>CAIGQW010053418.1:2061977-2083146 GCA_903798125.1 Danio choprae
TATACAATATTATATAACATTATTATCATTAATGTTATATAATATAGCATTATTTTCTCTCTTTTTATTTCATTTATATATATATATATATCTATATGCACCCACGTATATAAATATATATTTATATATAGTGCTGCCACTCTCATGCTCTCGCTCCCGCAGGAGCGTTCCCAGAGCACCGTCGTCGCCCGTCACCCTCCAGCAGGAGTCTCCACCGCCCTCTCACTTTCCCTGACTTCCGCTGGAGTTAACAAATATATATCTCTACCACCCAAAGCCCAGACTCATGCCCGAGTCACATCTTAGCCCCTCCCCAGCCCTAGCTTATATTTATATTTTTATTTATTTTATTTACGCACCCATTTCTATTTTTCTTTTCTTTATTTTTATTTATATATATATATATCTATATGCACCCACGCACATAAATATATATTTATATATAGTGCCGTCACTCCCCAGCTCTAGCTCCCGCAGGAGCGGTCCCCGAGCATCCGACTCCCGCAGGAGTCATCGCCCAACCGCCACTCACCCTCCAACTGGAGTCTTCAACCTCCCCTCCTCTACCCTGATTCCAGTTGGAGAAGGCACGTACATATATAGCTCTAACTCCCGCAGGAGTGCCCACGAGCTTGACTCCCGCAGGAGTCCGTACATTGCCCCTCCCAGGCCCTAGATTACCCCATTATATATATATATATATTTATATATTTATATATACATATATATTTATATATAGTGCTGCCACTCCCCAGCTCTATCTCCGTCTGGAGTGTTCCTCGAGCAATCGACTCTCCAAGAGTCAACGACCCCCCCTTCCCCAGCCCCCTTCACCCCCCCCCATCCAGCAGGAGTCCTCATCACCCCTCTCCTTTTCCCTGACTCCAGCAGGATCCCGTATACCCCAAGCCCTGACTCCCGCAGGAGTCTACATCATTTGCCCCCCCCATGCCAACCCTGCTCGGGCTCCCGCAGGAGTCTGTGTCACCCTTTGCTCCCGCAGGAGCCCTCTTTTCCTTTTCCAACACTATATCCAGCAGCCGGATATAGCATTTCTAGCCTTCGGGGGAGCTTTCTTCGAATACACGGCTGCTGTCCCGACTTATTAAGCATTTTGGGGAGCTCTCGAGAACTATCTGATCTCGTACCCCCTTATATGCTTATTTACCAGGCGGGAGCCCTGGGCTCAATTATCTCCGAGCTCAGGGTTCTCTCCCGGGACAGCATGCCAAACCTGCAATTATTATCAAGCAATATCTAAGTGTGAACTCTTGAAGTGAAGTTTCACAAACTAATTTCGAGAGGAGCACGTGATATGATTGATCGCAGCCGGTCTCCCATCAGTAATCACTAGTAAGCCAATCAGATTAATACAAACTCCCTATAAGTAGCCTGTCAAAAATCTACTCTCTTATCTTCATTTTCGAAGAAACCCCCCATCCACCCCATCTCCTCCTTTTCCTCCTTTACCAAGGGGAGCTCTAGAGAACTATCTGATCTCGTACCCCTTATATGCTTATCTACCAGGGGGAGCTCTCGAGAACTATCTGATCTCGTACCCCCTTATATGCTTATTTACCAGGCGGGAGCCCTGGGCTCAATTATCTCCGAGCTCAGGGTTCTCTCCCGGGACAGCATGCCAAACCTGCAATTATTATCAAGCAATATCTAAGTGTGAACTCTTGAAATGTAAATAGATGAAAAAGAGTAAATAGATGTTTCATAGAAATGTTTATCGAACTAACACCACAAAAAGATGAAAATTATACTTAATTATCTAACGATAACTAATGCTGAATGTATGATTCAGGAGGCGGAGACAGACAAAAATATGTTTAGTGTCTTTAAGTTAATATTTTGAAGCCAAATTGTACCTAAATATACATACAAATATTATTATTTAAGTTGTGTTATAATGCACCTTGAAGGCCATCCACCGCATAAAAACATATGGCAGAGTTATTGGCTGTTCATTCCACTGTGGCAGCATCTGATAAATCAGGGACTAAGCCGAAGTATAGTGAGTAAGTGAAGCTGTGTTATAAATCAAAACTATTTCATTAATGATTTTGGTTTTGTAAAAGAATAGGTGGTTTATCTTGGAGATGTAAAATGTACACACAATAGGGTATATGCAGACAGACTTTTAAATTTCAGTCAGCCAGCTCAAGAGCTTCCGGTGTATTGTATGCCATTATAAAATCGCCACGTTTAAGGTCTGTTTTCTTTAAAAATCAATGGTCTTCACTGCCTGATTGAGATACAATGTAAAATGTGTCTCAGAATGTACAAGAAGCTCTGCATTGAATTACATTTGCATGCATCCTGATCCTGACGGTTCATGCATGTAAACGACTTATCATCTTGCTTTACACTTGAACAACTAAATGAATGCTTAAGTCTATTTAACAGATATATTTTAATTACATCACAACATCAGTGATGTGAAAGGAACCGTCTAAATAGAAAAAAGTCACATTAATAGTTCACCAGAAGTTTATTGGTAGGGGAAAAAAACACTAGTTGTGCAAATACCCTATTCTAGAATGTCACCCGAATCAACTGGTGCTGTTTTAAATGTGTGAAAGTGTCATCTTCAAATGACTGACTGACATGTTTCGTTCAGCTTTGTCTCCCTCAAAGAGCTCCTGTCAGTGACTTTACACACCCGAATACTCTTGATAAAAACACAGAACAATGTCCAACACCTCATCTTCACACGGCACTAAACCTTACACCATCCGCCCCTTCATCACCTGTGTGTGGGTAACAGTACAGTTTCTAATCCGCTCGCTCCAAACACAGCTAATCGACAGGAGACATTATCCCAGCACTTTGTCTGCTCTCCATTACGGCTATAGAGGTTCCTCTCAGGATGTATTGAATTACCCATAATTCCCTAAAGCTGTCACTCACAGACAGACAGACAGAGTGTCAGGTATTCCTGGCATATAATGAGGTTTGGGAATGTTGGCAGAGAGGAATTTCTTTGCTCTTTCTGCTCTCTCTGTTATTAGATATGCACCTGGCTTTCCTTGAGCTAAGTGCAGGTAAAACGTTTCCTCCTTTAAAGATGAGAAGGGGGATTAAAACATATGCTTAAACATGGACTTGGCACAAACAAACAGGTCTAAGGACAAAGTATCACCTTTTTAATGTTTGCAGAGCACAGTTGAAAGTCTTTTTATGGTACTGTTTTCTCTGTCTAACATTGGCGATACTTGATACTTTTTTTGAATTGCCTTTACCATAACAAGCAGAGCGCAATGATGCATGAATGATGATGAAAACCTTCATAGGCGGCTGTGGGTATTAAAAAACTGCCTTAAATCAAACTTAGAGTCTGTATGAAACAGTTGTTGAGGATTATAAATGAAATTGGAGATTGAATTGGTATGACATCGCCTATGTGTCTCCTTTTTCGTGCTGTGTTTAAGTTGAGGCCAAAGGACTGTCCAAAGTGTCATGCGAATACTATTCAGCAAGTTCAAGCAAAGGTCCTCTTTTCCATTTGCTCCATATGCAAGCTGTCAGTCATTCAGTTATATCCTGAGGCAGATATAATGTTTTCACTATAAATGAGGGAAATGCGATTTTACATATGTTTTTGTTATAGGTATTAGCTGGGTTGTATACACATTACCAGGTCACAGAGTCACATGTACACTGAAAGTGGAGTTATGACCGAAATAAATGGTGCTTTTTGTAAACGAATGACTCTTTATGTTAATCTGGCCGAATTAATGCATACAGTGGAAATGTCATCACGTTTATTTATGTATTGAAAATGCTTAACATAGTTATACTGTTGATTTATTGTTTCTCAAGTATCCATTTTCTAAGAAACTCTCATAGCTATTTGCATTTGCAGTGGTAAATGTATACTTCCAGTACGTTTTGTGAATTTTACATATAGTATGATCAAATGATCATATACTGCATTAGGGAATGTCATTAAAGTTATGCTCACATGATTTGTAGGCTCCAGATATTAGTCTCAAGATAGCATAAATTTGTTTTAAGGTGTGATCACACCTTGGAGGATTGGTTTAATTAAAATAAACGTTATCTCAATCGTTCTGTTAGTGTGGTTAGTTATAAATGCAAACACTGCCATACAAACTCTGGTGCCCACCAACAAAGTAAACCGAGAGTGCTGCAAAGATGGTTCTTGATCTGTTTTACATGGACAAAAGACATCTAAGTAAAAAACAGGACATGATGTCAGAAGATGAAACTTTAGAAAGAACATAATGCTGAAAGATTTTTTCTTGTCATAGTTCCCCATTGGCATGGTGGCTCAGTGGCTAGCACTGTCGCCTCACAGCAAGAACGTCGCTGGTTCGAGTCCAGGCTGGGTCAGTTGGCACTTCTGTGTGGAGTTTGCATGTTCTCCCCGCATTATCATGGGTTTCCTCCAGGTGCTCCGGTTTCTCCCACAGTGCAAAGACATGCGCTATAGGTAAATTTAATGAACTAAATTGGCCATAGTGTGTGTGTGTGTGCGTGCGCGTGCGTGTGTGTGTGTGTGTGTGTGTGTGTAAATGCGAGAATGTATGGGTGTTTCCTAGTACTGGGTTGCAGCTGGAAGGACATCCGCTGCATAAAACATATGCTGGAATAGTTGGCAGTTCAAAATGAATGAATAAATTATTAGTTCCACATTCAGTTGAGCGTGGGTATCATAAACATGCCTCCTTGTAGCAGATCCTAGTTTTTGTGTGTAACAAATGATTTCCTGCCACTTTTCTGACTGCTTTACATGTAAAGCTTTCTAAGTTCTTCATTAGTTCTCAAGTAAGAAAAATAATATCACATACAGCAGCATTTAGCCCAGCACACAGCATTGTTTTTGGACTTTTAGGAGAATCAGTAGCAAGAATAAAACTGTAATATTTGGTCTTAGAGATGACAGCGTGAACAGTAAGCAAACCAGGACCTTATTGATCAATTTCCAGTTTTGGTCTGGACTAAAAGAGAACACAGAGAAACTATCTACAAGTGTGAAAACACCCTTATCTTGGCATGTTGAGATCACACGATCATCTGTTACTGTTAAAACTTTTACTTGCACTAGTAGGGGTCAGTAAAACTTCCAAGCCCAATAAGACACAAACACAAACAAAATCTTACTAGGTGCTATTTGAAGTAGATCAGTGTAAATGTTAATGTACCAATAAATGTAACTGTTTGGTTTAGTTTAAATTGTAAGTTTGTTAAAGTATTCATTTTCAGCATCAAAAGTTATTGGAGTGGAGATAAAATCCCATAATGCAATTCAAAAGAGTACATAAACACACAGAAAAACACACATATATCACAAGTTATGGACACTTAAATTTACACTAGATTCATATACCCAAATTTGTTGGCAAAGACTATTTTTGATTACTCTGGCCACCATTGCCTGGATATTTACCTTTAGCAGCAAATATTATTATTTGATTTATTCCAGTATATAGATATGCTGTTTGTTGCTACTTATAACAGCAAAAAGCATCTACCAGTTAAGTATAATGTAAAAAAATAAACAAACAAAAAAGTATATATATATATATATATATATAAATATATATATATATATATATATATATATATATATATATATATATATATATATATATATTATACAAATCAGTGTAAATAGTTCAAGTCTTTTTTCTTACACAAAGTATAAATAGCCTTTGCTTTATTTAGAGTGATTCAGCTTCAGTCATTATACAATTAGAGTCATGTGAAATAATAAACCAATACTGCCAAACTAATTTAGCTCCATTTGAGTTCAATTAGAGCTATTTTTCTGTTGTCTCTGGCAGCAACAAAACTGCATTTCTGTTTCTCATTATAACATTTTTCTTTGGTTTAGATTGTTTTTCTGTTTAAATATACAAGACAGTAGCTGTTCATATGGTGCACATAATCCTCAAAAGTTTAATGTGATATAATTAGGCTGAGGCTGCATAAAATATTAAAATCAGAAAGGGCATATATCTGCAGAAGAACATTTTAAAGGTAATTTCGAGGGGGCAAATGATAGGATATTATTTACCTTGTCTAAAAACCAATGTTGGTCTTATAGAGTCCAACTGCGACCTTGAACATGATATGAATGTCTTGTGATGTATGAAGACAAATTCTCCTTGTATGTTATGATTATGAAAACATAACATGGCCTTGCTGTCTGTGTGCTTTTGTTGATGTGAACATTATTTACACAGAGCAAGGGCTAACCCTTACACCCGACCACGACCACAGCGAAAAGATTGACCTCTGCCAAGAATAACACAAATACGTAACCCGAGCTCATAATAATGAACTTAAACTGACCTTTTGTGACTAAATGGTAAAATAATGTAGTGGACTGTCTGTGGTAGGTGCAGGAGCCCGTCCAGGAGATGTTTGCATGGTACAAAAGCTTTAATGTCAAAAAAGAGGATAAATGTGCTTTTGTTGAGGAAGAAAACATGGGAATGAAGTTCTATGAACTTACAAGACTAAGGCATTACCCAGGAGGCCCTTTGCTGATATCCCTGTGACACTTGCTCTCTGAAATCACCCCCACAGCCCCTTTAAATCTGGTCTACATGTCACAAAAGCAAGGCTTTCCATCATAATCAAAGCTATCTTTAATGTCTTGTTCTTTAAATAAACAGACAAATCAGACTTATCTTTATGTTAAACTTAGAGATTTGTCTGTCTGCTGTTTCTGCAAATGTGCAGCAGTAGAGGAACATTCTTTAGTGGCAATGTATGACTATCAGACATGTCTAAAAAATACATAGACTGTGTTGTAGTAAATGTGTTTGCTGGACAGTATTTGCATTACATTAAATTGGGTGACTGATATCAACAAATAATTTGGCTGAAACACTGTCATAACCTCCACAAAATAAAGAGACAGCAT
The DNA here is from genome assembly GCA_903798125.1 of Danio choprae. Lineage (NCBI taxonomy): Eukaryota > Metazoa > Chordata > Actinopteri > Cypriniformes > Danionidae > Danio > Danio choprae. Next base: position 2,068,882 of record CAIGQW010053418.1, read on the forward strand.
TACTCAGTAGTGATTTGTGATCTTTGTGATCTTTATTTATTATTGAAAATGATGAATTTTAGTTTCAGAATTTGTTGCTTTAGAAAAAGGGGTGCTTTAAAAGATGAATATAGAGGCAAATCTTCTCGGGAGGGATTTTACTGTAAACATGCCAAAGCACAGCAAGCTGTCAGCACGCTCAAACCCTTGCTGAGAAGTCTTAATTCATTTCCTTTAAAGGGCTAGTTCACTTCAAAATTCAACACCCTGGTGTTGTTCCAGTCCCAAATGCAGCTTTTTTTTCTTTTTTGGACCACAGAAAGAGAAGTTAAAAAAGGCGCTGTTTGCTCTCGTCCCGTTTGACGTGCTGTATTCCACATTTTAAAGTGGTTTACAGTTGGGTAAAACAAACAAAAATTGTAATTATTAATAAAAGCATTTATGTCTTCTTGACTGAGTATGCATTCATGAAGTTCCACCCAGAAAAGCACACAGCTTATGATTAAGATAATTCAAAACTCAACATTAAATACAATGCCTAGAAACCCAGATGAAGGATCCTTTAGTTGAACATATCAGGTGCAGAAATTAGATTGTCAAACGATGGGCAGAATGACAGATGACAGATAAATTTGAATTATTTTAACAAACCACATGCCTCAGCCTACATTTTTGCGAAACATAAAAAAAGCTTCTGGTACGTCATTGCACATTTTGGATGACCAATCCACTAGAGGGCACCGTCTACATTTTTGCGAATATGAAATACGTTACTTAGAGTACAATAGTTTGTTTTATGTTTTAGATACAGCTTCTAGTACAAGTCCACAAGAAGGCGGGGCTTGTACAGATCACCTAGACCAGCGAACCACTGATCTAAACACTTCCCTAAACCTAACCAAAACTGTTTTCAAATACAAACAGAAGAGAAAAGTACACTGCTGCCATTTACATAGTTTTTATCTCTTTTGTGAAAGCACACTTTATGGGACTCAAACCAGAGCACTCTGCATCACAAGTACAAGATTGTACAAAGTGAGCTACCAAGCAAACAACTGAACAAAAATAAGCTGTTTTCTGGTATTTATCTCATGTTGTGCAAAGAACTGCATGAAAATAATGCTTTATTCGTCTATAATATGTCCCTTTAAATATCATTAGTGATATCATTAGTGTGAAAAGGAACAAACGTTGTTGCCATCATAATGCCCCTTAGCATTCATTTTACCTTGAAACTGCATTCAAACGTATATTTAAATGCATTTTTTGTGGTTTCACAAAAATGTACAGATATTTCCTATAAGTCTGTGTTGGACCAAACATATTTATTTACATCAAAGAAGAACGTACAAGTATTTTATGTTGTTTCTGTTTATCTTGATTTCTCACACTTTGTGTGCTTTTCCTAATGGAGTCATCATGAACTCAGATGCTACAGTAATAGTTTTTTTTTTTTTTTTTAATGCAAGGTAAAATGTAGGATTTGGGAAAAATTTGAGTTAAATAATACAAGTTTGTTTTTTCACCAAATCTATTGTAAACTCCCAACACTTGAAATTAATAGCACATGCTTATACAGTATATAGTTTAATCAATAAATTATGAATTGTACAAATACATGAGTGCATTATATTATGAACAACCAGAGTCCTTTTTTAACAATTAACTTTTTGTTTTCTGAAAAACAAAGAGTAATTGGTGATGAGTAATTGATTACTTAATTTTAATTTGATGACTTAAAAACTCTCCATAAACCCACAAGTTGGTTGTTGGACAACAATTGTGAAGTCTTTCCATCCACTCTTTCATTCATTCATTTGCTTGTTCCTTTATTCAAAATAATGGGACCGTTTTGAGAGCCCCGGCTCTGGAGTGTGTGAATCCGTGTTCTTCGTGATTCCCTGCCGAAGCAAATCTCCTAATGAAGACGAACTACTAGAGTTTTCTCTGAATTTCATGGCACTCTGTTGACTAATGAAGCAGAGATTCAGACACGATCGTCGCCCCAGCCGCTCACAATTCAGAATACTGTTTGTTATTCAAGCAAGAATGGGAGACGTGGACAGAACAGACGAGGGATGGTGTGAGAAAAGAAAAGAGAGGCATTTGAAAGAGGGCTGAAAGTGGCCGTCCTCATCAAGCTGACCTTTTGTTTAGAGACAAACAGATTTAGAAAGCATGCGTGTTGGTGGACAAAAGAATGGACTTGAATAGAGCAGCAGCTGATGCGAGGCTGCTAAAATGCATAGACATGCCTGAAAGAGACCACAGTAAAGCAGCTGAACATTCGTTTGGGATTTAATAAGACCTCAGACGCACACACACACACACATACACACACCTCCCACAATGATGCTCAGACACTCCCTCAATCTAACTGTCCACTCCATCACAGGTCCACGGCTGCAGAAATCTCCTCGTCCATCATGAAGACTGCAGGAGAGCCAGACAGACGGAGACAGAGGAGACAGGTCAGGACGGGACACTTCACATGTGTTTGGTGGTCTACATCGGTGATGCTCTTCTTCTCTCTGCCTGAGGGGAACTGCATGAAGGAAAGTTTGCCAAGAGTTAAACTCGGCTACAAAGGTAATTTATTTTTATTTATTTTTTTGTATGACTTAAAAGTCCATGTATTTCATTTACAGCTTTTCAAAATAATCTATTAATTCTTTGGTGTTTTGCTGAATTCTGCTGTATTTATTTGAAACATCTGCTGCCATGTTTGTCATTTTTGGAGGATACGTTTTGAAGTGCATGTTGGAGTGTGATGAGAGGTTTACAGCTCACTCGTATGAGGTCAATATTTAGACTGCACATCTGACTGATTGAGTGTACATAAGGGATGTGCGGCATATCAGTAGCAGTACGCAAGTTTTGTGTTGTATTTACTTCAAGCACACATACTTTGATGGACTTTATGATAATATATGATGTAGATGTGTTTTGATTTTATATGAAGATAATTTTAGCGGCTGTAGACCAAATAAATCTTTAATGAAAACTTTAGAATTCCTTGGAATAATAATGTTTGTGTATATACTGTGTGTTGGTTGTTTTTACAATTGAGGATATCCTAAAAATACAGTATGTTTGTTTTTCAGTATGGACACTAAAATAAGCTCCCACACACACATCAGTGTTTCCAATTAATTATTCTGTACTGCGAAGATTAACAAAGTGCCAATTCCACTGCATTCGTAATCACACAAGTCAAAATGGGCTGGTGGGTTTGCAGGTTGACAAATGTTTGAGGTACCGTTTAACTTTAAAATGTACAGTATTCTTTCACAGATATAATGTTTATTTTTTTATATTAATCAGTAATGAGAATAATATTTAGTTTTTGTCCTAGTCACATCAGCAATATGCAACAAGTGATAAAACTATTGTTATTTTTTTCTGCTGGAACAACACACTATATAAAAAAAGTGTTGCTGCCTTCATTTTTTTCTAACTTTTCTAGTCATCTCAATTACAATACATCAATCAAACTGACTAAAAATATTTCGATGAACTTTGTATATAATAAAAAGTTAGTTGAAACCTGATTAACTTATTTAAATAAGTTAAAGTAACATAAAAAAAACATTTGTTGTCATCACTTTTAATGCAATCTCATGGGAATTTGTAACTTTTTGATTTAGTGGGTAATTCATATGAATTTGTATGATCTCATTCGCAAAATCTAGTACGATTTGCTGTAAGTGTTGTGAAAAGGAATGGCAATATTAAAAAGGGGTAAATGCTTTACAGTTCCAATTTTTTGTTAAATGTGTTGCAAGAACCAAAACTGGAATATTTCATTCATTTATTCATTCATTCATTCATTCATTTATTCATTCATTCATTTTCTTTTCGACTGAGTCCCTTTTTTGAACAGAGGTCGCCAAAGCGGAATGAACCGCCAACTTATCCAGCATATGTTTTACACAGCGGATGCCCTTCCAGCTGCAACCCAGTGCTGGGAAAACTGGAATACTTGTTTACTAAAAAACAACAACAATAAAAATAATGAGGAACACATTAAATAATGTTTGTTGTATTGTCTGCAATCAAATACATTCATTCATTCATTTTCTTTTTGGTTTAGTCCCTTTATTAATCTGGGGTCGCCACAGCGAAATGAACCGCCAACTTATTCAGCATATGTTTTACGCAGCGGATGCCCTTCCAGCTGCAACCCATCACTGGGAAACATCCATACACACTCATTCACACACATACACTACGGACGATTTAGCTAACCCAATTTACCTATACCACATGTTTTTGGACTTGTGCGGGAAACCGGAGCACCCGGAGGAGACCCACGCAAACAAGGGGAGAACATGCAAACTCCACACAGAAAATGCCAACTGACCCAGCCAAGGCTCAAACCAGTGACCTTCTTGCTGCGAAGCGATTGTGCTACTCACTGCGCCACCATGCTGCCCCCAATCAAATACATGTCACAGTAAATTTTGAAATCAGTACTTTCTTTTTTTATTTGCGTTTTCCATATACTATCCTAACTTTTTCTGATTTGGGGTTGTAATAGCACCACTCATATATGACTGCATTGAACACCTGCATTTATTTGTTTGAGTACAGGACTGTATGTTTTGCTGCGTCAGAATTTTTAAGACATAATGAGAGGTTAAAGAAAGCCATGCCTATTATGGTCTGGGATTTTACCCAGTACCACACTGTAACTGGCCGCTTCTCTTGTGGTATTTGCTAACCACTGTTGCGCGCTGTGAGCACGTTCCCTCCCTCTACCTGTGGCTGTGTTTGATCGCTCCACTGCAGCTGCGGCTTCAAAGGTTTGATAAGTCAATAAGGCGTTAACGCTCTGATCTCAACAGTGATCCCTTGAGCAAAGCACATTTTAGCTTATCACTGGAGTTACGCTGACAACACTGAAGTAGTGCCACACGCTCAAACACACAGGCAAGATAAACGCGTGATGCTATAAAGTGAGTGAGGCGTAAAAGCAACAACTGTTAAAAGTAACAGCATTTAAGTGCATTGACTCGTGCATTGTTAAAAGTCATGCATACTTTGTCCACTCTTGTAGACACATGATAAATCTGCACTGAGCTTTACAACTTCAGTAGCACCACTGATGGATTCAAGAGCATGTTTTTGATAGTGCGTCAAGTGATAAAGTATCTCCTTAATGTTCTTTCTAATCAACAAAAAAGTGATAATCTCCATTTGTATCTTTATTGTTTCACTTTTTCATTCAATCCCTGTCTCGTTTTGAGAATGGAGTGTTTGTTTTATGCCACCGAGGGAAGTTTTAGCTCCCTAAAAACTGACCCCCAGCAGGGGCGCTACTGAAACAGACCTTCATCCACATCAGGAAACTCGCGCCACTAAAAATATGAGTGACTGTGGTGAGCAGTCTGTGTTTATTTTCAGTTTCTCTAGCATAAAATCCTCCATGCTGTGCGTCGGTTTGCCATATTTTAGAAGCTGAGTTGTTGAGAATGTGACGTGAACGAGAGCAGAGAACAGACAGATGCCTGGTTTGTACATTGACAGAACTTTTTAGGAGATTTTCTTAAAGTTTCTACAATGGAAATCAATACAAGATGTGTTTTGTGACTATTTTGAGATATTTGTCTGAAAAAAAAAAAAGTCAGGGCACAATGTACTATATTTTTATTTATATGTATACAAGTATATTTCCCCTTTTCTTTCTTTTCTGAGTAGATAATATCGGACAAAGGAAGTTAATTTATTTATTTTTATTTTCTTGAATTATAAGTTATAAAATAGTCAATTGTTTGTATTGTAATCAATGTATGCTTCATTATTATTTTCTATCTTCTGTATTTAGCATGTTCCTCATATTTTGGTTGTGTAGTTAAAATTGTAGGTCTATCAAAATCAAATATTGTGCTAATATTCACTTTTTTCACATCATTTTTTGCCATTTATAGTACACTTTAGAGTACAATTAAATGTTTAATTTACACTGCAAAACTTATACTTTCCCAAGGAATCTAAATATAAACAGTTTCTGCTAAAATTCAATTTACTGGAAGCCAAATAAAATATATACCAATTCCCTGGCCTCATTGAAAATATTTTTCTTCTAATAAAAACATAGCGCTTATATTTATGAATGGCAACAGGAGCATAATTTAATAAGACGTTTCTTAAAAACGTTTTGATACATTGATAATTCAGCCATGCATTTATTGATTAGATATTGTTGTTTAATTGGAATAAAGATATAGATATTTTGCCTGGAGACAAACAAATACTCATTGCAGTTTTTCTTTTTTTTTTTTTTTTCTTTTTTTTTTTTTAAAGATTACAAGATTATCCAATCCTTTCAGCTACAGTGGGCAGGTCAGTTTGATCTTTCAGGTCTCTCTTCCACTCCATGTTTGGTGCGGTTGGTGAGGATGCAGAAGTATAGTCTTTCACAATCCATCATCTGAGCAGATGCTCTCATAAAAACATAGACAGCGTTTCTGCATCGGTGGACTCTTTAAAAACAGAGTGTGTCATTATCCAGAAGAATGCAGGACTGGTGCACACCTCAGGCTTCCTCTTGTTTTTTTTTTCTCTTAAAGCAGTGGAACACCTGATCTGTATTAGATACATCCCATAATGTTCTCTGAAGGCAACTAAACAATCTCCTTTCTGTCGAAACATCAATCTGAGATGACAATGTCCAGTGAAACCCATCAAAATATTATCTTCAGGTTGTGTAAATATTTTTATTAAACACAGACTCCCTCAACTTAAAGATCTCGAGTTGATGGTTTTATGAGTGTGTTATTTTTTTCTTGAGTTTGACATAAAGCGTACATGCATGATGGTAAAGACATGCATGACAAGCATTGGGCAAACACAAAGCCTTGTTTTGCAATAGGAACTCAAAAGTATGCTATACAATGAATGTATAACCAGCTCCCAGTTAGCTGTGTCTTTCTAAACAGATGTAAAACAAACAGGTTATAAATACAGCCATGCGTCTCTCTAATGTACTGTACACAGAGTTACACTGGTTTCCATTAGTTTGGCTCTCTTCCCAAACCACAGGCAGGATATTGATTACACCTAAGAGTGTAATCCTTTACCATCTGAGAAATCTTAAAAAGAACTCTCTGTGACATTAGTTTTTATATGTGTAGCTTGGTTTCAGGTCAACAGCCTTAATTTGTCATGGCCTCTAATTGTGCATTACTTCATAGGTTTGTATTTCACTCATCAGCCTTTATGCTTGGCTGTTGCCTGAAGACGAATGATGTACCTGCAGAGCTGTAATGGTTTGCAATGTGAAGGTTGAACTGTACAGCACAATGTAAAGATTGATCTGAACGGACAATGCTTTCATTATGTTTCCACTGGGAGTCTGTGTTGCTTTTAGGAATAATTATTAAGTCACCGCGATCAGCAAACCGCAGAAGTGTGCCATTACACTGTTAGCTTATAAAACTGGACTGAGAAGTTCTTATTGGAGTCAGTTCACTCTGTTGCCATTTTGGCAGCATCCTTACTGGTCATGGAAGTAAAGGCCCTTTGTACTGTGAATGAGACTGTTTTCCAAGCTTTCAATATAACAATATAAAATGGAATTATAATGTAGCATATTCAACTCCAAACTCAAGTATGCATTTACATTTATTTATTTATTCTTTTATTTATTTACATACTTACCTATTTTTTTGTTTGTTCTTTTTGGGTCTTCAGAGACATTTGCTACCATACATTTCCCATCCATATTTTGAAGTTTGGATTAAATTCGTGGGATTATTAGAAGCCAATGTTGTACAAATGACCCTTACAGACATCACTTTTGCCTACTGTGTAGGAATGCATGATACTTGAAAAATGTGCAGTATTGTTGTTAAGTATTGCGATAACGATATATATATATATATATATAATGCTATAACGCTTCCCTAGAAAAATTCTATTTTTATTAGCTATGGTTTTAAATCATTTATTTATTTAATGATATTACATTTAACAGGTAAAATATATTTTTCAGATCTAAATAATTCTAATTCAGACTAAAAAACTGTGTCAATTTGCAAACATGTATATATTTCTGCCCTCCATGGATGTGTAGGTGAAAAAATGAAGGTGTAATAAACAAATATTTAGCGAATATTGTAGCATGAATTGTTTAAACTACTTGCAATAGTTTTGTTTTTTTTGTCCTTTCTGTTGGACAACATTGGCCCCTATCCACTTCTATTGTATGCAGTAAATCAACTTCCATATATAATAAATAATATAATATTGGAAGGACTTAAGGGTGAATAAATTGTTAGAGTATGCTTTGTCTTTATTGACTGTTGCATTTTCTCCCATTCTTCTTTGTTATCGCCTCTTCCTTGTACTGTCTCTGATATTACTTAATAATCTTTGTAATGTAGAGACTTGTCAATGCAAAGTTGAAATAATTGTCAAGCAGTAACTGATAGACCACTAGTGTGAGGGTTTTATTCCCCTGAGGGGTGCAGATAAATCTCCAGAGCTCTTCTTTGCTAAGCAGGGATCTTTCAGCACGCCTCTGTCCTAATACTGTTTACAGAGTAGATTAGTGTCATAGTCAGGCATTAGGATTAAAGAGGTATTATTTTGGGGAGGATTTTTTTTTGTCTTACAAATATTGATCAGAAAAGACCTGTCCTCGACCCTGAACCCCAAGAAAACACATAGTTAAGTCCTAAGATTTATTCACTCTATTGAGTTTCTATACTCATAACCCCAACATCACATGATTCAACACTAATGTGCATACAAACCTGATATATGGCAATCTATGCAAATTGCATTCAAGTTCATATTTGAATTTTGCACATATATGATATATGTGGGCTGCACGGTGGCGCAGTGGGTAGCACAATCGCCTCACAGGCAAGAAGGTCGCTGGTTCGAGCCTCGGCTGGGTCAGTTGGCATTTCTGTGTGGAGTTTGCATGTTCTCCCCATGTTGGCGTTGGTTTCCTCCGGGTGCTCCGGTTTCCCCCACAAGTCCAAAAACCTGTGGTATAGGTGAATTGGGTAAGCTAAATTGTCCTAGTGTATGAGTGTGTATGGATGTTTCCCAGTGATGGGTTGCAGCTGGAAGGGCATCCGCTGCGTAAAATATATGCTGGATAAGTTGGCGGTTCATTCCGCTGTGGCAACCCCAGATTAATAAAGGGACTAAGCCGAAAAGAAAATGAATGAATGAATATGATATATGTCATATATGCAACTTATATTTTGAAATATTGCAAAAATGGTCACTTAAGTATATATATGTTGAAATATTTTCCCAGTACTGGGTTTGCGACTGGAAGGGCATACGCTGCGTAAAACATACGCTGGATAAGTTGGTGGTTCATTCCGCTGTGGCGACCCCTGATTAAAAAGGGACTAAGCCAAAGGAAAATGAATGAATGAATGAATGAATGAGTGTTCAAATATATTTTATGTAGATGGCCATATATGCACACACATATCAAATTAAAGCTCATTATTTTTAACATATATTGACATATTTATAATTCCAATGGTTCCAATATATATAAAGTTTTGGCCCCCCAACAATTTGGGGGTTTTAATGACCTTCTAGATATAAGAGTGGTCTTTGCGTTAAGATATAAACACATAGAAAAGAAATATGTTCACAAAATTAAGAAAAACATTTTTCAGAATAAAATTACTCCTGCTAGCAAAAGACAGTATTTTTACCATGAATCCATATACCAGACCCAGGTTCATCTTCTAATTTATGTGCCCATACTGCCTCTATAGTACTATGCTAAGGTCTGGACTCTGTGGAGGCCATTTCATGACTGTTTTAGCTGTTTTTCTAGATAAATATCATGAATATGTATGAATATCTTATCACTATAATAAATAATTAATATAATTATATAATCTATAAATATAATTTCTGTTCCGGTGAAGAGAGATTATTATACTATATTATAAATAAATATAAATAATTAGACTAAAACGTTAAATCTAATGGTAACCAAAGACGTTTGCACAGTACTGAATGTTGCATATATGACATTTTTTAAATATGTGAAATCCAAATATGAACTTGTATGTAATATATGTAATTTGCATATATAGATATATCAGATTTCTATGTGCGCATCCATGGTAGGTAACGGATGCTAGGAGGTACATGAAAAGATGGAGATGAAAAAATGCCAAATAATATGTGGCTATGTGAAATTCATAAATAAACAAAAAAGAGATTTGGAAAACACAAGCAAATCTGCAGACTTGCGTTCAATGGCACACACTGCCAGATTTTCTTGCTTTAAGGCTGCTGGCAGATGGATATGTTTGTGAGTATAGAGAGCAGAACATAGGGTGGAGAAACGTTAGGATTGTGTCCAAGTCTACAAAGACCATGCATTGTGACGTGTTTCAAAAATATCTCAAGAATTATGTATCTAGAGAGTTTGGTTATTACGCACTGAAGAGAATACGAACAAGGATTAACAACGTCACCTTTGCGGTTTTTATGTTGGTGTTGATAGCCTGGAACCATTCTGCATATTTGGGTTATCGTGACAGCTTTTGGCTTACCTTCAATCTATGTGCACACGCCAATCTGAACCGCATCTCAGCTGTCTAAGCAGCAAACCAGCATTCATCCACAAGAATAACAGAATGTGTCATTGCTTCATCAGAGTGATCCAGAGGTGAAATATGAAACGTCCTGCAAACGAACCATCCAGCTAATCTGCTGTTTCACTGACGTGTGAGAAGTGATAGGTGGAGCAGTTATATCCAGCTGAGGCTGGCAGGTGAAGTGAGGGCTAGAGGAAGGAGGTTTTAGGATGTTAAGGAGAAGCGTGAAACCTTATCAGGGTGGAATCTGAACACACAGATGACAGATAGCCCCGAGGTTATGATTACAGTATATCATAGGGAATATAGAGATAATGGTGCCTCTCAGTGTGTTAGACGTGTGAGAGATTATAGGCAGAGGGCCATAGGGGAGAGATGATAAACTTTCTGATTTATTGTTACACTTCACAGTCATGCACATACTCATTTTCAAATAAACGCACATACAAGCTATTTATTTTGTTTTGAAATTTCCTCTCTTGGGTTGGTGAAAGCACTCACACAATCACTTGCAATTTTGGCTGGAAGACTTATGCCGAGTTCAGAATGCATGATTTTAGCCCCGATTTTGACTTGCCAACAAATGCCTGAAATCCGGCAAATTGGTGCTCGTTCACACGAGTAACAATCACACAGTATGAACTATCAAAAATCTGAGAGAATCGCTAATGAATCTCCGACACCCGGCAGATATTTGGCATGCTAAATATCTGGACCTGTTGGTGATTCAAATCGTGCCGTGCGAAATGTGTTCTGATTAAAAATAACATTGGCGATTACCTACAGCCAATGAGAGAGCAGTATCCACTAGTATAGGTGTCTGCAGGCCGGCAGGAGGTTGGGGAGAAGTTAAAAGAGCTTCTTTTCAGTCTATTTGGACCCAAGAAATGGAGGGAAACTAGAGGAAATTTGGCAGGAGCACTCATGTCTGTATTTATCTGTCATCTGAGCAATACCACAACCGGGTCGAAAAAGAAAAAAAGTAGAGGAGAAATTGTTAATTCCCTTCAAAAGCCAGGTGAGCAAATAAGTAAATTTTTAAAGGCTTCTTTCTCATTATGTAGTTAATAACAAAAGATATACTACGTGATCTCGTGTGGTTTCCATGTTACTTCTCGCGTTTGCAGACCGAGACAATGTTGTTGGCGAGACTTGCTATTTTAAAGTCATGCAGTGTGAAACCCCCTGTCAGTGTAAACAAAGCAACGATGAAATGCTAGCCCAGATAGTCATGCAGTGTGAAAACATCTGTGATGCAACTACTTTGAAAATCGTGCAGTCTGAACTCAGCATTAAAATAAAGTTTTTGGTCATATAGAGCTGTGGTTTACAAATTGGGGGTCGGGACCCCCCCAGGGAATTGCAAGATAATGAGGGGGGGTCGCTTGGTTATTTCCAAAAATGAAATTCATTTTGTTAAACCGTTAGAATTACCATATTTGATCCATAACCTATAGACTATAAAAAATGATAGTTGCAAAAAAAAGCTACATGCAAATAAAAAGCCATCAGCCTTTTACTTTGTTTTTCATTGGATTGCGACCGCCGGGGTGATTACGTTATATTAAAGTCATATGCAGCAAATTGATCTTATGGCATCAGGTTTCTGGCACCTTTACGGCACTCACATACATTAAAAATAAAGGCCATGACTGAATATGAAGGAACGTCTCAGAGTGACGTTCTCCAAAATTCAATGATGAATAGACTTGGGCCTATTGGTATGTGTGCACCGTTGTGTGCAAGGTCTGTATATTTATAACCACCTCAGTGGATATTGGGGGTCGCAAGTCACTGGCATTGTTATTTTGGGGGTCGCGGGCTGAAAAGTTTGGGAACCCCTGATATAGAGTAAGACATCATTTAAAACTGTAATGGGTCTAATTGTGTACATTTATAATAGCAACAGAGGATGCACTTTCTGCTTTCTCAGCCTCACACCACAGAAACTGATCAAAACTCATCATGTACTTGCCTCACAGATATAAAAATATTCTCATGCTTGGCAATTTGCTAAGTAAATGAATGATTGTATAATACGATCTTATTATTTTTGTTTTTTTTATTTATTTTTTTTATTTTATTATTATAATTTTTCCTTCTCTTTTTCCTTCTGACTCAAGTTAACAATAATGTGTCTGCTGCACTTTTCTCTTTGAACATTTGTATGTAATTTTTGTTTGTCTCTGAAAACAATAAAAAGTAGGTCACAAAAATGTATATTCTGATATACATTCATTCATTCATTTTCATTTCGGCTTAGTCCCTTTACTAATCTGGGGTCGCCACAGCGGAATGAACCGCCAACTTATCCAGCATATGTTTTACGCAGCGGATGCCCTTCCAGCTGCAACCCATCACTGGGAAACATCCATACATACTTATCCACACACATACACTAGGGACAATTTAGCTTACCCAATTCACCTATACCGCATGTCTTTGGACTTGTGGGGGAAACCGGAGCACCCGGAGGAAACCCACGCCAACACAGGGAGAACATGCAAACTCTTCTGGCTGCAGTTTTTGGATCTAATCTAATCACAGTCTAAGATTTATTTGGTTTGCTTCGAAAAATGATAACCTTTTCTTAACCTCAATGTTGTACTTGATCTAAATTATTTTGTTGGCTTAAACTTCTGTGTATACAATAGGTTGGTTGAGCGACGTTAAATATTTATTAATTAATTAGACCATAATTAGACCATTAGACCATTAAATAATTAATTCAGACCATATCATTATAAGTTCACTAGAGAAACACTTGTGAGATAATAAGGATAATTTTGTTTTAATTTTAGTAAATTAAGGGTGAGTTTTAGGGGAAATATATATTTTTTGACAAACTTGCGTTAAGTAGTTTCTTTCCTATGATAGATAATATGATAACACATCTAATATTAGCCCAACTATGTTCTCTTAATACATAAGTGACTGTGGTAACTGACATTTTGACATACATTTATGTGTATTTGTCTATTCAAGCATGATAAGATGTGAAAAATATACGATTTTCATAGTTTTGCCATTCCAAAAGCTTATTGATATTATTTATTCACATTCTTGTCATCTGTGAAAAAATGATTAGTGATGAAAACTGACACAAAAAAACCCTAATAATTAATTTGTCTTCTTCAGAGCTGATCCATTCTCGAAGTGTGGTGCCATTTGTGGGTTCCAGCGAAGGGCAGCAGTTTCAGACAGTCTTATTGGATGAGGAGAGAAGCCGATTACTGCTGGGAGCCAAAGACCACGTCTACCTACTGGACCCAGACAACATCAATAAACACCCCAAAAAGGTAAAACACACACACGCACGCACACATGCACGCTTGCACGCACGCACACACACCTTAAAATCCTCACACCTGCAAACAGGCAGAATCTGGTCTCTGTGAGAAGGCGTGTAATGGCACTATGTGTGGTCTGAACTAAAACCTAACCTTTTTTTTCATAGAATAATTTAGAAAAGCATTTACTCACTTTCAGACTGGTTGTTTCATCTTGCAAAAGCAGCCTTGCATAGTGTTTTCAATAGAGAATAATGGACTTAAGTGTTATCGTTATTTAGGTGAAGCATGTTCTCTTGTCTCTTGATTGAAACAGTTACTTTGACTCTAGGCATTGAATTTAAACAGTTTAAAACAAGATAGATAGATAGATAGATAGATAGATAGATAGATAGATAGATAGA
>CAIGQW010053418.1:2136766-2147602 GCA_903798125.1 Danio choprae
CACCAAACTCTACTGATTGCCCCACTAAAATAGTTACTTTACAGTTTTATTGTCACAAAAAAAGTGCAGTCCTGTGTGCTTAATGTAAAGATTTTCATGACTTTCTAACATTTTAAGTAATGCACGTTTTACACACTGAGGAAAATATGACACCTCAAATACATTGTGACACAAGTAGCATATATTTAGAACATTTAACAGATAAACAAACAATTATTTAATGACTATGATGCTTATTTCACTCTATAATAAAGTGTTTGAGTGTAAAACAACATTTATTAATTGATTCACTTTTTTCTATTGCTCCAGATGACACCTTTGTGTGTTTGTAGGTTTTATGACGTTAATAAAACAACCCAGGCTCATTGAAATACATGGCTACATTTTTGTGAAATGTAAAATATGTGGTATGTTTCATTGTGATGACAAATCCACTAGAGGGTGGATTTAATTATTTTAACAATTAAATTTGAAATTCTGACAGCACGGTGGCTCTGTGGTTAGCACTGTTGCCTCACAGCAAAAAGATTGCTGGTTCCAGTCCTGGCTGGGCCAGTTGGGTTTTCCCCGGGTGCTCAGGTTTCCCCCACAGTCCAAAGACATGCGAGAGTGTATGGTTGTTTCCCAGTACTGGGATGCAACTGGAAGGGCATCCACTGCATAAAATATATGCTCGAATATTTGGCGGTTCATTCCGCTGTGGCACCCTCTTATAAATCAAAGACCAAGCCGAAGGAAAATGAATGAATCAAATGAGAAATTCCAAAAGTTCAGTCAAAGCAGGGTGAATCCGCCTTCAGCTACTGCTGGAATCAGCTTCCAGAAATGATCGGATGTGCTCCAACATTAGGCACATTCAAATCAAAACTGAAAACACATCTGTTTAGCTGTGCCTTTACTGAATGAGCACTGAATGAGCACTGTGCTATGTCCGACAGATAGCACTATTATGTCATTTTCCTTTTCATTCCTTTAAAACCTGTTTGAACACATTTTTATCTGTTATAAACAGATACATTTTTATTCTTTGCAGTTTTTATTTTCTTATACTTGTATTTGTGTCTGTATTGAGTTTCTTTTATTCTTGTTTATGTAAAGCACTTTGAATTACCGTTGTGTATGAAATGTGCTCTAAAAATTAACTTGCCTTGCCTCGATATGGAAAGAACTGAATGAAAATAATCTTTTATTCGCTGATTGTAATATCATTAATGTGAAAAGGAAGAAAGTTATTGGGATCATACTGCACCATAGTGTTCACTTCGCCTACAAACCGCAGTCAAAACAGTGTGTTTAAGTACGATTTTGTACATATTTCCAATGAGCTTGTGTAGTTTGTTTCAAACCATTGGAGCTGATCCAGTTGTTGTTATTTTTTTCCTGCCTCACATCCTGTTATTACTCTGAAAACAATTGCAGACAAACCAAACTGCATTCAAGAGACTCAAACATTGAGATGACACTCTGTACATCTCTTTAAGAGTATATCAGCCTTGACTGTATAGAGGTGAAGTTTTAACCCCATCTTGTATGGATGTCACTGAAAGAATGTTGAGGAGAGACCTTGACCCGACTAATTAACCCGTCCATCTTCAGTACCTCACTCAAGCTCTGAGATAACTGACGACTGCTTACATCCACTAAAAATAAGAGGTCGGACATACATATACATGCGCGTCAGTGGAAACCTGACATGAAGACATCTAAACAGCAGTGGGGGTCATACTGTCGACACCGTCCTCATACCGGAGGGACTCGTGTCCATATTTATACTAAACTGTCTCTGGAGTAGATTTCAGTAGCTTTAGCTCATCCTGAGACATCTTACTTTGAGCTTTTTTTGATTATTGTGGTCTAATTCTTACAGTTAGTTTTACCAAATGTTTTCATGACATCTTGATTTATTGGCCAGATATGGATCATTTGTAATAATAATAATAATAATAATAATAATAATAATAATAATAATAATTATGGGTGACACTGGCTCAGTGGTTAGCACTGTCGCCTCACAGCAAGAAGGTCGCTACTTTGAGTCCCGGCTGGGTTCGTTGGAATATCTGTGTGGAGTTTGCATGTTCTCTGCATGTTTGCGTGGGTTTCATCCGAGTGCTCCGGTTTCCCCCACAGTCCAAAGACATATAGGTGAATTGGATAAACTAAACTGGCCGTAGTGTTTGTGTGTGAATGAATGTGTATGGATGTTTCGCAGTTCTGGGTTGCAGCTGGAAGGGCATTCGGTGTGTAAAACATATGCTGGATGAGTTGACGGTTCATTACGCTGTGGTGAGCCCTGATGAATAAAGGGACTAAGCCAACAGAAATTGAATTAATAGGAATAATAATAATAATAATAATAATAATAATAATAATAATAATAATAATAATAATTATTATTATTATTATTATTTATATTATTAATAAATTGGTAACTTATTCATAAAGATTCATTTAGGAGTGACCTCAGATGGTTTCAAATGTAATTAAATTAGCAATACATTTTATTTGTTATTACTTTGTGGCGTTTAAACAATTGATAGTTTGTACATTTATTTAGACAAGGCATATGATAGTAGTGCAATTTATCATATTGTAATGGGATGCCTCAGTTCACTTTTAGCATTTAATTAATTTTCTAAATTGTTTTTTTTTATTAAATTTTGTGTTTTTAGTGAACATGGTTATTAACAATGGTAGTAACAGTATTCTTCAATATTGACTTAGTTCAATGTGTATAGCATTGTTGACAACAATATGAAACAAATTAAAAATTACAAATTATATATATATGCATGCACTAACAAACATACATGCATACATACATGCATACATACATGCATACATACATACAGAAACCTGTAAGTATAAAAGGCAAAAACTATACACTACCCGACAAAAGTCTTGTCGCCAAGTTTTAGTAACAACAAATAATTCTTTGGATTCATCTTCAATGCCTCCTCCTTCGTCTTAACCCAGACATGCTCAATAATGTTCATGTCTGGTGACTGGGCTGGCCAATCCTAGAGCACCTTGGCCTGAGTATGAGTAGGAGTGCTATCCTGCTGAATAATTTTCCCTCTCCTGTGGTTTGTAATGTAATGGGCAGCGCAAATGTCTTGAAAGCTCAGGCTTTTGATGTTGAGATCTCTCGCACGCCCATATACTGAATGTAACCCCAAACCATGATTTTTCCTTCACCAAACTTGACTGATTTCTGTGAGAATCTTGGGTCCATGCGGGTTCCAATAAGGCTTCTGCAGTATTTGTGATGATTGGGATGCAGTGCACCCTGTCTACCTTCTGCCACTTTTCCAAATGATCAAAAGTCAAGTTATTATTTGTTGCTCTTACAACTGGGACCGATGACAAGACTTTTGTCAGGTTGTGTATACATAATGCCAGAGAAGTACATAAATGAAAAGTGTCTAATAAAAACTATTGTAAAACAGATAATAAATAATTGGAATAACATAATTTGTTGTCACTTGCATCTTAAAAGACATCTTAATCGTCATTCTGTTGAAATCAAACTATCATGTATTTGATTCCAATGAATTATTGCTGAAATCTGCTCTGTTAATAAAAGAAATTCATTTTAAATGTATTTAGATTAATTAGTATAAATGTAAATATTGACTTCATTTATTTATTTATTTATTCATTTGTGGTTTAAGTTTTTTTTAATATTGCCTTATAAACATACCATATATAAATATTCCATTTTCACTAGTAGACAAAATGGTATTGCATCTATTAATTTACTACAAGCCATGAATGTTACCTTTAAAATGTTGTACACTGGTATGTTATTATTTTACAGCATTCAAATCTTTTTAGTGTTTTCTATTATATATATTTAGACAAGCTAGTTTGGAATTGAATTAACGTAAGAATGTAAAAAATGTAAGAAGCTAATATTCATGTCTAGCATTATCATCGTTGACATAGTGAAGAACTAAAATGCATCTGCTGTCCTAATCTGACCACAGCCCTGTGCAGGAACTCTTGAACAGCTGTAGTAATAAATATATGACAGATATGACAAAAGAGTCCTTTATAGTTATTCACGCCACTCACAGAAGAATAGCTGAATAAAAGCACTGATCGCTCACTGGCTCTTTAAAGGAATGCTGCCTGTACTGTCAGTAGATCCATGTGAAACTGAGTCAGGCACGTATGACCGATACATGCCAGTATAATCTTACAGACCACACGGAGAGAAAGCGCCTCGCTAATGCCACCCGCGCGTGTCTAACACATTGAGAAAACTGGGCCAGGCTGAGTCCCACAGCTCGTCCTGCACTTGTGTGTGGTGCTTTTTTAGATAGCACATAATGAATAACACGCCAGCTTGTTTGGACGTCCACGATTCATTGGAGAAAAACAAAATCTTGGCAGATCGTTTGCACTGGATGATAGAGGACGACTAGGGGAAAGTCCAGTTGTCTGAAGGCTCGCAGTGAAGGGCAACGAGGATATCCAATCCAAACAGTCCTGGGTTTGGGTAAACACTCAGAGCACTTTTTTGCTCTCGCCAGAGTTTAACCAAGCCAAAATCAACCCAGCTATCTGAACCGCTCGCCTCTACGTGCACTTTCAACATGTCAGCCCCATTCTGATCAACCACCCTTTCTGTAATATCAAAACATACTGGCTTCTTCCTGAGTTAATGATCTGTGTTATGAGCCAAGACATGTCTTACTTCATGATGCTACTGTGTGTCACTGGGGTGAAGTCATTTAGCAGAAGCTTTCATCCAAAGTGACGTATTATAAGGACCGTCTGCTTGGAAGGACTTTAGGGTTGTTGTTCAAGGGCACTTGTAGCCACAGTGATCCCATGTGGGATTTGAACCTGCAATCTTGCAATTTACTGCCCTCGTCTGAACATTGTTACACTAAATCACCCTATACAAAAGAAAATTGTTGTACCTTTGATAGTTACAATAATACAATACAACCATTATTGTCTAAAACAAATAAGCATCACTCAACACAGGCTCATTGGAATATGTAAAAAAATACACTGAAACATGTTTGACTGCACTTTCTAGGCAAATGAATGCTACGGAGCAGTGTGACGATAACAAGGTTTGTTCCTTTTCACATGAATGATATTTTCAGGTACCTATTATTCACATATAAAGAGTTAGTTTTGTGTAGTTCATTGCACAACACCAAATAAATGCCACTAAACAACTTGATGTCTTGGATTTGAGATCAAATACTGTACGTTTGCCTCATCTATCTCCATATGGACAACTTTTCTTGTGTGGTCAGTTTACTCTGTAGCTCACTTTGTACGGTGTTGTACTTGGGACATCGAGCACTAGTATTTGAGTCCACTGAAGCACGGTTCAACAAAAGATATAAAAGTAATGTAAGATCAAGGTAAAACTATGTGGTCGCAGCGCACTTTTGTGTTATGGTTGCTTCTGAGAACTCTATTGGTTGGGATTAGGGAAGAGTTTAGGTCAGTGGTTCACTGGGTGATCTGTACAACAAGCCCTGCCTTCTTGTGGACATGTACAAAAGGGATGTGTATCTAAATTGTACAATGAATTGTACCCTATAACATATTTTAGATTCACAAAAATTCACACAGCGTCCTCTAGTGGATTTGTCATCTGTAACATGCAATGAAACGCAACCGGAGAAACATATTTTACATTTTGGAAAAATCTAAGCGCATGTATCTCACTCTCTCTCTTTATGCTCTCTCCATGCTAGCTATGTACTATAGGAATACAACATACTTTCTTGTAGATAAATAACGACACCTCTGAAATTTGCTATCTAGTATCTTTGAGTGAATATAATGTTTAAATCTTTTTGACGATACAATTAATCAGAGGGAATTGCTGTACTGTATACCATTTAACAGTAATGGGGCTCCATAATTAATATTCATGACCAAGTATGGTTTCACATATCTACACCTCTAAAGTATTTCTTGGTATTTTGCTATTTTTTTATTGTCGCTGTGTACCCCCCCAAAAATAACTTGACTGTAATAACTTGACACAAATATGGTCTGAGAACATTTTACAAATACTTCAGTCAGGTCATTATTTTCAATTGTTCAAATTTTCTGTTTATTTTCTTGTTTATGCTTTATCATTTAGCATACCATAAACGAATATTACTTTGAAATGATCTTTGAACATTCTGAAACAAGTAGAGACATTAATAAAAATGAAACTACAATGCTTTAGACACGCATAAAAGAAAAGAAAAACATACAGTAAATGCTATTGTGCTAACTTTTTGGAGAACATAATTGATAACCAAAAAACTTAACTTAAAGTAACTAATGTTTTATCAACATTGGTTGAGCGCTGACAATTTGTCATGTTAATCCGGGATTAAAATGTGTCAATGTTCATTAAACTGAAAGCAGCACAGCTAGATTTGTATTTATTGCTTATTCATTTCGAGGATTATATTCTGTTGATTCACGTGTGGAGGTGACTGCACTTATTCCTTGGCTCTTTATTCATAACGGTGTTGTTTCTCTTCGTCCTCAAAGGGCCGGATCGTCCTGGCTCATTATTACCTTTTAAACATGAAACTTTCTGTAATTTCTCTTGGAAGACCGTAAGGAATAATAACAGATTTGTGGTTCCAGTATAAAGCTGTGTATTTGTCCTGGGATGTGGCGCCGTTTTACTGCCTGGCCTCCAGAGCACCAGGACTTGGTTAAAGTAGCTTGGTATCACGGTGGAAACTTCTTCTTCTTCTTCTTCTTCTTCTTCTTCTTCTTCTTCTTCTTCTTCTTCTTCTTCTTCCTTTTGACAATGTTAGTCCCATATTGGACAGATTCACGTCTCCTTCACGGTTTGTATTTGGTTTTGTCAATTATTGTAGAGTTTTCCATGGTGGCTAGGTATAGGTTTGGTGTTTAGGTTAAAAATCTTGGCTGAACTTATTTTGGTGTGTATGCAAATGTTAAACAGCCTGTGGTTTCCATTATGGTATTTTAGGAAAGGTCACGGAGTAATGGAAATGTTTGCCTTTTGGCTGTAGGGTACACCGTGTGTGTGTGTGTGTGTGTGTGTGTGTGTGTGTGTGTGTGTGTGTGTGTGTGTGTGTGTGTGTGTGTGTGTGTGTGTGTGTGTGTGTACATGGCCGACTGTTTCGTGATGAGAGATGAAGGTATTGAATAACAGAACTCAGGAGTCTTGCTGGTAATTAATATGGTTTTTAAGCCGACACATCCAGTGTGTCAGCTTGCCAAGAGCCATCTTCAGAACGGGCACGTACCCATAGAGAGGGGTCAAATATGCCACAGATACCAGCATATATTACTTCAAGCAACAATAATATGTAATGGGAGATGGTGCGGTTATGACAGAGCAACAAAACAAATACCAGAAAACCAAGAGAAACACTGAGCTATTCGTTTATCAAAACATCTCTAATGTTTTATTCATACAGAATTACAAGAATGTTTATAGGGAGTGTTACTTGGCATATAATCGACCTTTGAGCAAATGATTCTTAACTAGACATTTCCAGGGTATGTGCGGTAAGTGTGTAGTAAATATCTATTCCTAATATTTATAATATGTCTGTCGGTTAGTTTTATTATTAGTTTTATAGCTTTTTTTAATTAGCATTTAATAGCTCTGCTTTTAGTTTATGAGATGTCATTAGTTTGTCTCTTCTATTGTTTGTTAGTTCTGTCATTCATTTTCTAAATCCATCATTTTCCTTTACTTTTAATTTGTTTATTTTTTTAGTCATTCATTTGTTAGCTATGTCTGTCTGTTTGGCTATCTAGCTATCTATTTGTCTGCCTGTCGTTAGTTCAATATTTAGTTAACACTTTGCAGTTTGCTTTTCTGTTGTTAATTTATTAATTCTGTCATTTATAAGGTTTATTGTTAGCTTGGCAGTTGTTTGTTTTGCTTTGCTTTTGAACTATTACTGTAATTGTTTGGTAGTTATATCGTTAGCTTGTTAACTCCTGTTGTTAGTTAATTCTACATTGTTAGTTTATTATATTGTATATATTATATTGTTACTGTAGTTCTATTGTTAGTTTGTGGACTTTTTCATTTATTTGTTAGCTCTGCTTGCTAACTCCGTTGTTAGTTTGTTAATTCCACATTTGTTTGTTAATTGTATTGCTACTGTAGTTAGCATGTTCTGTCTTTCACTTAGCTCTCTCCTTGGTTGTTAGCTCTATTCTTTGTTTAGGTTTAACTTTGTTGTTGTTCATTCATTAGTTGTTGTTGTTGTTGTTGTTGTTGTTGTTTTGTTCTTGGTTGTTTGTTTTGGGTAGTTTGTGAAGTTTAGTTGTTTGTTTTTATCTATAGCATTAGCTTGTTAATTTTTAAAATCCCACTATTTTTACTTCATTTTAGTATGTTTTATGCAATATAACACCATACAGTATATACTGTACTTATAAAATATGAAGTAATTTATGGCCGTGGTGTGAACTTGTCCTTGCTATTTCATCCCTCCATCTATAACTGTTACATATGCCCATCATTATCAGTGCTTATCTGACTCAGATGTGTTATTGCTGGCTCTTATTACCAGGCAGACTGGTCTTAGCATCAGTAACCTAAACTAGGTTGTATATTCTCACTGGCTTGACAGAGCTATTCCCATCCCACTAACTCTGAAGACGCACTGTCTGTCTGTATGTGTGAATATGAGCCAGCTGGAAACAGTCAGACTGCATAATCATGTTTATTACTTTATGGTTTCATTCATACCTTCAGTAATTTTCATTTGAAGAGTTTTTAGGGTGTATGTTGGTACACATTTTGACTGTTCATATAGGTGCCGTTGGTGTGTTTTTTTCCAGATTGTTTTGATCTGTGAAGCTTCTGGTTCGCAGATGTTCAGCTGCTGTGTTATAAGTTTTACATAATCTTGGAATGTATATGTTTTTCATTTTTGTGTGTTTCTTATCACTGTTGAAGCTCTTGGGCATTGGTGTTATTTTGTGATGTTGCTGCGCTTGTATGTATAGTAAGCTTAAATAAATGTTTAATCTTTTCATCAAATTCAACTTCAAATTCATTAATAGCTGATTCTGTTGATTCTGAATCCCTGTCAACCTGTGGGATCTGAAAGCACAAAAATATGGTTTGTAAAACAATATTACTATTATTATAATGGTATATAGCTTTATTTTATTTTATTTATTTATTTATTTCTGTATGTGTTTCTGAATTCTATAGATTTTTTTTTTGATAGGATGTTTCACATCTTAAAAATACTTTGAATATAAACATTTTATGGTTCTTTAATTATGTTTTTTTAGAGCAGGCATTGTAAAATCACATTAAATAATTTAGAAAATATTTTGTTGTCATGAAAATTTAATTTAATTCATTTTAACTTAATTTTAATTTAATTAAACTTTTTGTTTATTTTAAGGGATGTTGCTAATCTTTGATTTCATTTTGTTCATTTACTGTATTATATATTGATTTTTCTTTTTGATTAGGATCTCCCACATCTTAAGAATACTTTTAATGTGGCAATTTCATGTTTTTTATGATGGTAATTTACAGCATGCATGGGGAAATTACAGATAATAATTTTCTAAATATTTAGTTGTCACAAAAAAAACTTTTATTTTATTTTATCCTGACAAAGTAATAAATATTTAAACACTCAACGTTGTAATGAAGTTAAAAAATTAAATCTTTCATCATGTCAGAAGTAAAGCAAAATGAAGAATTAGCCTATTCTGTCACACACAATAGTCTGTTTTTGTGCGCTTTGTCCTTTCTCATTCTGCAAAGGTTAAGAGCAGCTTTGAATGTTGACGTCTGGCTAAACCCCAGTGAAAGAAGCGTCTCCTGGGAGGGAAGATGGAGGCTCTCTGTACTTTGTCCACTCTTGTATTGGGTTTCAGTGGCCGTTCTCAAGATTTCTCCTCAGGAAACTGGGTCTGATGGACAAAAGTGTAGCCCGTCCCAAGGGATCTGTGCTCCAGAAAGGTTTATATTGTGCTCGCGGCTCCCTCAGGACTGCAGATGTTGGTGGCAGGACTCTGGCATGACGGATGAAAACATGCATACGTGCAGGAAGTGCAGAGAATGGTCAATGTCAGGGAAACGTTCTGTCTTGCGGTTTTTGAGACAGGCTCCTTTAAATGAGTGAAAGGTATCAGACGGAGCGGTCCAGATGCTGCAGGAGAAATAGACTGGAATAGACTTTAACCTGGGGTGTTTATTTAACGTGCGTCTGGCATGAAGGAGCAGCATTACATCAACATTTAATACCAACGAGTTCTTCATCAAAGTTAATGGTCTGGAACATTTAATCATTAAAGAAATGGTTCATGCACAAAATGGCAGTTCTGTCATAATTTAGTGATATTCAAGTCATTGGGATCTGTGCTGTTATTTTCCTGTAGTTTCTTTATTAGTTTTTATTTTATTGTATATTTGTATTATCTTTAGAAATATATGTATATATTTTTTGACGATTTGACGATTTTGACGATTATATATCTATAATGTGATGATATTATTATTATTATTATTATTATTATTATTGTTATTATTATTATTATTCATTCATTCATTTTCTTTTCGGCTTAGTCTCTTTATTAATCTGGGGTCGCCACAGCGGAATGAACTGCCAACTTATCCAGCATATGTTTTACGCAGCGGATGCCCTTCCAGCTGCAACCCATCACTGGGAAACATCCATACACACCCATTCACACTCATACACTACAGACAATTTAGCTTACCCAATTCACTTATAGCGCATGTGTTTGGACTTGTTGGGGAAACCGGAGCACCCGGAGGAAACCCACGCAAACTCGGGAGAACATGCAAACTCCACACAAAAAACACCA
>CAIGQW010053418.1:2147702-2161039 GCA_903798125.1 Danio choprae
GTCGCTGGTTCAAGCCCCGACTGGGTCAGTTGCCATTTCTGTGTGGAATTTGCATGTTCTCCTCGTGTTTGTGTGGGTTTCCTCCGGGTGCTCCGGTTTCCCCCACAAGTCCAAAGACATGCGCTATAGGTGAATTGGGTAAGCTAAATTGTCCGTAGTGTTTGTGTGTGAATGGAAGTGTATGGGTGTTTCCCAGTGAGGGATTGCAGCTGGAAGGGCATCCGCTGCGTAAAACATATGCTGGATAAGTTGGCGGTTCATTCCGCTGTGGTGACCCCAGATTAATAAAGGGACTAAGCCGAAAAGAAAATGAATGAATGATTCTTTATTTGTTGTTTTTTATTGAATGATTTAATAAATGAAAAAATAACAAATATATAAACTTTTGTTAATATAATTAGACATTATAATTATTGTTGTTGTTGTTATTATTATTATTATTATTATTATTATTATTATTATTATTATTATTATTATTATTATTATTATTGTTATTATTGTTATTATTAATAATAATAAAATGTTTAACATATGAATTCTACTATTATAATAGCTAAATATAATATTATTCATACATATACATACATTTCAAGCTGATGCTATTTTTTTATTAAATAAAAAATTTTAATGACTAAAAAGAAAACATTTTTAAAAATACCATTAGCCTTTAAGTCACACAATAATCATTGTATTGTGTAAATATTATGTGAATAGCACAAATGTTGCATGTACTTTCAGTGCTTTTAAGTCATTTAGTTTGGAATGTGTACAAAATAAGGGGAACAATTCCACAAAATATGTTTTAGTTTTCTGTAAAGAAATAGCATGAGGGATGACATGAGGATAGTATATAAAAACATACCCATCAACACTGGATATTGATTCAACATTCATTTAATATGCATCATCTTTTAAACCAGCATTCAAACCCACACACACCTCAAGAATGATGTATGGACATCTTTGTGTGTGTGTGTGTGTTTTCCAGATGAGACGATCAACTGGAATCTCCATTTGTCTTCTAAATCCTGAGCTGTTTTCAGGCAGAGATGCACAGGCCACTGGTCAGATCCTCATCTCTCTGTCTCAGCTGATGTGAAAGACTCCCCCACTGAGAGCTAATGACCCGAGAGCTGTTAAAATAACGTTAGTCTTGCTTTACTCTCCTAAACACACACTGACCTGATAGTTTTACCATGCCTGCCGCTGCGTTTACTGCCACTATTTTATTTCTCCTGATGGACAGAGTGACCAGTGTTCTCCTGTCTGTGTAAATCATCACCTCAACACCTGCTTCAAGTGCAATCACCTGCACAGTTGTCCAGACTAGAAGTGTTTTCCTTCTTTATATAGTTTCTGAATAATGACATGCAAGCAGTTATAAGAAAAACACAACATATGCTGATTCTGAAAGTGTAGCCCTATATCAATTTCTGGAGATCGCAAATTATGTGGCCAGAAGTACGTATGGCTGCATTTCGTTTTTAAAATGAACGCTATAGGGGGGTATGACACCGTTCCTTTACACGCTTACCAGCTGACCGCTTACCTCCGTGTGGACGGCTTTCCTGATGTTACCAGTTTTGTCTAGTTAGCTTGCCATGTACGTCATTCACACACATACACTACAGTCAATTTAGTTAATCCAATTCACCTATAGCACATGTCTTTGGACTGTGGGGGAAACCGGAGCACCCGGAGGAAACCCACATGAACACGGGGAGAACATGCAAACTCCGCACAGAAATGCCAACTGACCCAGCCGAGGCTCGAACCAGCGACCTTCTTGCTGTGAGGCGATTGTGCTACCCACTGTGCCACCGCGTCGCCCCATAAAAAAGTATATATAAAAAAGAAAAAGAAATAAAAAATAAATAAATAAAGAATTCAGGAAAAAAAATTAAACTGAACTTTTAATTGAAAACTTTTGCTGTGAACTGAAGGTAATAAAGTGCACAGACTGTTAGTTTAGTATATGGTAATGCAAGTATTATTATGGGTACTAATTGTGTTTTGCCTACATGTTATTTTGACTCTTAAAATGCTGGAATGGTTGACTGACATTGTATGAATTAGAAACCCAATTAGCTAAAAATCCTATTTAAAAGAAAACCCTCACCTAATCTTGGATAACCTGAGTTAAATATTAGCAGCAAATTAACTTTTGGGGGGTGGTCTACTATTTCTTTAAGGGTTGCCAATTCAAAGTTTAGTTGCTTGTAATGTAAAAGCATTTGTTTGTTGCATCAGTGTCGGTGTGGATGAGGTGAAAGGCAGAAAGTCAAACAGAGCGAGTGTGTAAAAACAGATCTGCTCACCCCTGCGGTTAACTGCTGCCACCTGTGCAATATACAGCACTTTCTCAAGAGGAAGAGAGTTTTACCCCTCCTTCTTTAAACACCTCACGGATCTAAAAACAATAACAGTGTTCGTTTCTTCTTTGTATCCACAGCCTGATTTTCCACCTCCCAGCTCATTCTGCTAATTCTCTGTTTAAATATGAGCCCTGCAGTTTTAGACCACATCAGTTGTACATGAATTTAATAGTCAGATTAGCCATGACTTTTAGGAGGTTTTTCTTAACTCATTATTTTGATTTAACGTATAGGAAATTCAATTAAACAATGACAGGACTATTATTTTATACAAGAATATCAAATTGACTGTACTGAATTTTGGGGCACATAAAGTGAAAAGTAATTTATTATGCATATTTTATATGCACAGTATCATATATGAAATAAGTATGCACAATATATTTTAACATCTATTATTATTATTATTATTATTATTATTATTATTATTATTATTATTATTATTATTATTATTATTGTTGTTGTCCTTGTTGTTAATGATTAATTAATCAATGATTATTAAATTAGTGTTAACATATGTGGCTTGATTTAAACATTCATATGTAGAAATCAATATAAAGTCAATGGAAGTAGCCCATGTTACCATATTACAGTAATAAAATCAATAAATATTGGCAAAACCATAATAATAATGCTTTTACAACAAATAATAATACATCAAGTTATATTATAAATTATTGTTTAAAAATAATAAGTAATATAATAATAACTAAATAATTTTGGTGAATTTTTTTTATTTTATGATTTAATTTAATAAGATTTGCTGCTATTTTTTCCTGATTCTCCAGTCCAGTTCAGTCTTCCTAAAGTGTTGTTACCATTTTAAAAGGACAGGTGAAGTTGGGATTTACTTACAGTATTCCCGTTTTACCAGTTTGTAACATTTAAGTGAAATACTTTGGTAAATATAATCAAAAGGTCTTTTACATATTGAAAAACACAAGTTCAGTCAAATGTCTCCACACTTTTATGGGTAATGACCTGATCATGAAGTTCTCCGACATCAAGGCTGTGTAAGAGACATTCAGTTCAACTGTAATATTTTATTTCCCCTGTGCTCAGAAGTGGGGCGACACTGTTAACAGACACGTCCTTCAGTTCTGATGTCCTACTGTGAGTCAGTTTTGTCAGACGTCAGATATACACACAGGGCTGATGGTTGTTGGATGAACTGATCACTGATAGGATCCGCACACCCCTGCCTTCCTTTCCATCAGACGCATTCATTTTCCTGCTGTCACAGCATCACATTTCCTTCTCCCGCTCATTTCCTTTCGCTCATCACATGATCCCACTTCCTTTTCCAGATCGTCGTTCGACCTTCCTCAAATAAATTGTCATTTCCTTTGAGGTTTTCTAACAGACCCTGTAATATCGCAAATACTGAGTAAATGTCTTGTGCGTACTGAATATATTCAGTAAAGTAAAGCTCACATGATAAAGCCTGTTGGTCTGGGAAAGGAAGTGCTCCGCTGGATTTGACCATAAGCCTGGGTGACTCGTCATTTCGTTTCTTCCTGTGTTAGGATATCCTGTGACGGAGGTGGAAGGATGGGGCAGAACAAATGACAGGTATTCTTGACTGGATCAGTCATTTTTCTGTGGAAGGGACCTACTTCACACTTTCGTCCTTCAGAGCATTGTCGCTCAATTTAAAGTCACCATTAAATCCAAACAGATTTTTATTTTTGATAGAGTATTGTTTTATTTATAACTGATATGTCCATGCATGTGATCTCTTAATAAATGTTCATCAAAAAAGTTCACCTTTCTCCTGCAACGTCTCTTACATGATAACTTCATTGACATTGATTATTCATCCACCCATCCATCCGTCCTTCCATCCATCCTTTTTTCTGTCTTTTGTTCAATACATCATTCATCATTTATTCTGTCTTTTGTTCCATCCATCCATCCATCCATCCTTTTTTCTATCTTTTGTTCCATCCATCCGACCTTTTTTCTGTCTTTTGTTCCATCCATCCATCCGTCCTTTTTTCTCTTTTGTTCCATCCATCCATCCATCCATGTTTTTGTTTTGTCCATACATCCATCCGTTTTTCTGTTTTTGTAAACTAATGTAAACATTAGTTTATATAGATTACCCATTGGGTATAATACATAAATATCCACTCCAGGGTTTTCCACTTAGTATTTCAATACGGGTTACAATATAACATAATAAGGGTTTCCAAAACTGTCATTCAATTCAATTCAAGTTTATTTACATAGCGCTTTTTACAATGTAGATTGTGTCAAAGCAGCTTAACATGTTCTAGTAAAGTCCAAATTTCAGAGTTTAGTTCAGATTAGTTCAGTTCAGTTCAGTGTGGTTTAAGTTTCACCGCTTGAAAGTTCAAATACTGAAGAGCAAATCCACTGAAGCGCAGCTCCACAAGTCCCGATCCGAGCAGGCCAGTGGCAACAGTGGCGAGGAAAAAACTTCACCAATTGACGAAGTGAAGGAAAAAAAACCTCGAGAGAAACCAGGCTCTGTTAGGCACGATCATTTTTCTTCTGGCCAAACTTCCTGTGTGGAGCTGCAGTCTAGGCGCCGGGGCTGGAGAAGTTGGACGTCCATCATGGAAGTTGCAGGTGTGGGTAGGGCACCAGCGGGAGGTCAGGCTGGCCCACAGGTTCAAGCGTAGACTTGTTCATCACTGTAGCCTTTCAGGAATCAGTCTCATCCACTCCATTCCTCCATGACCACCACAGTATCAGTTCGGGGTACGGTCTGGTCCAGGATACCTTTGGATCATCTCTTCACAGGTCTAGGATCGCATCGATGGCACTGCAAATCTGTAGGGACCTCGGGATGAGTATCCCCAGGTGGAAATAGAAAATAAAGAAAATATTTAGCGTAGCTGCTGTTCATCAAATCTGAAAAGTTGCAATGCACTGTGTAGACAATAAGTTGTTTATATCAGATTCCAGTTAAATACATAAATAATCCAACTTTGGAATGACCGTACACTTCAAAAACTGTAAACTACAAATCCGAACATGAACTCAATTACATGAGTTCACTTTACTCAAATATTAATGAAAGCTCAACTCAAATTTTGTCTTTTATGTCCCACATATGACAACATATATTTGTGGAGCAACATAAGGCTGTAAAAATGACCCCGTTTTCATTTTTGGATGATCAAGCATTAATATAAAAGCATCCGAAGACTACCTGTGTTTCTTATATTTATATATTGGGAATAATGAGTGTTTTCAGTCATGCGGTTATGAATGGTGTTGTCGCCTTCATCTCTTAAAAGTAAACATTCTTTATTTCCATCTACCATAAAGAACCTTTAACATCCACATGACCGTTTCAATGCACAGAAGCTTCTTATAAATCCATGAAACTCCCAATCTCCGGACACACGTTCACATAAACACACATCAGTTCCTTATTAGGCTTATGTACTGTGTTATTGGACAGTGCAGCCCTAAAGCAGCTCTTATTTCCCATCATTGATTGCCTGACTTCCTGCAATAATAAACAGAGCAAATGCTCCGGATGGAATATAAGAGGATATCAGGATTTTCCATTCAACACAATGTTTTTTGTGTGATCACTCGCATATGGACAGATAAAACATCCAGAGTTCTTACTGTGTGAAAAATTTAAAGGATAACAATACCTTTAAATGATTGAAAGGGTAGTTTGGATATAATTTATTCATTCTTTCTTCAGTGAAGCACAATTTGTTTTTGTCCACAAAAGAAAGCCAGTGTTGTTTTCTTTTCCTCTCACATATTTTATTTTGTGTCCAACAGAAAAAAAGTCTAATATGTAGGTGAGTAAATGATGATGATGGAATAACATTTTTTAGGTGAATGTTTCCCTTTTAATTTGATAAATGACGTTGTGACCAAACACTGTAAAAATGCTGGGTTCCACACAATCGATTTGAGTTGGGACAACATGGAATTAAGTTAACATGTAGGGTTGGGTTTCATTTGGGGTTATTTCGTTACCGGTGCTAAATTGATGCTTTTAAGTGAAGTTTCACAAACTAATTTCGAGAGGAGCACGTGATATGATTGATCGCAGCCGGTCTCTCATCAGTAATCACTAGTAAGCCAATCAGATTAATACAAACTCCCTATAAGTAGCCTGTCAAAAAACTACTCTCTTATCTTCGTTTTCGAAGAAACCCCCCATCCACCCCATCTCCTCCTTTTCCTCCTTTACCAGGGGGAGCTCTAGAGAACTATCCGATCTCGTACCCCCTTATATGCTTATTTACCAGGGGGAGCTCTCGAGAACTATCTGATCTCGTACCCCCTTATATGCTTATTTACCAAGCGGGAGCCCTGGGCTCAATTATCTCCGAGCTCAGGGTTCTCTCCCGGGACAGCATGCCAAACCTGCTATTATTATCAAGCAATATCTAAGTGTGAACTCTTGAAAAGGGTACCGGTGGCAGAACGGTGCCTGAACTAATACTTTTGAGCCACAAAATTCTGGTGGATGACTAGAAAAATCTATCAATGGTTGATGCAATTAACATTACATTAGCTTACTACTAACCTGTGGAAAGGCTGTCATCAAAATCAGGGAACGCCTTTTTTCTAGGGTTGGGGCTTGTGACTACGTCTAATTATTTGCCCTTATCTGAATAAGACAATAATATGATTAAGGTGTTTACATGAGTTGCTTTTTGAATGTTGCTTTCGTGACTCCATTTTACATGTTATAGCACATAGATTGATTAAGGTCATTGTGTTACCATGCTATCCATGTTTCCTCCGGAGTTTCATGTAATTTTGGGTGTTTCATTTTTAATTTTTTGACTTTAACTGCAGTTCGGCAGTTTCACTTTCATTCAGGAACATATTGTTCATGTCCCGTGACAAACTGAGGAATCAGATGAGAATATGAAGTAAGGACTGGTGAAAGAGTTGTTTTAACAGAATTTGATGCTGCACGCCGAATGAAAACAAAAAACCTCCCCATTTCGTGGCGTGGGTGTCTGTGGTCCTTTAAGGTAATCAAAAATTGCTGTTTACATGGTAGACTCTTCAGATCAGATTATTGTCTTAATCATATTAAAATTGGAGTATTGGTGTCCATGTAAATGTACTCAGTGAAAGTGCCAGATGATGTCGCAAGCTATCAAACACAGTGCATTCCTCTGCCTTTAGGTTGATTCCATGAGATCTCAAATGTTTCATTAAGTTTGACGTGTTTCCCCCCTTATGCGCAACTTTTGTAAAGCATCTGCTGCGCGTTGCTGTCTCTTGCATGTAAAATATAGCCATACTCTAGAACACTTAGTTTAAGCAAATTTGATCAATGCGATCATGCGTGTTGATGAATCTGAAGGGAGTCGCACACCAGATGCGATGTAATGCGCAATTTAGAAATGTAAGTGGATTAAACATAAAACAATTAAGTTGTCCCCAATAAAACCTCAAGAATTGTATTGTTTTCAGCTCATTTTAAATAAGTAGTTTGAACAAACAGCAAACGTAATTTTTGAGGAAAGGCTGCTGGCTCTGTAAATCATTGGAAAAATGCTGTTGCGTGCAAAACTTAAGTAAAGTTGAAACTGAATTTGATTTCAGGCCTGTTGCGTGTCTCTTAAAGGTTAAAAGGTAAGGTGAAGAAGGACACATATATTTTAGACTGCAGATATGATCCATTAAAAAAAGGAAATGCATTTCCTCAAATGCTGACAGCTCTTTAAAGAAATCTAAATAGAATGACCCCGGGTTACGCTGCTCGTGCATAAAAGTACCCTTCAATCTCGAATCTCGATGACTTTTTAGAGGAGAAGCCCTTTTTATTTTTTGCCTGTTTACAAGTCAAGGTTACAGGGTCTACCACAGGAATGATGGACGTTTTTGGGTAGAAAAAAATGGCATATTCATTTTCTCCTAGTGTCACCGCATTAATTCATATTGATATTGGGAGGTTGGTGAAAAAATTCCAAACATTTTCAATCAGAAACATAATTTGCTGCTTGTGTTTTTTCATCCTTCATTTGGAGAGCCGCAGGAGAGGTCGTGTCCCCGTGTCTGCGGCTTTAAATCAATGCAAAAAATGACCCTGAGAGAATTCAGCATGTTTTTATATGTAAACCAAATGCGTGTTTGATTAAACTATACATAAATGGCATCAAGCCAGATGTCCTTTTCTTATTTCCAGGAGTAATCTGTTTAATAAAGCTTTAATGATATTCTGAAGACCAGCGCTGTAATTTTTTTAGCAATACACTATTCTGTCATTAAAACGGTGGGTTGGATGATGATATGTTTGTTTACTGTGGCTAAATGTGGTAACTTCGGTATAATTTTCTCAGTAAACACTTTCTAAAGGAAATTATTTCCCCCAGCTGCTGTAATGAAAAATGAACCATCTATTATATGATTTTTTTTGTTGTGTATTCATTTTTTATAAAGTCCAAATGAGCTTGTGTTGATTAAAAGGATCGGGTCCAAGGCTTGAAAATTAATCAGCAGCTCAGACTTTTCCAACAGGCTTATGTGGTGTTCAGAATTTCACTAAGTCTGCAGACTTCTGTTTGTCTGCTTGAGGAAAAAGTACCCACAGTGGCATTTAAATTACAGGGTGTATTTCTGAATATGTAAATGTAATGAAAATGCATAATCCTAAGTCATTCACCATTAAACAAACCATCATCATTCGGCATAACAGATTTAGAAATTAAACAACATATTTATTCTGGTATGTATGTGTGACTATTCATTATATTTAAAATGACTTTTACTCCCTTAACAAAAAATACACCATTAACCATCAGGTGCAAAAATAACTCGTATTGTTAGCACCATGATTTACAGAATCTACACTCAAATGTAATTTGGTGTAACAATAGTTTATATAGCTAATGATCTTGTCAGACAAGTTTAGAACAAGAATCATTTGATTAAAAAAAATATATGTAAGAACAGTTTCCCAGTGATGGGTTGCAGCTGGAAGGGCATCCGCTGCGTAAAACATAAACATATCATTCCGCTGTGGCGACCCCAGATTAATAAAGGGACTAAGCCAAAATGAAAATGAATGAATGAATGAATATGTAAGAACAATAGGTTTTTATGAAGTCAAA
The DNA here is from genome assembly GCA_903798125.1 of Danio choprae. Lineage (NCBI taxonomy): Eukaryota > Metazoa > Chordata > Actinopteri > Cypriniformes > Danionidae > Danio > Danio choprae. The sequence goes on from CAIGQW010053418.1 coordinate 2,157,154, forward strand.
TATTTCATTCATTCATTTTCCCTTGGCTTAGTCACTTTATTAATCTGGGGTCGCCACAGCGGAATGAACCGCCAACTTATCCAGCATATGTTTTTACACAGCGGATGCCCTTCCAGCTGCAACCCAGTATTGGGAACCACCCATACACTCTCACATTCACACACATACACTACGGCCAATTTAGTTTATTCAATTCACCTGTACCGCATGTCTTTGGACTGTGGGGGAAACCGGAGCACCCGAGGAAACCCACACGAACACGGGGAGAACATGCAAACTCCACACAAAAATGCCAACTGACCCAGCTGGGACTCAAACCAGCGACCTTCTTGCTGTGAGGCAAAAATGCTAATTACCGAGCCACCTCTTCATAAATCATTTTAAATATAATACAATTTTGTATGATAATGTATTCATATTTTGTATTTTAATAAGTAGAGATATGAATAAGTATGTCTTTTAATTTGACATACATATTTTAGGTTGAATGGTAATGGAACATTACAATAGATGTATAAAGACATTTCAGCTGGAAAGTTCTGATAAAAATAAAAATCATCCTAAAAAAAGCACATCCGTCATACATCTATACTAGTTCATAAATATATCCTACGGCATATATATGCAATATTTGGTACAAATGGCCAAACCGGACTTGTTTTTACAATCTCTTAAGTGCTATAAGTGTTTCCAAAGAAGACAAAAATTATATATTGACTGTCAATTGGTTATACTGGAGCTCTGTGCATTAGTTATGGCTGACTGACAAGAAGAAGAAGTGGGCAGTTGTTTAGTTATTTACTTTTGTTCTTCTTCCAATGGCAATTTTTAAACAATATAAATTGTATTTGGAATCTATAAAGGTCATGTCATTGAAGTATGCTCTGACGTGCACTGGCAATAAAACACTTTTGTGTTCTGGAAGATAGGAATGCTTAACTTGGATGCTGCTCCGCTCGCCTCTAAGAGCGGAGTGCTTTTCTGAGTAACAGTCCAGATGACGGACCCTACGATCTTTATTGCAAATCTTTAGTGAAAATGGATAAAACACGGGACCCACTCTGTCTGAGTTTCATGCTAATCACTGGCTGTTTCCTTCAGCATGCAGACTGACCCTCCAGACGAGCTCTCACCTGCTGAGTCTGGAGAACAGCACAGGAACTGCATTGTCTCGCATGAAGCATTGCTAACAATATCACTGCAGATATTCCAGCCTGATCTCACCAGGAAATGTAACTATTTTACATTTTGTCAGTTTAGTGACTAATTCATACGAATTCGGATGAGTTCAGTTGTACAAATATGTACGATTTTTAAAAGGAATCGGGGCACTAAACCCAACTGTCATTGGGTGAAGAGCAAATCAAACCAAGTTGTATGAATAAGATCATACAAATTCAAACGAATTACCCACTAAATCAAAACTAAACTAACTTAACGTTAGATAGCAATGGATATTCAAATCATATAGAACAAGTTACATTTTTTGTCCTGTATTGTTTTTTAAAGTGTAGTTGATTTAGGGAATAAATGGAATGCATTTGATCCGTCATCCAAAGAACGGATTGGGACATGATCCATGATTTATTGCACTTTTTTTTTTAACTCACAGAATACATTGTCTATTATTTGGATATTGGAGCATGTCATACCATAAACAACTGTTAGAAATGACTGCAATGGTATTGTGGACTGCCGATATGGTTATTTGAAACGATTCATTGAAGTGAACCATCCAAATGTTTTCGCAGAAATGTATCTGATCATTATTAGCAAGTCACTTCTGATCTTCATCAGCAAAAGAGAGTCCAGTTAAATAATTAGTTATTTTTCTTCTTCAAATTTGAAATATAAACTCATGAGACACTTGGCTTTCAAGCTATATTTTTTCTAGGTTATTACATTAATGTTTTCCTGAGTTTGTATATGGAAAAACAAATATTGAACGCAGTACCATTTTCTTTTTCTCATTAATTCATAATGTATAACTTTTAATATTTTTTTTATCATGAAACTTCCTAGATGGACCATAGTAAAGCTCAAAGTGTCTTCTTCCTATGATACCTAATTTATGTTTGTAGCTCACTGGGGTCAAGAACTGTTACTATTTAAAGTTAGGTAGGTGTAAATCCCCAAAAGTGAGTGCTGGATAACAGGTTAAAAAGAAAGGAGGACTCGATTCCCCTTTATTGAGTATTAAGTCTTTATTTTCAAGCTCTCATAATTGAGGAATCATTTCATTTAGGAATCAACTCCCATCCCTAAAAACTTAACTGAGGGGGCATCTTGATGTCAAAACAACACCAAAAAAAAAAAAACATCAAAAAAGCCAATTGGTGTGATGTCAATAGACTACCTAACAACATCAAATTGACATCTGAAATTGGTGTCAAAAAACACATCCAAAATTGATTACAAGACTATACTGTAATACATTTTTGACATGCTTTTTGATGGCAATGTTAGACGTCATTTTGACATCAAAGTTCACATGTATTGTAAGGATACAAATTCCAGTGTAAATTTGGGTTCCACGTTATATTAGGTGGCCTTAACTAAATTTTACTTACACTGAAATTAATAATTTGTTACAATGTACTTGTTGTGTAAATACATTGTTTTTACATTGATTAAATACCTGCATGTAATTACATCTGTAATTAATTTCTGTAATTACACTGTGGACCATCCTTTACACCTTAACCCACTCTTAAATGTATCCATACCACCAAAACTGCCCCTGACCCTACCTACCCGTATTCCACCTCAAGAGCACCAGAAGTGTTCTGCAATTCATTACGGACACAGTAAGTACATTGTATTTATTATTTTGATGCAAGTACATAGTAGTTAAGGCCACATAATGTAAAGTAGGACCTACTGTACATTTGTAATGTGTAATTGAAGCTTTCAGATGAATACAACTTTTTGTGCCATTATTTTGGTTGTCAGTAGGGCATTAATGTGTGGATGTCAAATGGTCATCAAATCAATTAGCATTTTAGATGTGTTTTTTAATGTTGTTCTGTTGTTTTAAGTAACTTTTACTAACTAATCACCTTTTACAGTGTGGGGTTGTTGAGAATCTGAATTGTTTATAGGGAACTACTTTTTGTGGATAGTTGCTATAGTCTTTTGAGTAGTTTTTATGAAGTCTGGCTAACATTACCAAAACAGCACTCTATCACATGTAGCATTGTAATTATTGCATGTGTGATGCATCACATTATTCTGTAGGAACAATTGCGCACATTTCTCCAGAGATCAATTCACACCTCCCCTTTTCTCATGCACAAACTCACAGAGGGTTTGGTATTAATCCCAAGTTCAAGAGCGTCTTGACGTCACTGTGTACTCAGGTGGGGCGACTCCATCACCAGCCCTTGAGACCTGCAGCCTTGTGCCCAATTTAGAGCTGTAACTAGGAGGGTCTCCTCATCTTTTGTGTGTGCTTAAGCAGGAATGGGTGTGGCGAACACAACAACCATCAGACACGCAAATTCATGGGCTTTACTCTCATGCAGGTCCATGTCTCTGTCTCTCAGGATATGGAATGGTGTACTCAAGGTCCCAACACTCTTCTGCCAGCATTAACCGTGAGTTAAAACCCTTTGATTACCCCAATTTATATTGAATTCACTTTTATTATGTTCCTCCTGCTATATTTGTCTGCATAAGAGTTGTTTTTCTCTGATGACTGTGAAGGCTGAGGACATCTAAGATTTGGTGAATCCAGCTGTTATAAAGGTGGATGACGCAAGGATATCCAGACTCAAGCCCTGCAGGCCGGACGATCATGAGTAGATGTGCACTGAGATGTGCACAAAAATAGTAAGTTATGCCCTTGTGTAATATCATGTGTCAGGTGAAAAATCTATATGAATAC
>CAIGQW010053418.1:2181198-2196457 GCA_903798125.1 Danio choprae
ATATCATATTATTCAATATATCATAGATTATTCAATATATCATATTATTATTCAATATATCACATTATTCATATCTCTCTCTCTCTCTCTCTCTCTCTTTTTCTGTTTCTCCTTTAACACCTGGTTAGACTTGGAGTGTGGGTGTGTTGTCAAATACAGGCTGCTGTCGAGCAGTAAATTAAAACGAGGTGCAATTTCCTCCAGTCTAATTAGCAGTAAATTGGCGGTGTCTGTTCAGCCAGTCTGCCCAAGGCTACAGAGCCAGATTGACATGTCATTACAAGAGTGCAGAAATACTTGATACTAACACATTAATTCATTCAAAAATTACATGTTTTGTTTTTATTGTTGTTTACATGATTATATGACAGTTCCATCAATTTAATATTAAATTAGTATAAATTATATTATATATTTAATTTAAATTAATTAAATTATATTATTATTATTATTATATTAAATTAGTTAAAGTGATAATTCACTATAAAATTGAAATGTATTAGATTTGAATGATAAATTTGTAAATGTTGAAGCACTAACATTAACATTAAGGAATGCTCTATAAATACTTTTTTCCATTGTTTATGCATGGAAATTAATGGATTTAACTCATGTTAACAAGTATTTTACCTTATTGTAAAGTGTACTTTTTGACTTAAAAGTGAGTTTGTAGTGTCATTCAAAATTGACTAGAAATGTTCATAAAATATACACAATTAAGGTCGACATGGTGGCTCAGTGGTTAGCACTGTCGCCTCACAGCAAGAAGGTCGCTGGTTCGAGTCCCTGCTGGGTCAGTTGGCATTTCTGTGTGGAGTTTGCATGTTCTCCCCATGTTGGCGTGGGTTTCCTCCGGGTGCTCCGGTTTCCCCCACAAGTCCAAAGACATGCGCTATAGGTGAATTGAAGAAACTAAATTGGCCGTAGTGTATGTGTGTGAATGAGTGTGTATGGATGTTTCCCAGTACTGGGTTGCAGCTGGAAGGGCATCTGCTGCGTAAAACATATGCTGGATAAATTGGCGGTTCATTCCGCTGTGGCGACCTCTGATGAATAAAAGGACTAAGCCGAAGGAAAATGAATAAATGAATATACACTATTAAATAACAAGTTAGATTTTTTTAGGAGCACTTTAATAATCAGTGTTTAATAAGTGAAAGGTATATTTTTTACACTTTTAAGTGGTCACTTTTTAGGGGGGTAATTCTGATACATATGGTTTTAGTACATGTGTGTGTGCGTGTGCATGTGTGTGTGAGAGTTCACATGGTAAAACAGTGTGCACCCTGGTCAGGTCCATGAATGGAAAGCATCTGTCATGCATTGAGCTGTAAAAGCTGTGCAATGTTCCCTGACTGTTTTCATTCTAGAAAAACAAGAAAGAAACTGAGAATGAAAGCGTAGAACGACCGCTCTCTCTGTCTTTCTCATTTGGGCAGGTGTGTGTGGTGAACAGTTGTGGCATCACAAGTAAACTAGATAAAAATGTCTGTCAGGTTGGCTTGAGAAAGCCTGAGCAGAAAGACATTTTAAAAGCTTGACGTTGGAAGGTGTTCAGTTTGCTGTAATGATAAATTGTAATAAACAGTAGTTCCATATGGTTCTATTAAAAGCATATACTAACACCACTGTAAAAAATAAATTGCTTAAAATGTTTAAATTCATTTAAATAAACCATGATAGTCATTTACATAAACTGACTTTATTAAGCTGAATCCCAAAACTTCGAAACTTCACAACAGATTCTAGTTTTTTTCTACTGTAAATACAATTAAAAACTATACAAAGCAAAATATTTTAACCAATACAACCAAAAATGTAATATTGGTTTTAAAAAGCTATCAATCCAAGTAAAAGATTACAGTAGAGACCCAAACGACTATTGTAGATTCCATTAAACCTAACGTTTTCTAAATAACCATCAAAAAGGTTTGTTGTTTTTTTAGCAAGAGGTGACCATATTAAACACAATGCTAGCATGTTTCTAGCACATTTTAACATTATTGGGATGTTTTACTAGGTTGTTGGCATGTTACAGAACATTGTGCTTCTAACAATTGTGAGAAGTTACATGTTACATTGTTAGCATGGTTTAACACATTGTGGGCATATTTGAATACATTAGCTTAACAGGCTTATTACCATGCTGTAAGCCTGTTTCAGCATATACATGTTTTAGTTTTGCTGCCAAGTTTTAAAAACATGTTTGTAAACATTTTAACACATGGCTAACGTGTTTTAATAAATTGTTGCTAGCCTGTTTTAGAATGTTGCTAGCAGGTTTTACTACAGTATATTGTTGGCATGTTTAGATTATTTTTTTTAACACGACTAATGTGTTTTAATATGTTGATAGCTTGTTGATAGCCTGTTTTAGAATGTTGCTAGTGGGTTTTACTACAGTATATTGTTGGCATGTTTAGGATATTTTTCAACACATGATTAATGTGTTTTATTATGTTGTTAGCTTGTTAGACTGATTTAGAATGTTGCTAAGGGGTTCTACTGTATATTGTTAGCATGTTTAGGATATTGTTAAAATTCAGTGTGCTTTTTAGGCTTTGTGACAGACAGATTTATGGATGGATGGATGGATAGGTAGGTAGGTAGGTTAAAATATTAGCTAAAAGGAGAGCTTAAATTAGTCCAAATTTCTTAGAAGTATTGAATGGAATCCTAAATATGTCAAAAATGTTTTAATTTTTGTCGAATTCAGACAGATTTTTGAGAGTTTACCCATCTTTCTTTCCATTCCTCCAACATCTACTGTATTCCACCATTTTTTTCTCTCATTCTCTCTAACATTTGTGTGGCTCAGTGGTAATCACTGGAGTGTAATGTTGTTCAGGATCTCTTGAATTCAGCATAACATTCACTGTGACCTCGGCCTCACACTCATCATGGTCAGTGTAAAACATGGCTCTGATCAATACACCTTCTTATCAATGTCACTGAGACCAATGTACAGAGGCGATCCCACCATTGACCGGATAGAAACATGAACTGAAGCCAGACCAACAGCTAAGGAGATGTATGCATCCTCACATTTCACATACTGTTGTGCGAACATTTTGTTAATATCTTTATACATTTTGTTGTTCACAGTCAGTTTAATGAAGCAGTTGTATAGTTCAAAGAGCTTCCGTTGTTGACATAAACTACTGTATATTAAGTTCAATAAGCAAGTTCACTGTGAATTAGTTAAATGAAATTAATTAAGCAAACATGCGTTAAATGAATCTAACATGACAGTAAAGGCGTTTGTGATGTTATAAAATAAATCTATTTCAAATAAGTGTTTAAAAAATAATAATTTAATGGTAAATTTCTGTAAAAATAAATCATAATTTCCATAAAATATCAAGCAAATAATGATCAACTATTACAATAACAGATATTTCCTTGCAAGCAAATCAGCATGTTGTAATGGTTTTTGACGGATAATTGTAGCCTAAGTAACTGGAGTAATGATGCTGAAAATTAAGCTTTGCCATCACAGGAATAAATTGCATTTGCAAGCCTATTAAAATACAAAACAGCTCTTTTGAATTGTAAAAAATATATAGTATTATGTCTATATCACTCAAATGCCTGTATTACTGTATTTATATCTGTATAAATTGGTAAAAACATTTTAAACAATATTACTGGCCAAAAGGTTTTGGATAGACCAATACTGGTTGACATCTCACTAAGCAATTTTGTTTAAAACGACATCTAAACAAACGTCTAGTTAAAACAAGGCTAGATTTAGTGAAAATCTAACAGACGTCTTACAATATTCCAAATAAATAAGTTTGTTCATCAGATATTTTTTAACACGCACGCATGCACGCACGCACGCACACAAATAATCTTCAATAAATTTGTCCTAACTACATTCAGTCAGACTAACTTCACATTTAATCTACTTAAATTAAATCCAAATTTATTTGTATAGCGGTTTTCACAATAAATATCATTCGAAAATTTAACAAGCTTTACAAAATGTGCACATTATTACATTGCAATCAAAATCATAAATAGTTTAAGGTGTTAAGGGTGGACAGTGTATATATACATAGTTAGGATGCAGTTATAAAGTATGAGTGTACATTTCAAAAAGATGAAAATATATTATAAATTACTTAATGTTAAAGTTACCTATTATGTTAAAGTTACCTTAATGTTAAATGTTACCTATTATGCAAAAATGACTTATATAAGGGGTTTAAAGACAGGTGTGTGGCAACAGTCTGTGAATATAACCAGCTTATAATGGTAAATGTATTCATTTTATTTTGAAAGTCTGCAGAAACACTTTAACATTCTCTCTTTGTACATGTCATCAGAGGAGAAAAGCCCCTCTCATTAGTGACGATATCTTACTCATTAGCATATGACGTTAGTCTTGTTTTGGAATTTGCCACTATGCTGACACGTAGGCTGCGTCCCAAATCACATACTTCCATATTATATAGTACGCTAAAATCAGTATGCGGGCCAAGTAGTATGTCCGAATTCCTAGAATGCGAAAAACAGTATGCGAGAAGTACCCGGATGACTTACTACTTTCGGCGAGATTCTGAAGTGCGCATCATATGGATGCTACACTATCCCATGATGCCCCGCGAGAGAATTCATGAATGGGAGTGAAGTGACGCAACTCATGCAGGTTGGTCATATGATCATGACAAAATGGCGGATGTAGTACATCCGAGTTCCATTCATACTGTGTAGAACGTACTTTTCTAATGGCAGAGTAGTACATATAAATTCAAATGCAGTACCTACTGAGTAATAGACCATTTCGGACGCAGACCTTGGCATTTGTAGCTCCACCCTCTTTTAAAAAGAGGGCTGGGAGCACAATCTCATTTGAATTTAAAGCAACAGTCACCAAAATGGCACAATTATCAAAGAGATCAAAGCCTAAAAGGGGCAGTTTCAAAGAGTTATAAATATTAATTGTGCGCTCTTTTGACCAGAAACTTTACATACACACTATAGGGACATCAGATAATTATTTGACACCTCATAAAAAGGGGCATAATAGGTCCCCTTTTAATAAATGCATAGCTTTTCTTATGTGTATGTGTCTTAATACTAACACTCTTTTTAGGCTCATTGGCACAAGTAGGTGACATTGTCTCAGGGTCATTTATTGTCCTCCTGCTGGCTGTCTGATAAGATGGTTAATAGTATTTCACTCAAACCCACTATTAATCTTTTTTGCCCATCTCCACCAGTGTAAAGAGAAAAAGAGATAAATTCCTCTCCATTGATCTGGCATCTGAACAATACACATGCATTGGCTTCCATTCATTGCACCTCAACTTTGAATATGTCTACCAAGCAATTAAAAGTGTAAAGCTCTGTTGATTTACTCCACAGGCGAGGACACATTGAGCGGTATCTGGCTTCTCGCTTCATCACGGGTCACGAGAAAAGCACATTCAGACATTTTACAACAATATCAATCTCTGTCGCTGTGGCTTTTACTCAAATGACTCATTAGGAAATAATTGCGTTGGAACAATACAGGCTGCATTGACAGCATGCCGTGATTTATGACGCAGAGAGAAAGTGCGCACAGGTGAAATCAATCTACTGTAATGAGAGAGTCTAACGGAAGCTTTCTTGCTGGGTTGAACCCGCACAACCTCTCTCATTCACACTTCTCCACTATTAGTGTTTACAGTCCAGCGTTTCTCCGGGTTTATGAAGGGGGCATGTACACCTAATGCCGTGTGGCACATGTCTACTAGAATTGAGCTTCTCATTGCTGATCAAAGATACCTGAAGGGCTTTCCGCTCATGAATGTTTTAATGATGTTTTAATGATCCATCATACCTTCTGCTTATGCATATTTGGAGATGGTCTGTTTTAATTCTGATACCAAGGTCCTTTTTTTGGTATCAACAAAAGTCAGACATTTTTGTATGTGTTTCTTTGTATTTGTTATCCTAAAGATCCACTTTGCACACTGAGGCTGATGCGTATTAATGAATCCGCTGGAAAAACTCAAAACAATACAAAATGGAGTGTTCAGACAATGAGGATGATTTTGCTGTTCTTAAAAAAAAAAGAAAATAGTTATAATTATATAGTGGGTTTATATAGTCTTAATTAGTTTATTAGAATCTGCCTTTATACTCAGCATCTTTGTATTCTGAATTTAGTTTGTCATAAAGGGCTGTGCTGGAAGACAAAGTCAGATGGATTTCAGATTCTTGTCTTTTACTTATACGGTGCCTCTAAATTGTCAAAACACCTTTCAAAATACTTGCTACGGATGTCAAATATACAGAAATATGATCCCGATCTAATTTGTTTATGTTGTATGAAAGTTTAAGAGGCAGTATGTAACAATACAGTGAGGTTGAGTAATTCAGAGAGTAAACTACTAAAACTAAGTCTTGTATAGCGAGATGGTCTGAATCTCATAGTTGCTTCACTGGCTAAGGACTGCCCAGATGTAGAGATTAACCTATCTAGATGTTTGCCAATTCTGATACACTTTATATTTGGAAGTTGATAACTTATATGTAGAAAACACACTGTCAATCCTTTTTTTTTTTTTTACATATTTGCATAAACTCTTCTGAAGTGCATCATGCCACATCATGGAAGACATCAATCAAAACCCTGCTTTTCAGGCCGACAAAAATAACATTAAAAATGAGCATTTGTCGCTTATACCAATATGGCTGCCACTACTGAGAAGCAATTTGACTGACATGTAAATCACGCAAACGCAATTCGTTTTGTTCAGGGTCATGTTTAGGGGCAAACCGTAACCTTGATGTCCATGTAACAATATAAAACCCTGGAGCGTAAAAGTTTTGGGTGAATTTTAAAGAGTCTATGTCTTAAACTGCACATACTTTGAAAACCCCTTATTAAGTTGATAATGATAAGATCTAATTGTCACAGTCGTAAACATGATGCCTTTATTCTTCCATGGGGGCAGGCAGTGGTATGTATTTTCAGTGGTATGTATTTTTTTTTGTTTTAAAAAGCATAACTTTTGCTACAATTACACCTTCCTTTCCACACTTCCCATCCATATGTTATAAGGACTTTATCATCAACGGAAGGATATGCAGTGACCCAAAATACCCAATCAGGGAGCGAATGTTGGCATTAACTCCTCCACTTTCAGATGTTTCAGATGAAAATTCTGCAGAGGCCGTTATTGTTTGGAAATGCTGGTGCTCCATGACAGTTTGGATGGAGCAAAATGTAGACATCTGAAAATAGAGAAGTGGCTGCCGACATTTGCTCACTGATTGAGTCTTATGGGCCATTGGGTATCCTTCTCTTATTTGTCAAGCCCCTATAATATAAAAAACAAAACAAAATCAGCATGCTCGCTCTTTCATTCGGTTCTTCTTGCCGCCTGAAATCTTTAGCAATGCGATTCCAGCCCGCGTTCCTCCCTTTTCATGAACTTTTCAGGCACTACTGTCACAAGGTTCAAATTCTAGGGAAGGCTGGAACTGGCATTAGCATTAATCATTTTAATGACAATTGAAGGTGACCCACTAAGCCAATTCGGTGTTTGATGTCTAATAGATGTCTAATAGACGTCTAACATAGATGTATTTGCTAAAACAAGACTAGATTTGGGTTGTCAGTGAATATCTGATAGACATCTAACCCAAAACTAGATTAGTCATCAAATACACAGATTAAACAGACTTCTCATGTGTAGTCATTCATTTTTTGTGTATTTGATGACCAGTATTATTTTGGGCTATTCTTAAACATCCATTAAATTTTCCTAATCCTAATAGCACACAACATGGCAATAGATAATGCAAAAAATGTTAATAAGTGTTTTTTTTCTAGCCATCCGAGGTGGCGACGCTTATATTTCTGTGAAGTTACAGCTCGAACAAAAAATGCACATATATATTTATATTCTTACCTTTGCATATTAAGTATCCATGTGTTTGTCTGAATATACAAAAAGGTATAAAAATGAATAAGATTACTTACAAATAGCACCATGATCAGGCTGAAAGTGTGATTGAACATGATGTTTTAGTGTTTTGTTCAGAAGTGTTGGCCTGAACTCTGTGCTGAACTCTTCAATAAATGACTTTTGGAGGTTTCTGTGACACATGTCAAACGTGTGGGTGCTGTTATAGGGGAGAATGGAAGCCAGAGGTACCGGCTTTATGGATTTGGTGAAGTTTTTTGTTATGACTACTCAGTGGAGGTGTAACCTTACATGCAGGCAACTCACTTTCCACCCCCTTTCTCCTCCATTTCAGACGTTCTCCCTGTATTTTGTTAAATGATCTCAGCTAGCCTTGACAAGCCCTTCTGGAGGCTTTTCAATGGAAAGGCTTAAGACAGTGCTGTCAGGATATCCACAAATTTTAATGTCACTCTGTGGTCTCATGGTAAGAGAATAATGTTGGTATAACATAAGAGAGTATTTTAAAAAAAAAACTTCATTTAAGGTCCTTGGTGGAAGTGTTTTCTTTTTTCTTTTTGTTTTGAAAAATATATTCGCACGCACGCACGCATGCACGCACACACACACACACACACACACACAAACATAAATACAAAGGTTTGGATATAAAAACATTTTAAAAATAAAAACAAAAACAAATTAATAAAATAAAAAATTTTATTAAATAAAAGTATTAAGTAAATTAAGTAAAAAATGTATAAAATAAAAATAAAGAAATAAAGAAATAATTAAAAAAATTATTTAATAAAAAATAAAATAAATAAAAATTAAGTAAAAACAAAATTAAATTAAAATAAAAATAAAATAAAAATAAAATAAAATAAAATAAAATAAAACAAATAAAATAAAATATACATTAGATTAAAATATTTTAGATTAAACATGATCTTATTGAGTTAAAATAATGTTATTACTGAATTTGATTATGCAAAATTAAATTATATTACTGAACCAATTTTTGCATAGAAAATGAGTAAATAAAGCCCTTTACAGTTTTTTAATGCATTAGATAGATAAATAAATATTTAAAAAAATTAAAATTTAATAAATTGAATAAATTAAAAACAAAAGAAAAAAAAAATCTATTTAGGTTGAACATTTTATTGATCTTATTGAGTTAAAATAATGTTATTACTGACCCTTATGCAAATTAAAATTAAATTACAGGACCAATTTTTGCATCGAAAAAAGAGTAAATAAAACCCTTTACAGTTTTTTTGTATGCATTAGGTAGAACTAACCATGTTTTTTCATACATCATTTTTAAATCAATGTTAAAGTTCATTGACAACACATTTAATTGTTACAAATTAATTCTTTTAAATCTAGTATGTGCATAAAATTTTTTTGATAAATAAATGCTTTTAATTTGTTTTAGCCTTTGCGTGACCTGTTATTAAAGTATGGAATCTCATTATAACATTTCATAATTAAGAATATAGCTATTGTAGTACTTTTGTCGAGTTATTGTTTGCAGCTATAATGCAGATGCATTAAAAAAGCTTTTGTGAATGAGAACATTTTTTCTGAAGGGCTGAGTTTTCATGACCGTTTAGTTTTGACATCAAGGTGGCCCACCATATGTTAACTGGATGATGGATGGTTTTCAGGGGCTGGCTGTTGCATATGAACAGAAAACGAAAAGACTGAAAGTGCTTATGTATCCAGTTTATTTAAGTGCAAACTGGAAAATTGCTGGCATTTCTCCTCCCCATACTGAGAGCAAGTGTCGGCGAGGGAAATGGGATCGATGCCAAAGTGGTGTGACTGTTCCAAGAACCTTCAGCAAGAGCTTATACAGTACTGGTCCAATACCAATGCAATAATACACTACACTGTGCTATACCTTTTTTTCTTTTTTACTTTTATCCTTCATGTTGTCCGCAGTGGTGTAAAGTAACAAATTACAAACACTCAAATTACTGTAATTGAGAACACTTTCTCTGGATTTATACTTCATTAAGTAATTTAAAAAAATAAATGTGTACTTTTACTTTCACTTAAGTACATTTTTAGTGCTGTATTGGTACTTTTACTGCGCTATTTTCCTTCAACCTATTTTTTACTATGAATCTTTTATATTTGATTGACTAAGTAAAATAATCAGTCCTGTGATTCCCATCCTATCAAATCATGTGGAAAAATTGTTTCATACCGAAAAACCTTAAGACCTGGACACTTTATACTGTAAATGCAGTGAACATGTACAGTGTGGAAGCTTTAGAAGGGTCCAAGAAGACAGAAAATCATTACACACAATGACTGAGAGGCTGTTTGGATGGTGCCATTTTTAATATGAATGTCTCTTAAGGCCTCTTAAAGTCAAACAGTGATGTCTCTTACAGCTCTGATGCTTTTCATTGGAGCTTTGCATATAGTTTAAATTGGTATCTGCTGTGATCTCCTCAAACTCGCTCACAGCCGGTTCTCCATCTGTGTGCCGCTGTATTTCTGACTCTTCTTAAGGTTGGCTCGGGCCACTGCATGTCTGTGTGTTAGGAAAGTGATTAGTGTCAAGAGTAGTGCTTTAAAGAGCTGCTTTTGTCTACAGCTGAAAGACCTGAATGAACCACTTTAATCCCACTGAGCAGCCCTGAGGCTGTCGGGGAAAATCATCTTCAAGGCCGCCGCTGCTTCAGGCTACAGGTAGGAGTTTCTGGAATTTTGTATAGTGATTGGGTTTAGCTGTCATAAATGAGGTTAATTGCAGAAATGTGGATTTCATGTGTAAGTTGGAAAGAGACACACTGACATACGTATTTGGGCTGCACGATGTTGGAAAAATGTGACATTGCGATTGTTTTGTTTTTCTGAGATATATTTGGCGATATGCTGTATCTATACAATTGATTGACTAGCACTATTTGGAAAGAATTTATAGTCGCACTTCATTTTAAGGTTTACTTCTTGCTATTAGCAATACATTAACAATGACTTTTGCTTCAATAAGCTCCTAATTTGCTTTTTATTAATAATTATTTAGGTAATTTAGCTATTGGGTATGATGTAGAAAAAGATTGTGCAGAATGTCAAAGTCAGCTTTATTGTCAATACAACCACATGTACAGGACATACAGAGAATCGAAAATGTCTTAGGCCCAATCCCAATTCTATTTTTGTACCCCTACCCCTTTCCCTTGGCCCTTGGCCATTAAAACAGAGTGTGAAGGGGAAGGGCTTCAAAATTTACCCGCGATCGCGATCTCTTACTTCATATAAGATTGATGATCGCGACTGCTGTAGTTATACTTTTTGGGTATTTATCTTCGGGAAATCACTGAACGCAATGATAGCATGTTATCATAACCATATAATGTGGCAATAAGATCGTAACTGTACTGTGCTACACCGTGGCCATATTCATCTATGTAAACACACGAAAACAACGTTAACATTATACCAGACACTGTAAAAAGCTCATTCCCAGCTACTAGACTATTCTTTTTTTTTTGTGATTATTTATTTATTGCAGAACAAAGCCAGCGTACATAGCTAGCAACAACTATATACAAGCCAGGGTTTGCATTAAATGAAAATACATAAAAATAAATCAATAAAAATAAATAGCAATAAACAAGAGAAAAAAAAAAATATATATATATACATATACATATATACATATATATATATATATATATATACACATACATAGCTACTAGACTATTCTGACAGGGTATTGGAGTGTCATCGAGTGTCAGATGGGAATGTATGTTGTGGAACTTCTATACAGGAGTTGCTATTATGGTTTATAGATAGGAAAATTTAGCGGGTTTTATTTTAGCTTGTTTTTTTTTTTAAGCATGACGGTAAATGAATGTTTTAAAACATATGCTTGTTTGTTGTAAAAACTCATAATAATGACAAAAAATTACCAATTTGTGCATCTCCTTACTTCCGTGTGCAGCCATTCTGCTGTTGTAGATGATGTATTCTGGGAAATTTTTGTATTGTACCCCTTGGTTTTGAGTGTGGTCCTGAAAAATCTCAGTTTCAAGGGCTATCTAGCCCTTCCCCTTAACCCTACGCCTTCAAGCTAAAGACAATTGGGACACCCCTACCCCTTCACGTGAACACGCAAAATGTGGGGTAGGGGTAAGGGGAAGGGCTAACGGGTAGAATTGGGATTGGGCCTAGCTCTCAGACCCTAGGTGGAACATGATATTAATACAAAAAGTAAAATTTTAAAAATAAATTACAATAAATACAATTACACATATAATGTAATCTAAAATCTAAGTAAAAATAAAAATGTGTAAACAATACAATTACACTTAAGGGCATATGTAGTTTATAAGTAGTAATAAGCAGCCAATATTTCAATGACATGCATGCTAATAAACAACTAGTTAATGAGAATTGGTCTCTAAAGTGTTATCAAATGTATTCATTTTGATTGATTGGGATGATTCTGTAGGGAAGGGAATCATGCATAAAATGTAATAAACAAATTACACGCATAGATAAATACAATAAAGCAAAGATAAAAGTGAAATAAGCAGTGCATGTTTTGTGGTTGTCTAAATGTAAAAATTACACTGCAACGTCTTTGTTGTATTAATAATTCAATACAATTATTCTTTATTAAACTTCCAATTGGTAAAATATCTATGCGATGTGACTATTGTGGATGCACACATTGCGATATCGATGCTGAAACGATATATTGCGCAGCCCTAATACACATCCACTAATACACTGAAAGAATTTCAGTCAACTTGTATGTATATATATATATATTTTATTTTATTTTTTTCACAAAGAAATTTTATTAACAACGTTGTACTTTATATATACTATTTTAAATACAGTTGAAATCAAAATGATTAGCTCTCCTGTTTTTTTCTTTTTGTCTTTTTTTAAATATTTCGCATAACCCATTTATCACAGTATTAATGTTTTCCCTTCTGGAGAAAGTCTTACTTGTTTTATTTCGGCTAGTATAAAAGCAGTTTTTAGTTTTTTTTTAACTATTATAAGGTCAAAACTATTATCCCCCTTAAACAATATATATTTTTGATTGTCTACCAAACAAACCATTTGTTGTACAATGATTTGCCTAGTTAGCCTAATTAACTTGAAAAATTCATTCATTCAATCATTTTCTTTTCGGCTTAGTCCCTTTATTAATCTGGGGTCGCCACAGCGGATGAACCGCCAACTTATCCAGCATATGTTTTACGCAGCGGATGCCCTTCCAGCTGCAACCCATCACTGGGAAGCAACCACACACACTCATTCACACTCATACACTATGGACAATTTAGTTTACCCAATTCACCTATACCGCATGTCTTTGGAATTGTGGGGGAAACCGGAGGAAACCCATGCGAACACAGGGAGAACATGCAAACTCCACACAGAAATGCCAACTGACATCTAAATGTTTAAAAATGTGTTGAAAAAATATACAGGGGGGCTAATAATACTGACTTCTACTATATTTATTTATATACATTTTATTTAATTTTTATTTAGTTTTTTTGCTGTGTAGCTTGCCCTAACATCAGATTTTAGGTGATTGTTTGCCCATGACAGTTCTAGGTAGTTCTATTCTAATTCTGAGTTGAATGAGCCTTAAAAATGCATTAGTGATGATAAATTTATGTAGACGAAGACACATGTCCCAGAATGTACCATTTCAGCAGGTAGCTTGAATATAGAGATGAGCCACTGCAAATAAGAGAGTCTGTCTCTTTGTGGATACATACAGTCCTCAGCATAAATGAGTTCACCCCCTTTGATAATGAATATTTTAATCCATTTCTCTGTGAATATATACAATATATTATGATTCATTTAAACAAAATAGCTTTATTAAACCGTTATATTCATTAAAATAAGAGTGTGGTAACCTACATGAATCAGAGAAAGATAATACATTTAAATGGTGGCACAGTGGCTCAGTGGTTACCACTGTCACCTCACAGCATGAAGGTTGCTGGTTTGAGTCTGGCTGGACCAGTTGCTGTTTCTGTGTGCATGTTCTCCTCGTGTTGGCGTGGGTTTCCTCCGGGTGCTCCGGTTTCCCCCACAGTCCAAAGACGTGCACTATAGGTGAATTGGGTAAAACAAAAATTGGCTGTAGTATATGAGAGTGTATGGGTGTTTTTCAGTACTGGGTTGCGGTCGCTGCATAAAAATATGCTGGAATAGTTGGCGGTTCATTCCGCTGTGACGACCCCTGATAAATAAGGGACTAAGCTGAAGGAAAATGAATGAATGAATGCTTATGCTGTGTTTAAAAAGTAACAAACTACACAATTTCAATTCAGTTTATTGTTTTATATGGTTCTCTTGATTTCTCCTTATTATTCAAATTTGATTTAGTATTTTTCCTTGACATATTCATTAGAATGTGCTAACATATTGCAATGTGGTCTTGGGGTATTTTGTACGATTAGTTCCAGTTTTGGTTTTGGTACTAACTAATTTAATGTATATATACAAATAAATTGTTGTATTGCATTCTATAGGAAGTTTCATTTTCTTTTTGGCTTAGTCCCTTTATTTATCAGGGGGTCACCACAGCGGAATGAACCGCCAACTTATCCAGCATATGTTTTACACAGCGGAAACCCTTCCAGCTGCAACCCATTAATGGGAAATACTCATACACACTTATTCACACTCATACACTATGGCCAATTTAGTTTATACATCACTTGTACTTATTTATGCTAGCAACTGTGCATACATTCATACAGTACAGTACATATATATGTACCTGTACATATATACATACATGCATGCATACATACATACATGTATAATCTGTTTAGACAAAAATAAATGGAATTGTTTTCAAAAATAATCAGCATCAAATCATTATATAAGAATGATTTCTAAAGCATCGTGTGATGCTAATGGCTGGAGTAATGATGCTGAAAATTCTGCTTTGCATCACAGGAATAAACGACATTTTAATTAGTGCTGTTAAGTGATTAACATTTTGAATCTAATTAATTACGCAGTGTGGCAAATAATTCATGCAATCAATCACAAATGAATCGCATATTACATTTGGTTGAAGAATTATCCTCAAAAGAATATTTAAAGTCATTATGTGTTAAAAGCGAAAAGGCAAAATGTAGACAACAACCATGGTTTTCATTCATGCATTAATTTTCCTTATAAGCTTAGTCTCTATTTCAGAGTTCGCCACAGCAGAATGAACCGCCAACTATTCCAGCATATGTTTTAAGCAGCGGATGCCCATCCAGCCGCAACCCAGTACACTCATAAACACACACACACACACACACACACACACACACACACACACACACACA
>CAIGQW010053418.1:2196467-2208381 GCA_903798125.1 Danio choprae
CACACACACACACACACACACACACACACACACACACACACACACACTACGGACAATTTAGTTTATTCAATTCACCTTTAGCGCATGTCTTTGGACTGTGGGGGAAACTGGAGCACCCGGAGGAAACCCACACAAACACAGGGAGAACATGCAAACTCCACACAGAAATGCCAGAAACTGAAACAGAAAGTGGCCCAGCCGGGACTCGAACCAGCGACCTTCTTGCTGTGGGACGACAGTGCTAACCACTGAGCTACTGTGCCGCCCAACAACCATGATTTTTAATTAATAATTTTTTTTTGTCAGAAGTTGCATCTAAATTAGTATTTGAATAAATGTACAAACTGTTTATAGGTGAAGAGCTATTCTGAAATTGCGATAAAAGGTTCACCCAAAACTGACAATTCTGTCATCATTTACTCACCCTTTACTTGTTCCAGACCTTCATGAGTTTCTTTAGTCTGTTGAACTTAAAATAAGTTTTTTTGAAATATACTGGAGACCTGTAACTTCCACAGTATTTGCTTTTCCTAGATGCTTTTTGCTTTTCCTAGATGTCAATGGTTACAGGTTTCTAACATTTTTCAAAATATCTTCTTTAGTATTCAACAGAATAAAGTGCTTCATAAAGGTCTAAAACCACTTGAGGGAGAATAAATGGTGAGTCAATTAGATTTTTGAGTGAACTATCCCTTTAAATTGCATTTTGAAATTTGCATTATTACAGATTAACTGTTTTTTTCTATAATACAAAGTCATGGTCATCATATTAAACTTGATTAAAAATCATTCCAACCCCAACCTGTGGAAATGTGTAGGTGTTCAAAGGTCATTCGGCACTTACACGTACTCGCACGCCTACATTTATGTGTAAAAGGAAGCAAAATGGCTGAACGAAATGTTATCTGATTTGAACCACATGTGCCGCTTCTGTGCAACTTACAGCTGTGTGAAAGGTCAATGCTGTGAGGTCCCGGTTGCACCATGTGCCTGATGGCACTTAAGGGAAGGGCGGATCGACCTCTGCGCGGTGGGAAGGCCAGCACATTGCGCAGAGTAATTTATTCATGGCTTTGTGGTTTTTCACGATATTTTGCCATCCATTTTTTATTGAGAGAGAGAGAAACTGACTCACACGGCGTGGTGTTCCTGTCCATTAATACTGCATGCCAGTCTTCTACCATGAAATGTTTATAGAGTAAATAATTGCTTCTGGTTAGGGCACACTGTCGACACCACAAGCCGACGTTCTGTGTTTGGATCATGAGGGGACATTCTGAAATTAGGCTACTCGTCTTTACTCCACTTTCTGTCGTCTCGCTCCTCCAATTGCTCATGTCCTGCTTTTTCATATGAGAGTATTGTAGAGTCTATTATAGCAGATCAGTTCAGATTAAAGGACTGAATAATTGATAGTCTTTTGTGGTAAGATCTATCAACGTTGCACTTCATAGTACGTAATGTGGATTTGCAGTGTACTTAGAGTTGAAGTCAGAATTATTAGCCCTCCTATATATATTTTTCCCCAATATGTTTTTCCCCAGTTTTTGTTTAATGGAAAGAAGTTTTTTCAACACATTTCTAAACATAATAGTTTTAATAACTAATTTCTAATAACTGATTTCTTTTTTCTTTGACATGATGACAGCACATAATATTTTACTAGATATTTTTCAAGATACTACTTTTCCGATTAAAGTGCAATTTAAAGGCTTAACTAGGTTAATTAGGCAAGTTAGGTTAATTAGACAAGTCATTGTATAACAGTGGCTTGTTCTGTAGACAATAAAAAAAATATATATTGCTTAAGGGGGCTAATAATATTGACCTTAAAATAGTTTGAAAAAAATTAAAAACTGCTTTTATTCTAGTTGAAATAAAACATAAACGACTTTCTCCAGAAGAAAAAAAATAGTATAGGAAATACTGTGAACGATTCCTTGTTCTGTTAAACATAATTTGGGAAATATTGGAAAAAGAACAAAAAATTCACAGGAGTGATTAATAATTTTGTAATAATTAATAATTACATATTTGAGGAACACGTAATGTAATGAATTACATGTTACATGTGTATAATTTGATTACAGTTACTAAAGTTAATGTAAGTGCGTTACTTACACTACAAATGTAATATTTTGAAGAAAAAAATGCTTCTTTTAAATCTTCTTTTGAAATCTTCTTTTAAAAAATTAGCATGTGCATTTAAATAGCTGGAGAACGGCTGCTTCTTCAAGTGGAAATACAGACATTACTTAGATTTCATTGAGCATAAAAACTAAAATATTGTTGTGAAATGTCCAGTCTCTAAAGAACTTTCGACTGCTTTTAACTTGACCAGCAACTCGACCAGCAAGAAGGACACCGGTACCCAGAAACACAGCGGCCCAACTCAGCCTAAACAGGTGTTTCTATTTGCCATATCGTATTTACTATAGTTCCGTGTTACTATAAGTGATATGACATTCATCATAATGCCATGTTTCAAAATTTGAAGACTCATTTTGTCATTTTATATTTAGTACTATGGTCAATACTATGACTATGGTCATTACAATAGTGTCATGGCAATTCATTAGATATTATATGACATTTAACTGTAATACCATGGTATATTTTTGAGTGATATGAAATGTACAAGCGCTTATTGTTAATGATGTTACATTTACCACTCTACCATGTCTAAAACACTATAGCCGTACCTTGGTGTTTTTGTTTGTCTTATAATATTTACTATAGTAGCATGTTACTATTTATAAGTGATATGACATTTATCATAATACCACACTTTCAAAATTTAGGAATCTTTTGTCATTTTTTCAGAGCAGGTAACCCATAATTGGTCTTTAATCATGCGTCAGAGTGTCTCTTTAATCATTTTTACACACCTGTCCCATGATCCCACAGTCCCTGGACAGACCCTGCGTGGGCTTCTGGACAAATGGCTGAGCTGTACAGCCTCATTTATGGCATTGTTTTCGCCGAGCGTTTGAACAGATGAGGACTGGAGTGCTCCACCCCAGCAGTGGGTCAGCGGTGGGTGGAGGTCAAGAGGGGGCCAGGAAGGGTGGATGGAGTCTGAAAGGGTTTTTGGAGAGAGGCTGATGGGGGTCTGAAGAGCGGTGGGCATCAGAGTGGGTGTGGGCATGTCTTTTTGTCTTCGGGTCTTTATATGGATAAGGCTGTTCTGTGTGGGCGATTGGGAAGGGCTTGTTTTGTATTAATAAGTACTGAGTGGGATTTTCATGTTCCCTGTGGTTTTAGTATTAATAGGTCATTAAAAAGAGTGTGTTTTTATTTTGACTAATGACTGAGGTCACACTATGAGGTAAGAGTTTTTGGTTACACTTTATTTTAATGGTTCTATTCAGACATTCTGATGATACTGTAAGTCATTTAGTCAACTAGCGCTTATTAGAATATTAGTAGATGGTTACTAGGTCTAGTTAGTTTGTTAGTTAGTTACTTATAGTATGTACAATGCCTATTGGAGAAACATTAAAATTAAGTGGTAGCAGATATTAAGCTGACAGTCTATTAAAACTCTAATGACTGCTATGCTTATATGTGCAGCTATGAAAAAATGAAGAGACCACTTTCTCTAGATTTACAGGATTTATTAGGTATTGGATATAATAACGTTATTAATAGTTTTCTATGAAAGTCTAAAAACTTCTAACTCTATAAAAAATCCGAAAATGACAGATGGTCAAAACAACATGTTTTCATTTATTGTGATTGAAAATCTGGGTCATTCCACAAAATATTGGTGTCGAAACTATAAGTTTAAAACATGGTGTCTGTTTTGTTTTGTTTTTAATGGAAAAATAAAATGCTCTAAATGACTTTTTTTAATATTTGGAAGAAATGCAGTCAGTAGTTTACAGAATATAACAAAACATAAATAAAAATAAATCAGAATCTAAAATAAAATAAAACAATAAAAATGAAAAGAAATTCCAGTGGTCTCTATATTTCCCCCATAGTTGTAGTGGTTACTTATAGTCAACCGAATTTCTAATAAAGAGGCTTAAATTAAACAGTTGGTTTCTTGTCTGAATGATTGTGAATTAGTTGTACAGTGAATAGTTCATTAGAAACTATGAGTTAGAAATCCTTAAGGAATGCTTTTTGGAATTTTAATCATTATTCAGAGCCAGTCCAAAGAGGATCGTGTACTGTACAAATCTGCTATTAATCAAATAAGATCCTACAAAATAAACTGAAAGTTTATTACATTTATCCAGTCATTATAGCAGTTTTAGCATTCCTTTTAATGGGTGTTTTAATAGATGTTCAGTTAAATTTTCATCTACAGTGTACATAAAGTTATGTATTGACGCAAAGCTCAGATATTATGACTTTAATGGAAGCAATACAATAAAGTTCAATGCTCACTTAGGTTGCATTTATTTACCCCCCCAACAACCTCTAAACATTATGTAATTCTGAGTGTGCCTCACACATGTGTGTGGGTTTGACAAACCACCTGTAAACACTCTTCTCTCTATATATAAAAACACATTTTCCCCTCCTAATTCTAGCACTTAATTCTCTGAGCACAAACATTTCCCTTGTATAACTAGCACTTCTTGCCTTTTTATGTTGAATCACTGAATGCCTCAATGCCACTTTGTACAAAAGCGTCTGCTAAATGTAAATATAAATTCACCCTTGCTGAATGAAAGTATTAATCTCATTCAGCAAAGTGAAAACAAAGTTTATGAACTGCTTTCTTGTCCATGATGTTGCTCATATTTAACTCGACACGTGGATTGGGAGGGTTTACACAATCAGCCTGGGTTTCTTTGCAAAGACAATAAGTAATAACCAAACGATCTTCCAGACGAAGGTTTTTTTCCTGCAGCCCTGAGTATACAAACTCTCAGGAGCTTCAGTTTTCATATCATTGAGTGTATTTGAAAGCGAATTAGTTCTGGATCTTCCACGCTTCTCCAGAGGACTTTATATATTTGTGCCTGTTAGCACAGATTTTTGAGCAATAACACACAATCTTTCCTCTTCAGTCTGTTATGTGATAATTTTAAGCACTTTATAGACCCTACTAATGTACTAAATATAAGATAAAATAATAAAATATGATCATTATCTCATGCAAAATCAGCTTTGACAACCACTGAGATGAATTATGACTTGGATGAGAAATAATAACATTTAAAATTAATGAAGCAGCAGAAATGCTCGGTGAAAGTATCTTTTCTGTATGGGAACTGTATTTTCTTATACGTAAATGTGCACCCTCTCCAACAGATATTGAGATTATGTACCTCAGGCATTTGGTCATCTGATGCCAATGTGAGATTTGCTAGAAAACACCAGAGCACTGTACTGTATGACGCTTGTGTGAGTGAGCGCCATTGAATGCAGTTAGAGCCCGGAGTCATGAAAAAATATGGTGGAGTAGATTTGTTTTTGATTGAGTATAGGGGGATTTAAACTTCAAGAAAGTTATCATAGTTCCTAGAACTATACTCTAAAAAGTTTTGGGTTAAATCTGTTACATCCATCCATCAATCTACTGCTTACCCATAACTGGGCCACTTAAAGGTCACATTTGTGTAAGAAATGAAAATACAGTATGCACATTACATTTTATTAAATACAAAATTTGCCCCAGCGGTTGGATTTGTTCATAATATACCCGATTTAGTCATGGGAATCCTAAACGATTCCTATAATCCTAGACTAAAATCTGTGCTCTTTGATTATTGGTTTGACATGTACACTGATAGCCTTATGATCAAATTTGCCCTCAAATTAAATTCTGGCACTGAACAACACAGGCTCATTGGAAATATGTGTCCAGGGCTACATTTTTGAGAACTGAGAAATATGCGCTCACAGGTACACATTTTGTGTGTAAAACAAATGCTACATGGGTTTAGGGAAATACAGGGGATATTTGAGATTGCAAAAAAGGAACACGGCAGCCTCTAGTACATTTGTGAAAACAAAAACTGTAAGCACAGCCCAGGGTGCTCAAAAATGTAGCCCTGGGCACATATCAACGTGACAACCTACTGTTGTCAGTGTTCTGTTTTGTTTACAAACGAGTTGTTACAACTGTCACCCCATAATTTGGAATGTACACTTCTTAATTGTCGGTGATATTAATAAATTATACATAGTTTTATTATATAAGATAAGTTCAGGATTAGATTGTTTTTTTAAATGTACTAAAAAATGTCCTGAATACAGGATCACCTCTGGGAAATGTCAAAAACAAAAATCAAGACATGGTATGAATAAAATTACCGCTATAGATTGTTTGTTTGCTGTGAGGCATCATTTCAGAGTGTGGGTTCCTGAATGGGCCATGGATTGATGACGTCTAACTCCAGATGAGTCTTACATGCGTGTGTGCATGACTGCGTGTGTGTGTGTGTTTTGGCACGTCTTCATTGTTGTTCAGTTTGACAATATGATAACTGAGATTTTACAGTATGACACGGGGATTGTGTTTGTCTGACAAGATACAGATATAAAGGATTATTAAAAATGGCACAGTGTGAGCCAAACTTTAGTATTAAACAACCAAGTATTGTTCCCAGTACAGTTCATCGGCCGAAGTATCAACACTTTGGCATGTTAAATGAAAACAGTGCAGTGAATGAAAACGATTTTAGTTTTAGGATTACCTTTTGGGAGAATCAGATTAAAACTTCTAACTCAATGAAATAGGAACCACTAGGGATTATTTAAAATGTATATACATATCATGTCCTTTCGGTCATGATAAGATCTCGGATACAAAGGACAAGATCTCGGATACAGGGCGCACCCTTATAGATAGGGTGAGGAGCTCTGTCACCCGGGAGGAGCTTGGAGTAGAGCCGCTGCTCCTCCACATTGAGAGAAGTCAGCTGAGGTGGCTCAGGCATCTGTTTCGGATGCCTCCTTGACGCCTACCTAGGGAGGTGTTCCAGGCATGTCCCACCGGGAGGAGGCCTCTGGGAATATCCAGGACACGCTTGAGGGACTATGTCTCTCGGCTGGCCTGGGAATGCCTTGGGATCCCCCCGGAGGAGCTGGAGGAAGTGTCTGGGGAGAGGGAAGTCTGGTTTTCTCTCCTAAGACTAATGCCCTGCGACCCGGCCCCGGAAAAGCGGTTAAAAATGAATGAATGAATGAATGAATGTGTATATACACATTTCTTTATATAATTTAATAAAATAATAAAGCATTTTTGGTGTTCGGCTAAGTGCATCCAGAATTTCCACTTTGGGTTTCAGCCTACCCTGTACAAAAATATCTGTTAATTAACAGTTTCTGTATTTTGTGATTCACAACTGTTTTTCATTTATTTACGGTTGTGAATTGAATTATGGGATGTTGATCTCTGCTCTGTTGACTTTCGATGTTGAAAATTCAACTCTACAGTTTAACAAAGTGACTTTTATTGACATTTTAGTAGTTTGAAATAAAATAGTATATAAGAAATGATAGTGTAATATGCAGCACCAACCCAGTATATCACAATAAACTATTAAAAACAAGCTGGAATGTTTTTGGAAGAAAGATCCCATAATGCAATTCAGAAGCATAAATAAATAGGGAAAATAAAAACATAAACACATGAATCACAAAATACGAAAAACTGCTAATTTCCGGATATATTTTTTTACAGTAATATAATTGTCATTTCAGTGCATCTCTACTAATAAATCCAGTACATTGAAAACAAACTGCACATTTTCAGGTGGTTTCTTAAATGTTTCCATAGCTGTAGAGGACCACTGATTTAGAAGAATATATTCCCATTAGAGGAAGCTGATATGTCTATTTAGGTGTGAAGTTCAATTGGCCTATTTTGTGTTTCTCTCTGGAAGCAGACATCAATTAGATGTGGAATCAGTGGGAGCTCACTGTACTAGGAGGCAACTTTAATGAAAATTGAACAGCACTTGAACTAACTTGGCAGACTGCCGCTCTCGCTCTGCACGCCGGCCTCATTATTTACCCATTAGCAGACTCTCTGTCCAAACCTTTATATAGCAGGCAAACACTTGCTACTTTATCATGACCCCACATCCATTTGAATAAACACGGTTTAATCTCGTCTGCATAATCTTACAGCTGCTGTTCCTCATTATGACAAAGTGACATTTTAAATTCGCAGCCAACAAAACATTGTGTTGTCTAAAAGTTATGATTTTTTACTGATACAATTTTTTGTTAACTTCTATATGAAGACTTTTACGTCAGAATCACATTTAATGTTCAAAACAATTATTATTATTTATTCATTCATTATCCTTCGGCTTAGTCCCTTATTTATTAGCGGTCGCCACAGTGGAATGAACCGCCAACTATTCCAGCATATGTTTTATGCCCTTCCAGCCACAACCAAGTACTGGGAAAAATTATTATTATATTTTATTTATTATTATTAATCATTATTATTCCTTCATTAATTTTCCTTCAGCTTAGTCCCTTTATTCATCAGGGATGAACCGCCAACTTATCCAGCATATGTTTTACTCAGTGGATGCCCTTCCAGCTGCAACCCAGTACTGGGAATTATTATTATTATTATTATTATTATTATTATTATTATTATTCATTCATTCATTTTCATTTCGGCTTAGTCCCTTTATTAATCGGGGGTCGCCACAGCGGAATGAACTGCCAACTTATCCAGCATATGTTTTACGCAGCGGATGCCCTTCCAGCTGCAACCCATCTCTGGGAAACATCCATACACACCCATTCACACTCATACACTACGGACAATTTAGCTTACCCAATTCACCTATAGCGCATGTCTTTGGACTTGTGGGGGAAACCGGAGCACCTGGAAGAAACCCACGCCAACACAGGGAGAACATGCAAACTCCACACAGAAACGCCAACTGCCGAGGCTCGAACCAGCGACCAGCGACCTTCTTGCTGTGAGGCGAACGTGCTACCCACTGCGCCACTGTGAGGCCATTATTATTATTATTATTATTATTATTATTATTCATTCATTCATTCATTCATTTTCTTTTCGGCTTAGTCCCTTTTTTAATCTGGGGTCGCCACACCGGAATGAACCGCCAACTCATCCAGCATATGTTTTACACAGCGGATGCCCTTCCAGTTGCAACCTATCACTTGGAAACAACCATACATACCCATTCACACTCATATACTACGGACAATTTAGCTTACCCAATTCACCTATACTCCATGTCTTTGGACTTGTGGGGGAAACCGGAGCACCCGGAGGAAACCCACGCAAACACGGGGAGAACATGCAAACTCCACACAGAAACGCCAACTGACCCAGCCGGAGCTCGAACCAGCGATCTTCTTGCTGTGAGGCTATTGTTCTACCCACTGCGCCACCGTGCATTATTATTATTATTATTATTATTATTTAAAAACCTTACACTATGATTCAAAAGTCAATTAAAGGCATTTATAATGTTATAAAAGCTTTATCCATCCTTTTTTTTGTGAAAAGAGCCATTCAAATTTACACAAAACTATTGAGTATAAAAATTGATAACATGAACAATCACTGGGAATGAGGGATACATGCACTATTTAAACTAGAAAAACATTAAATGACACATTTTAATGATATCTTGAAGTTAACAAAGCCTAGTATAAAGGATTGAAGTAGTTTTAAATCTTAAATTGGAATATTATTTTAAAGTTTTAAAAGTGTGTGGGGTTTTGAGTGGTTGCAAGGGTGTTGTGGTTGCGTGTGCATTTTTGGTGCTTGCTAGGTCAAATTAAGTGGTTGTTAGGGTGTTGCTACAGTATATGTCATTTCTAGGGTATCTCTCAAAGTTGCCAGGGTGTTGCTACAGGGGTGTTCTGTTTGTTCTGTCTGTGTACAGTTGCTAGTGTGTTCAAACTTTTCTTTTGCTAATTTATTTAGACATTATTACAGCCAAATACTGTGTATTATGAAATGCAATGAGAAAAACAAGTATAATGTATCGTATAAAATTTGTGTCCAGTATGCTCTGTCTGTTTTGTTTTCTTTCTCAGATATTGTTTTTGAGAGCTTTAGACAGTCCCGTCAAATCCAGGCTTGTTTTTTAAAACTTATTAAATTCCAATTACTGCAGTATTCATGTGCTGTGTGGTTTGTGCCAAACTGAAATATGAAGAGAAGTCTGGAGGCCTGCAGTTCCACATCATCCCATTACAATAAAGCATCACGGATATTGGGATGGTATGAAGAGATCAGACTGAGAACTCTGGAAATGGTCATGGTCTGTAGAAGATGTGTGGTGGGGGGAGGGGTCACAGATTATGAGATCAGCGGTGGGCGGAGTCACAGCAACTGCTGTCAATCAAACATGCCCACACTGAAATCTCATCTCGACTGAGTATTAAATGTGCAGTCAAGTAGTGATCCTGAAAGAGACAGTTCACACAAAAAAAAGAAAGGGTCACTCTCTCTCTCTCTCTCTCTCTCTCTCTCTCTCTCTCTCTCTCTCTCTCTCTTTATCAGTTTTACTTCCTCAATAAAAAAATGGAATAGATTTTTATACACACTTTTTATAAATAAACTAAACTTCCTAAGGCAACGTGGTGGCACAGTGGGTAGCACAATCGCCTCACAGCAAGAAGGTCGCTGGTTCGAGCCTCGACTGGGTCACTTGACTTTTCTGTGTGGAGTTTGCATGTTCTCCCTGTGTTTGCGTGGGTTTCCTCCGGGTGCTCCGGTTTCTCCCACAAGTCCAAAGACATGCGGTACAGGTGAATTGGGTAAACTAAAATTGTCCGTAGTGTATGTGTGTGAATGAGTGTGTGTAGATGTTTCCCAGTGATGGGTTGCAGGTGGAAGGGCATCCGCTGCATAAAACATATACTGGATAAGTTGGCGGTTCATTCCGCTGTGGCGACCCCAGATTAATAAAGGGACTAAGCCGAAATGAAAATGAATGAATGAATGAATGAAACTCACAACTGCGAGACAAACATCTGTGAAAGAACTGTAATTTGTAATTGCAATGAACTTTTTTCAATGGGGGAATAAAAAGCTTGCCAGATTCTCATAATTATGAAAAAAAAGTTATGAATTGACAGATGTTTAAAAAAATACTGAGAAAAAAGTCAATATTCTCAAAACACAGCACAATTTTTTTTATTTATGCATCATTTGTTGAACTTTTTTCTGAAATGTTTTAGATGTTATTTTATTATTCCACTACATACTAAATGTAAAATGAAATGCCTTTGTTGATTTGAACATTCTGAGAATTGGTATTTACATAATTACTGAAAATATTCTTAAGATGTTTTTAGAATATCATTTTGTTTGCTGGAAAGCTTCAAACTCAATTGTGAGAAATAAAGTTACAATTACAATGTTTGCAATTACAGGTTTAAACTCAAAAGTAAAATAAAAATGATCAATTAGAGATTTAAACTACAAACAAGCTTCCACAAACACAGTCAAAGTTGGACTCTGGCTTTGGCAGGCGTGTGTAGTGGTGTGGTAGACATTTTCCAATCTCTCTGTCCCAGCTTCCCATTGTTTGTTTTGCTCTATATCAAACGCAAGAGCAAACTTTATGTCCTGCTCAGGACACAAGGAAGCGGACTCTTCCTGTCCATGTCTCGCTCTGTTCTCTGAAAGACTCGAGCTCCACCTTCATACCAGATGCTTATTTTTAGCCTGTCTCTCAGTGTGAGGTGAAGACGTGTGCAGATCCATGATATTCCATGTTTAAAGGGACGCTGGTCAGGGCACTTATGCATTTAAAGCAACAACTTTTTCTCACTTTCTTATAGTTCATATACTGCCAAGCTCTAAAAGGTAAAAGCATCATATAAGTGGAACTAATAAAATTTATTTGCTGTGTAAAAAACAAAAAAGAAATTTTATGTTAAGAATAGACTGAAGTTTAAGACACTAATCTTCTCCTCTGATCAAGATCAAACATCT
>CAIGQW010053418.1:2255059-2289272 GCA_903798125.1 Danio choprae
ATATAATATAATATAATATAATATAATATAATATAATATAATATAATTCACAAATCTTTTACCAGATTTTATTATAACATATAAAAGTTTTTTGTTAAGAAATAAAAGTAAAAAATCATTTTAGTTTAGTTATAAATAGTTTTTTGTAACATCATAAATGTGACCACAACCCAATTTAAGAAAAAATATGTATTTTATGCCAAAGATCTTTAGAATATTAAGTAAAGATCATGTTCCATTAAGACATTTTGTAAATTCCCTACCAGAAATATATAATAGCCTAATTTATGAACTTTAAATGTGATTTTATCAATAATCAGATTTTTTATTGTTCTATAATAACAAACCATACATCAATGGAAAGCTTATTTTATTTCTAATAAACTACCCTTATGACTGTTTTTTTGGTCCAGTGTCGCTTATGATTAATGCATTCTTTCTGAATAAACGTATCTTGTTTGATCACATTTTACAATAAGGTTCAATTAGGTAAAGTTTACAGTTGCTTTCCTACAAATTTCTGAACCCTGATGTCAATTTTCAAAACTCTAGACATGAAACTCTAAACATTGTCTACTTTTAACACAGGCTCTACAGTGTTCAAAACTCTGCATGCTGCATTTATTTCCTTTAAGAAGTCATTGGTTCACATCATCCTTTTATCATACAAATACCACAGGAACATAACTTTAGTTCACCAGCACACAAGATACACACCGTTTCAATAAACAGTCATTAACAATCATTAAATGTTGTTGTTTAAAATATATGATACAGGTTTCATTATGGTTTATAAATAAGTGTAGAGGGAATAGTACAGACAGTGGAAACACTGAACTAAAGTTTTATTCATTCAGTCATAACGTAGGTTTACTGTAAAACATAACCCAACAGAACAGTAAAGTAAAGTTTCTCACTGCACGTTCCCATATTGAAAGCTGATACTGTATGGCATGATATATGGAAACATATGCAAATTACATTTGGAGTTCACATACTGTACAAAATGTATTATTTGTCAAAATATTGCAAAAATCTTTTTTTCAACCATATCCTATACAAATGTGTGTGTGTGTGTGTGTGTGTGTGTTCATATAAAGCCAAATTATAAATTATAGGTAATATATTTTTTGGTAAATATTTAACATAATAGATAATACATTTACATAACATATATGTACAAATTTGTAATTCTAATGGTTGAAAAAATTGCATTTTTTGCAACATTTTGACATGCATAACATATTTTGTATCTGTGAAATCCTTATGAACTATATGTCACATATGTAATTTGCATATACGTATTTCCATATATCAGATTTCTTTTTTGGCATCAGTGTTTCCATCAGTCTAGTGTTGTGAATTTGGCCACAGATTCTCCTTTACATCATAGTGGTATTTTCATTAGTCAAGAATCTCAGAAAGAACCGTCTGTCAATGCAAATCCAGGCCTGACACTGGTCTGCTGTTATGCTGTGATTGGACTTTCTTACATACAGTAATGTCAAGTATGAAAACATTGTCTGTAAAAATGTTTGTATCAGTTGATAGTTACATTGTGTTAATTAAATGAATGCACAGTTATTTCAAATGTAATGTTTGAGTTGCATTTTGAAATGGGATCAATTTGATGTTTAATTGTGAAATATTGAAAAGGTGAATATAGTTCAGTGAACAATGTATTTTTGACTTATGTGCATTGTATCCAAGCATTTGAAAAAAGAGTTAAGAGTTTTGCAAAAATTTGCAATTTTGGCAATGGTTGTGAATTTTGTGTCTAGAGTTTGGAAAATTGACACCGGGGTTCTGAAATTTAAGGCAAAACAATTTGAAAAAAACTGTAATATATTTAGACTAATATGAACTAAGAATAAACAACACTTGTACACCATTTATTAATCATAGTTAATGTAATTTTTAACATTCACTAATGCATTATGTATATCCAGAGTTGTGCTTGGCGACATTGACTTGTTGTTAATGCACTGTGACTAGTTAAGGCACTAACAAAGAACTAACTTGAACAATTATGCATAAATACTGTAATAAATGTATTGTTCATTGTTTGTTGATGTAAGTAAATAAATAAACTACCATTAATTAATTGAAAAAAAAAAAGAAAAAAAAAGACCCACATGACCCAGATCTTTTGAATGGTATAGTGTACATTTTGAGGTCACTAGGATCACGTTCAAGACCACACACTGATTTCCTGAGTTCTGGTCAAGCACACCTCATTACAGTGGCACTGCTGAACCACAGACGTTTCATAGTTCAGACTTAAAAGGAACAGCAGAAGAAAATGAAAGACAGAGAAGTAGATGTCATTTAACACAACCAGTGATTTATTTTTTTACCTCTCTCTCTCTCTCTCTCTCTCTCTCTCTCTGCCTTGCATCTCAGTAGACACACAGCTGTGATGTAGACCTGCTGGGTGTGACTCTGTAGTGTGATTGCAGCATATGGTCTGAACTGTCAGTTTGTGTTCTCACCGCTCATGTCCCGAATCAAGATTTCTCACTTTTTTCTCTCTTTCTCTGTCTGAGCAGATGAGGCAGATGGCGAGACGGGCTTGCTGGAGAAGACTGTGTATGGAGTTGAAAACAGCAGCTCTTTTCTGGAGTGCAGTCCTAAATCTCAGCGTGCCCTCATTTACTGGCAGTTTCAGAGACACGGGGAGGACCACAAACTAGAGGTTTGTTCTTATGCATAAACAGTGAGATGTTTCATTCAAAAATATGCATTGGAACTGCGAGTTTTTTGGTTTGACCATCTGTTACTAACTTTTAATGGCATCTCATGAGTTTTGTGTTATCATCATCCAGACAGCAGAAGGAGAAACATCTGACCTTGTACAGTTCACATTAACATTTATACAATTTGATCATTTGATTACTGACCTCATCATTTAATGTATGTCTTGGATATAGAGTTCTGAGACATAAACTATATGATCTTATATGTTCACTAAAATCACACAGAATCTGATGTTTTACATTGTTTTGGTGTGTGTGCAGATAAATCAAATCAAATATTAGAAATCAGGTTCTATCAGGCAATCGCGCTCTGATCTGTGCTGAGATTGTAACAAACTTTGGAGCGGTTCGGTTGTAGTGAGAAAGCAATACGATCCAACAAACTATACCACAGTGGCTGTATCACAGTGTATTATGGATATTTAATAGGCATTTATATAAGAAAAGAAAATGAGTAAAGCGAGACATCATTCCTACCGGTAAAAGTGCATTTTATGTTGAATACGAAAGTGAAAGCATGCTCTGCAACTGAACTATTAAAAATATATATAATATCAGTAGGCCTCGCGGTGGCGCAGTGGGTAGCACGTTCGCCTCACAGCAAGAAGGTCGCTGGTTAGAGCCTCAGCTGGTTCAGTTGGTGTTTCTGTGTGGAGTTTGCATGTTCTCCCCGTGTTGGCGTGGGTTTCCTCCGGGTGCTCCGGTTTCACCCACAAGTCCAAAGACATGCGGTATACGTGAATTGGGTAAGCTAAATTGTCCATAGTGTATGTGTGTGAATGAGAGTGTGTGGATGTTTCCCAGTGATGGGTTGCAGCTGGAAGGGCATCCGCTGCGTAAAAACATATGCTGGATAAGTTGGCGGTTCATTCCGCTGTGGCGACCCCAGATTAATAAAGGGACTAAGCCGAAATGAAAATGAATGAATGAATAATATCATTAACTTTTTATTTAACTCGACTTCTGATATATAATCAATATATATTTTACAACCCCTGACAATTGAATAAGGCTATGTAAAGGCTATAGTTATATTTGGTGATGACTACGTCTGTGGGTGTCACTATTCAAAATTAAACTGCACCTTTTCGCTTATAATGCCTCATTTCTCATCATCATAAACTAAAATAAAGACGTATGACAGCTGAGCGGAATCCCGGAAAACAAACCAAACTCTGACCAATGTGTGGAGAGTTTCCTCGCATGTGACTTGTTTTATTATTTCTGGTCCATTTAGAAACTTTGCCGTATGAAATTGAACCGCACACTGTAACAATTTTAATCCCTGTTTCGGAACAAAACTAACGATCTACAGGTATGAAAGCACCCTTAAAAAAATATGAAAAATTATGAGCCGTTTTGTGAAATTGTTTAATTATTTTTAAGCCCAGTATTTCTCAAAGCCTGGTTAATGGAAAGAACTTATGTTCAGTATTTTTTTTAAACACATTTAGTTTAATAACTAATTTCTTTTGTCTTTGCCATGATGAAAGTACAAACTTTTTTACTAGTTAATTTTCAAGATACTAGTTGTCAACTTAAAGTGCAATTCAAAGGCTTAACTAGGTTAATTAGGTTAACCAGGGAAGTTATGTAATTAGGCAAAACATTGGACAATTTTTTTTTGTTCTGTAGCCCTTTTAAAAAATGTATAGGGGCTAATAATATTGACCTTAAAGATACAATATAAGAACAAGATACAAGAATAAACGGGTGTATTAAATGTATTGATGTTGTTATGACCAACATGCTGTCATGAATGTTAGTTGTTTAGATCTATGTCTAGTGTGGATCATCTTACAAAGCTCTTGTAAACAAATATTTGACTACAAAAATGGATCTAATTATACATTTGGGTTAATGGGGTGAACTGCAGCCAAAATTGCTGACCAGCTGTTGTCCATAGAATGCTTACAGTGATGTGTGTCTGTGTTTTGTTTTAGATAAAGTCAGACGAACGAGTGTTGGGCACAGAACAGGGTCTTCTGATCCGAAGCCTCCATCAAAAGGACTCGGGTGTGTATTACTGCCACGCCGTTGAGCACGGCTTCATCCAGACCCTCCTCCGTCTCACGCTCAACGTCATTCCTGCCGAACACCTGGATGATCTGCTGCACCGAGACCCACCAGACACCAACGATCCCGCTAATGGCAAGATGTGGTACCGTGACTTTCTGTCCCTCATCAACCCGCCAAGCCCCAACAGCGTCGATCAGCTTTGCGAACAGGTGTGGAAGAGAGAACGCAAACAACGCAGACAGAAAGCCAATCTGCTGCACGCCAGCCAATCACACACCAGCCAGATCCTCCACACCAGCCAATCACACGCCACTAAGTGGAAGCTGCTACAGGAAAACAAGAAAGGACGCAACCGCAGGACCCACGAGATGCAGCGGGCGCCGAGAAGTGTGTGACATGGACACCAGATATATATATATATATATATATATATATATAAAAACTTCTGCTGTTCTACAGAAATAACGCTTGGACTGCAGACAGGAAATGGGGAATATTTCACTCCTGTCATGTTTGTGTGCAAGAGAGATGAACCTTCATTCACACTTAGTATGTACTGGGACTCAAACTGTTTTGAGAGGACATGAGGATGCCTGTAAATATGACAAAAATACAAAACCATACTGTGAAACAGGTTTCAGTCCGTATAATAGCCTGTTTCGTTTTATGAGGGAAAACATGGATGCTGAAAACCACTGTTTAACCTCTGTTTAGCTGAAGCACAACCCCAGTGCATTCTGGATTATGACCTTGTCTGTAATATTATGTGTATAGAGTGTTTTGACCTTATTTAAATGGATAGGTCACCCAAAAATGAATATTTACTCACTACTGAATCATACTTATGTGATTCTAAACATTTATGAGTAGAAAAGAAGATATATTGAAGAATTAATAACTATTGGCATTCATTGTAGCATAAATGCTAATTAAATGCTATTTTATTATTTGTTTGTTACCATTCTATTGTTGAGGGCCCAAAGTTTTTTAAAAAACGATAATATTACTTTATGCATTAACGTTCTGTAATATAGTTTCATTTTTGTGAATCTTACTTTTTTACAAACTCAAATATGGTCACCGTACGTAAAAAGACTGTAGACTGTGGAAATACTGTAGAAGTCAATGGCTATTGGATTCCAACATTCTTCAGAATATCTTCTTTCATGTTTAACAGAAGAATAAAACCCTAACAAGTATAGAACAAGTTGAAGGAGAGTAAACGATGGCAGAATTTTCTTTTTTGGGTGAACTATCCTTTTAACATATAGTGTATATCTTTGTATCGGAATGGTAGGCCCTTTTGTTTATTTACACATCCATTGTTTTCTTATGGTTTCCTCCTCTTTTCCTCCCTCTTTCTGTCCTCCTTCTTGCGTTTTCTATTTTCATCTGCTGGCAAAAGCAAAGCCTCAGCAAATCCATTAACGGAACTGTGTTGTTCCTGTGAATAAGCTCTTCCTGACAACAAAAAATGTTCTGCTATTTTTTTTTTTAGATTAATATTTAATTTTGTACTGTGATACTCAAGAGTATATCTGAAATATTGCATAATAGATTTATTTTATTATTAGTTGTTGTCTTTGTAAACCACTGCATCATGAGGGAACACAAGCCCTCTTCACTAACTTTATCCACTCAGTTAAGTTATTTGTTGATCTGTGTTCACATTTTCATGTTTATATAAAATCATTTGTGGTCAAGTTTGTGAAATACGGTGGCTTTTATTAAGGGGTACTGCCATTCTGTTGCTTTTTGTTATGTTTGTTACCATTTTGTTAGGAAAATGTTGGCTTTCACTATACTCACAAAGGACAGACACAAAGAATTTACGAAAAAACAATTGACATTACCATTTTGGAGCATACTGTACAGTCAGTTCATGGCATAGCACTTTTTTCTGATTGCCTTAGTAAGGAAAACAGGTTTAGATATTCAGTTTTTTGTCTTTAAATTCTTTCTTTGTATGTGGTATTCAAGCCCAACTATGTCTGGAACTCATTTTGCTACTATGTGACATTTTCTGTTGTTTATTCCCTTTTTGGATCATCAAATTATATATTCTGCAGTCAATGAATTATTCCAATGGATTTCTGTAATCTCTGAGCAAAATGTAATAACTTGCTCTCTGAGACAACTTTCCATGTCACAAAAGCGGCATCGATTTCAAAGGGTGGTTCTGTTGCTTATAATTTTATAGATGTGACCGTGGACCACAAAACCATAAGTGTCAATTTTTTTAAAATGTAAAATGCATACACCACCTGAGCGTAAAATAAATAAGCTTTCCGTTGATGTATGAATGTGTTAGCGTAGGGCAATATTTGGCCAAGATGATAAGAAAAATCTAAATATTGAGAAAATTGTGTTAAAAATGGTCTAAATTACATGCTTGTCGTTTAAAACTCAAGATAAAATTGAGTTTTTGTATATTTACAGTAGGTTATTTACAATATATCTTCATGGAACATGATCTTTACTTAATATCCTAATGACATTTGGCATAAAATACGTGTATTGCCAAAAATATACCAACATACAGTAAGTCTGGTTTTGTGGTCCAGGGTCACCTATTTAAATAAACATACGTCTCAGTATGAAACATTTTAAGTAAATGGAGGAAGTTTTACACTTTGATCACATTACTGTATTTAAAAAAAATACTTTTTATGTTCTTTTAAAAAAATAACTTCAGGACTTACTCGTGTATCATGCACAATATGACCAAGAAATGAAATAGGGTTCATTTTTATGTTGAATTAACGTATAAAAGGGCAAGGGAGGACATATTTACAATTGTTATATAATACAAAGTCTGTCCCTTGGCTGAGGAAAGCACAGCTGTGTGACTGAAACTGCTGGAATCAGAGACAGATCACAGCTGGGACGAGGCTCTTTGAGAAGTCCTACAATATTTTTATCAAGCAAAATTGTCGAGGTTATGAACACGCTCTCACACCTGCAGCACACGTATATCTGAATGTAGCTGTGAACATATAGACTATGAAAGCAAATTGTCCAAAATATATGCCACTGTGTACAAACTGCATGTGAATTTACAGCACCACTCATTTCTGTACTCGTTTACAGTAGCTGTTCTTGTTAATGAGAATTTGTCTGGCGTTTGATTCCAGGCGGTGCTTATCATAATCTGCTATTCGTGACATACGGTGTTATTGACAGGCATAACTCCTGCCTGATAAACTCTCCTTTTGTAGCTAAATGTATAACCAACGGGAAACTGCTCAATGATTTCAGATGCAAAACTCAACAGTATGAACTTAATCGGTCGGCTCTGTTTAGGATGGACGTTGGCCTTACTTTTACAGGGACTCTCCTGATCTGGAAACGAGGGACAAAAGACATAGACATGAAAAATGCTGCTGTAAATTATTCATTTCTGGCATGCATTCTGCTGTTCAAATAAATGTCTCTTCTAAAGACGCTGTGTGAGAGGAGTGGAGCTGCTGTGTTCTCGTTTCTGATTGCTTTGGCAGTGTTGTTGTGTTTTAGGTCATCTGCACCTGGGCTTAGAAAAAACTATTCCCTGTCTGGTGTTATTTGTCTTTCTACTCAACTGTGGAACTTATGATTCTGCTGAGAAAAGCTAAAGATTAATGTTGAGGAAAAAAACAGGGCAGTGTCATTATGATCCCTGAAGCTGAGCATCCATTTTGAAATGGTTTCTATCTAACTACTAAATGAGTGTGGCATGGTGGCTCAGTGGCTAGCACTGTCGCCTCACAGCAAGGTTTGAGTCCCGGCTGGGCCAGTTGGCATTTCTGTGTGGAGTTTGCATGTTCTCCCCGTGTTCGCGTGGGTTTCCTCCAGGTGCTCCGGTTTCCCCCACAAGTCCAAAGACGTGCTATAGGTGAATCGGGTATACAAAATTGTCTTTAGTGTATGAGTGTGAATGTGAGAGTGTATGGATGTTTCCCAGTACTGGGTTGTGGCTGGAAGTAAAACATATGCCGGAATAGTTGCCGGTAAATTCCGCTGTGGCGACCCCTGATAAATAAAGGACTAAGCCAAAGGAAAATTAATAAATGAATTACTAAATGTAATGTAATGTAACATTAAAAATTAACTT
Source organism: Danio choprae (assembly GCA_903798125.1). Lineage (NCBI taxonomy): Eukaryota > Metazoa > Chordata > Actinopteri > Cypriniformes > Danionidae > Danio > Danio choprae. The sequence continues at coordinate 2,263,925 of CAIGQW010053418.1, forward strand.
ATTATTTTTTTTATTCATATGATATTGACAAACTAATATCCTGTTAATGGTAGGCTAAGAAAAAACTAATATTTTGACTTAAAAAACCCACTTAAATATAACCAATCAGTAGGCCTTATTAGGCCTAATAATATTAAAATAAGGTCAACATTTTGGATTAACCAATCAACTTCATCATCACAGGTGACGATTCAAACCAATAAACTCTGAGTTTCTTAGTGGGTTACCTGTTTTACAGTGAATGGCACAGGAGAAGGGAAAGACAGAAAAAAACAATCGCTTAATTATTGGTAAAATACGAAATATTCGATGATAACAAATGGAGTAACGGCAGTGTGTTCCTCGAAAATGAACGAGTGGAGGACGAAGGTCAAGGTATGTTGAAGATATAATGGAGCCCTCCTTTTCTTACTGTTTATAGGCTACTTTTTTGCCTTGAGTGTTTTTTGTTTGAAAGGATAAGGCGTCATTAATTGTCCATGAACGTCTTTACAAAATTGATATCGAGTTGCGTAAGCAAGTGTTTCAGCAACTGAACCTTTGGTGTGTTTGTTTTTTCAACAACTTTCAAGGTCCTAAAATCTTGTTTATTGTTCGGTGTGCAGACAGTTTTCGGATTAACGTTACTGTTGACAGATATGAGAAGACATAACTTTATTATAATATCTCAGATAGCTTTATGAATCTGAGGTAAACTTTGCCACACTGTTTTTGAAATATGTTTTCATTCAACGTGTTTTAATTCAATTCAATTCATCTTTATTTCTATAGCACTTTTTACAATGTAGAACTGTGTCAAAGCAGCTTAACAAAAATGAAGAATAGAGAATAAAAAGCCACAATTGTGCAAATTGTGGAACATCAAGTCCAACAATGCAGGCAGGAAGGAGAGTTGTGTAGAATGCTGCTGTAGGTCTAGTTAAATTAAACCTGATTCTTTTCAGTCTAGTATAAGTGTCACCGTTTATTTAGTTCAGTATAATTGTATTTTTTGAGTATTTTCAGTTGTAAATTTCTGCTTGCCTTGTAGGCTATATAAGTATTAATTTTATAGTAGGTTTCAGGTATTAGGATAAATCTGTCCTCTATGAAGTATCTTATTCAGATCAAATATATCCGACAACATCACATAGTGATCGCAATCGCCTAAAACAGAGAAACACCCTAACAGCTCGTATTCCTCAGAAAGAAAAACGTACTTTATTAAAGCTAAATTAAATGCACGTCTGCCATCTGGTGGTTGAGATTGTTGCTGCATTTTGAGGTTTTAAAACCCGAAGCTTTCCAGGGAGTTGATTTACAACCAGGCCCCTAAATGACTCCATAAACGATTTTATAGCATTCCGTAAATCTAGCTATACACACTTCAGCTGAAATAAATGCGAGGAACAGATTCACGTTTGTGGATAAGTCAGAAAAACAACAACAACGATAGAGAATTACTTAAAGATTGACAGTCTAATATTCAAAGGCATTGTGTGTTTTTGTGTTTCCTTTGTAGCCGCTCACACTTAAAGGTGATGGCTGGTCTGGCCTGGTGTCTAGAGGTCAGAGGTCAACCTGATTACCCCACAGTCGGTTCTGTGGACACAGATGTGAGTCATAAATGTCCGTATCTATGAACGAGGGTATTAGCGGTTGTGTGATGAATGAACTGGGCAGGATTCCATGGTGCAAACCATTGACACTGTGAATATATATGCAGAGCTCAGTTATTTGAAGTTTTCACCTCTGGGAGTGCTTGAACTCAAATGAGCCTGTGTGTTGTCTGATGTTGAACCATGTGGTTTGCATGCACTGCAAAATGTGACACTTAATCTAGAAGGCTATACTGGCTTTGGACATATGCATGATTTATGATAAAAGGCCTTTCATATTAGCATAGCAAAGTGGGTAATACTACAGCTATGAGCAAAGCAAGCAGTTAAAACACAAATGACTAGTTTCAGAAACAGAGTTTAGAATAAGCCAGGATTAGTTTCATTTAGGGCATTTAAGTACATTTTATACAAGTACCTTAACAACATCATGACTGGTGTACATTAAGAGACAAAACAAAGGCACATTTATATTTTAAGATCAGTCAGTGCAGGTTTGTCTAAGTTGAAACTGCTCAGATTTAAATTATTTTAATCTGGGATTATGCTTAAAGGGATAGTTCACTTTAAAATGAAAATTCTGATCATTTACCCACCCTTTACTTGTTTCAAATCGCACACAGAAGAAGATGTTTTGAAGTAAGCTGAAAACCTGTAATCACTGACTTCTATAGTTGGAAAATCAAATACGATGGAAGTCAGTGGTTACAGGTTTTTAGCATTCTTCTAAATATCTTCTTTTATGTACACTTTTTTACTATATCTATAGCAGGAAAAAGAAAGTCATAAAAGGTTTGAACTAAGTAAAGGGTGAGTAAATGATGTCAGAACTTGCATTTTTGGATGAATTGTCCCTTTAAGCCTTGTCTGTTAAACTGGGTGAATGTTAACAATTTGTTTAACTTTATTAAGCTCAGAGAAAAAACAGGATGTCAAAGTGTTTAGCAGCTGGATGCCCTCTGTGTTGTCCTCTTGTACAAGATGTTCGGCTGAAGAGCATGCTTTATTGTCAGGATTGTTTACACTGCTTTTTCGAAGAGCGTGAAAGCCTGTATGTAAGACAGCGCTATGCTTACGCTTCAGAGACAGTAGCATGATATGGACAATTCCTCCAATGCCTTGCTAACATATGCTGGCTGGCTATAGGGCTGTTTACTCTAGTACTATCATGATGAAGTACATAAATAGATGCGTTACAGTAGTTAAATGATAAAAAGGGCTTTTCAAGGGTTAAATGTGTAGTGTATCTTCTTTCATGTATTGGATTTCTTTTTTTCTAAACAAAAGATAAAGACCATTCTGCAATTTACTACAATTTAAAGACAAAATACACTAAAATATCTTTCAGTGTAACAACAATGTACAGTATAAATCAAATATTGAGGTTTAGAACAAGAATCATTTAATGAAATATTAATGCTCTATTTAAGGATTACACTTCACTCTCAGATACAAATGAATTGTAATTTGAAATGTTTGTGCAATGCCACTTTCCTTCAAACCTTGTAGTTTTTATTCATTTAAATATATAATCACTCGTCGCTATATTTATTTTTGTCAGAATAAGCATATCATATTTTTGCATAAAACAAAACATAAACCTCACTGAATGAATACCGAACATTATATCTCTTGTTTTTTGTCAAGAAACCTTTAAGTAGACACTTTTTAACTTTTTGACACTACTCTTTTCTAGTTTGCAAGTGTACATGTAAAATGATTGTTGTATGATTTATTGTATATATACACAAACATGTGATGTCTCATCTTTGACTGTAACCTTGCATTGTTTTTGTTTTTTTATGAAAGATATTTTGGCTTTTTTTTTATTCCTTCATGGCTTTATGCTGCCCTCTGGAGGATTCTTTTGGAACTGTTGTTACACTTTTAGAAGCAATATAATATTCCATATTAATGTGAAATTAGTTAGTATTAGTATCATTAGTATTAGTTGGTACTTACTTGCATTATGATGTAGAATTAGCTTATTGTATTATAAATGTGACGGGTGTTATTGTGTGCAAGTTTTAAGGATGCTGGTTGATATGTCAGTTAACAGATAACAGATGATTTGTTTATCAGATTGTGATGCTCACTTGAAGTTAATATTGTAAAACACCAGTAAACTAATTAAAGATGGTTGTGGTATACTGTTACTGTCATTTAGAAAACATATAGTAGATAAATTGTATTGTAAATTTTATTGTATACAATTGGTGTATATCTCATTCATTCATTCATTTTCATTTCGGCTTAGTCCGTTTATTAATCTGGGGTCGCCACAGCGGAATGAACCGCCAACTTATCCAGCAAATGTTTTACGCAGCGGATGCCCTTCCAGCTGCAACCCATCTCTGGGAAACATCCATACACACCCATTCACACTCATACACTACGGACAATTTAGTCTACCCAATTCACCTATAGCGCATTTCTTTGGATTTGTGGGGGAAACCGGAGCACCCGGAGGAACCCACGCCAACACAGGGAGAACATGCGAACTCCACACAGAAACGCCAACTGACCCAGCCGAGGCTCGAACCAGCAACCTTCTTGCTGTGAGGCGAATGTGCTACCCACTGCGCCACTTTGAGGCCCAACAGTAATTGTGTTGGCCGGGAATCAGACCCGGGTCTCCCGCGTGGCAGGCGAGAATTCTACCACTGAACCACCAATGCTGATACTTGGTGTATATCTACCATCTTCAATGCTTTGTTGGTTTTTATAAATAATATATAACTTACAGCACTAGTACGTTAAGGGAGTTCATCCCTTTAATTTAGTAAAATCATTAACTTGTTTGCTTTATTGAAAAAAGGATGTGCTGTATTTTTCTTCTGTAGATTAAGCTGTATGGCTTTATTTATTAATTTATTTAAGTTTGTTTATTTGCCTTTAAGTCTAAAACATGAGTGCACAGACACATACCAATATACAGTGATTTATTGCCTCAGAATCTGGCCAGAGATCAGACTCTGTTGCTCTGGTCTTATCACACATGTGGAGATGCTCAATGAGGCAGACAGACAGGCGCTGATCACAGCCAGCAGAGGGGAACCAGAACCACAGTAAAACAAAGACACTGTGTGAATGCATTTCTGTTCAACGCCAACGTGAACAAGACTGATCGCTTTAGTGTCATGGGTGACAGCAGCTAGACACCTGCAAAAACGAAATAAATATACCATATTTTGTTCAAATATATGTTCAAATAGTAAGTGTTAATTTCCTATTCTGTGGGGGGTCTTTAAGCAGTTGCAACTCCAATGTTTTTTAGGAATCTGTATTTCTCTCTCAGTGTGTTTTGAGTAAGTTTGGATATTTGCAATAATGTTGCAATGCCAAATCAGTACTTTTGAAATGTTATCGGTGCCTGAACTAATACTGTAAAAAAAAAATGTCCACAAAAATATATTGGATGAAAGTAAAGAATAGGTTTTTATTAAACAAAGTTATTTAAATTAAACAATATTTTACATTTAAAGTATATGTAAACAAAAAAAGGCAATAAATGTATCGCAATAAGTGTGGTTTATTTATAAACTATAACGTGGATCACGTGCTTAGGATTAAACACGGCTGGCACCGCATCAGCTCTGTTTATTGCACCAATCAGACGAATACTGACACACTACAAATAACCAGAGTTTTCCACTCCAATCATCTTCATCTTGAAGAATCCCCCCTTCCACCCCTTCTCCTTCCCTTCTCCTGACTGGGCGGCATGGCGGCCCAGTGGTTAGCACTGTTGCCTCACAGCAAGAACACCACTGGTTTTGCCCCTCACCAGGCCGCTCGGCATTTCTGTGCGGAGTTTGCATGTTCTCCCTGTGCTCGCGTGGGTTTTCCCCGGGCTTCCCGGTTTCCTCCCATTGTCCAAAGACATTCATCATTCATTCATTTTCTTTTCGGCTTAGTCCCTTTTTTAATCTGGGGTCGCCACTTATCCAGCATATGTTTTGCGCAGCGGATGTCCTTCCAGCTGCAACCCATCACTGGGAAACATCCATACACACTCATACACTACGGACAATTTAACTTACCCAATTCACCTGTACTGCATGTCTTTGGAATTGTGGGGGAAACCGGAGCACCCGGAGGAAACCCACGCGAACACGGGGAGAACATGCAAACTCCACACAGAAATGCCAACTGACCCAGCCGAGGCTCGAACCAGCGACCTTCTTGCTGTGAGGCGATTGTGCTACCCACTGCGCCACCGTGCTGCCCCCAAAGAGATTCGCCATAAGTAAATTGACTACTCCAAAATAGCATCCTAAGAAATATCTCAAGCACGTTCACAAGCAGGGGAGTTCTCGAGACCTACCTGAGCTCAAACTCCCCTCTCGCCCTTCAAACGGGAAGGAGCCCCGAGCTCGAGGATATTCTGAGCTCAGGGCTCTCTCCCAGGACAGCATGCCAAATATGCTTTATTATCAATCATCAGCTAAGTGTGAACTCTTGAAATGTATTTAAATAATTTACAATAAAACCTAAGCCACCAAACCCACCTGGAAATTACACACAAAAATGTATAGTAAATATACTTGTTGTTGCTACAAACAAACTATGCATTTTATCAATTATTTTGCAGAAATGTGACAATTTTTGTCTTTTTTGGCAAAATTTGGCAACAATTTGGCAAAAAAAATTACACCTTGTATGTCACTGCATATCATGCAACTTGCCATGGCTGTGCTTTTTTCCCAAAAGTTATGATGGATAACATTAATTTGTTCTTTGTACTAAGTACAGTAGCTGATATACATCATTGCATTTACACAGGCATTTTCAGCTCATTGCGTAGATGGTGATTGCTGTCCTCAGTAATGCTGTTGTTATATCGTCTCAGATGTGAATCAAACAATGGCCCAGTTCAGCACTGACACCTTGTGGTCAAAGTAAGAAGTGCAAAAACAATTCAAAGCTCATGTGCGAACTGCTCATACATCATATGCACCGTTAGAAAAATCAAGATATGGCCATACAGTATGCAGGTTTATCAATACTTACAAATTGCAGTTGTAATAGATAACTGAGGTATTGCTTCATATGAATAAGCACATTTCAATGTAAAAAAAAAAATATTTTCACCTTGTCTCACTCTCAACACAAATCAATTAAGTTAAATTAATGGTTTTTACAATTTTAAGTTGATTGAACAGTTAAGAAACTTAAAACAATTAGGTTGTCCCTAAAAACCGCAAGAACTGTGTTGTTTTAGCTCATTTTAACTAAGAAGTTTGAACAAGCAACAAAATATATATTGAATTAGTAGCTCAGCCATTTAAGTGGCACAGAAAATAGGCACTGATATTATTATTTAGATTCAGTCCAAGTACATACCAGTCATATAGAAACCCAACCCTAGTTTTGAAGGTCAAATTTTTCGCATCACAAACCCCACAACAAAATCAAACAAATCGCACAATCCTCTCTGGTGACTAGGGGATCAAGTAACATTCCTCTGGGTTGTTGTAAGCATTGTAAGTGTGTAATGAGGTGTTATTGTAGCATAATGCCTCATTTCTGCACTTCCCTCAGATCTTTCCACTTGCCTGTGTTTAAACTGGTATGTATCTATAGAGACGGTGAAACACGCCCAGGTAAAACTCTACAGCTATTTGTTTTGAGTTTGTGTTGGCTTATCTCCTGGTTATTGCTGCGTATGGGCATTATTCTGCCATGGTTTCTGCATCTGGCAGGCTATGTTTGAGCGGCAAAACCTCAGTGTAGCTTCAAAGCCACTGCGTGTATTTGCACAGCATTCATTACACTCACCTTCAATATTTCACTCCACAAAACACTATACAGTACATGCAGTCCATGGTGGTGCGGTGGTGCTTGGCTCGTGTTCTGTGTGACATTTATGAATGTAATCCTTAAAATTAAATGGTGCTAGCATGATGGAGGAGGTTTGAGTCTGGTTTGTGTGTGTGAGAGGTGAGATGATGTTTGCTTTGGCATTAGGACTCATTAAGTGCTTGTTTATTGAGTGTGTCAGTTTACCAGAGCGTCTCTCTGCAGATCTGGAGGCTGAACACCCTGCGGTGTGTTTGTTTAGCAGCACACTGCCATCACCGTGTCACATCACGTTTTGCTAACTTTAACATTTCACCGCCACCCGGTGCATTCATGTTTTTGTTTTCATAATCTTACCAATTTTTCAAGAGTTGACCAATTTTGAACCCTCATTATACTTGTTCCCTCTATTTGCTTTAAAAATGATAAAAACAGCTAGTGAAATACCATAGTTATCCATATAACGTCGGTGTCAACAGAATTGCAATTATTTAATCTATTAAAGTCATTCAGGTAATAAAAAATAATCTTTTGATTGTTCATTGTTTATTTGTTATTCATTCAAAATTTCTTTAAAAACACTGATAATTTAATTATACTGTTAAATCTTTAATTAAATCTTTATAACATTTAAAAATCCGTAATTTTCATACTTTACAGTTCCAGCATTGCCTAAATTCGCTTTACCATTTGATATTAGGGCTTTTAATAGTTTTTGTTAATATTTAATAGTTAAATAATTTTAAAATGCAAACAAGTGAAAAAACTTAATATCATAAGTTATCAGATTTTAACTCTAGTTGCACTGTTGTTCCTTCAGTAATAGTAAAATATTAATAATAATAGTTATTATTTTGTATTGAAGTAATAGTGTAGTAGTAGTAAAATATTTTTTAGTTTTCTTATTTTTATACTGTGATCATATTAGTGATATAACTAACATTATTAATGTTATTTTTCTTGTAAAATGGAAGCGGTAATATTTGTAATAATTACTTTACATTTTACTACAACTACTATCATTAATTTGTTTAACTTGGTATAAATGGGTCTTTTTTTGTCCTTGCTAAACACCGTGCTGGTTAAAATTGATTGATATTAATATTTTTGTTCCAGTGTTTTTCCTGTTTAAGCATTGTTTTTTTTCTCTTTATCCATCTCCACTTCTTGTTTTCCTCATTTACAAATGAAGCAGTGGGGTTGACTGTACAGGGCTTAGGTGTGTAGTTTGGCATGAGGAAGATATTGGAGGAGGCATCTATAATGGCTTCCAGAAGTTCAAGACAGTAACTCTATGTTTCTCAAACGCACCAGGGCTTAAATACCAGCTAAGATGGAGGGATTGTTTCACTGGAATGAGGTGAACGAGAGGATTGTGGTCTTGTTTCATGGCATGGTGCCCTGTCTAGTAATGTGGCACTAATTATTGAAGCTTTATCCCCATTGGCCACTACCTGAAGTCCCTGAAATAAGGCCAATGAGATGTGAAAGATACAACGCTAAGTGGACTTTAAGAGTAATTCAATTAAGTTAAAAAGTTTTAGATCAGACTTGTGAAAATGATACCTCTGGAGATTGCTTTTGTAAATATACCACCATGTTTTCTTTTTGGAAAGGATTTTCTGGAGTGTTGTAAATGTGGGCAGAATTGAGAAATCCAGCCCACAGATTTAGCTGAATATTTTAGATGAATAAATGATCCGTACTTTTATGAAGATAAATCTTCAATTTCAATTTGCAATTGAAATGTAACAAATTTAAATATGAATACTTGATTTTGGCTGTAATGGATACAAAATTGTTTACTATGCATAGACTCAAAAGTATGCGTGAAGCTTGTGGTGTGGTCAGCCTCTGTCAGTATTTGATGATACAAACACAACTGTTTGATGTAGAGCTCCACAATATATAATTTCGGCATCAACATTGCAGGATCTGCAGTGTTGAGTCATGATTAAAGTTGACCAGTTACTTTCATCTCTTTTGGGAGAAGACATTGAATTTGTGGTTACATTTTACTATGCAAAGTACATAAATTTAAATTAATCTTTTGGTACAATGCACTTGGGTCCAATTCTGTTTTGTACCCCTTCCCCTTGGCCCTTGAAACAGAGTGTGAAAGGGAAGGGCTAAAAATGTACCCCTAAGAAATGGGACACCACTACAACACCAGCACACGTCGCAAGCTCTTACTTCATATGAGATCGATGGCGACTACTTATTTTAGTTGCAATATTTTTTGGTATTTCTCTTCAGGAAATCACCGACGGCAACAATTTCATGTTCAACTGTACTGTTCATTTACACTGTGGGCATATTCATCTATGCAAAATAAATCAACATTAATGTTTTATCAGACACTGTAAAAAGGTAATTCCCAACCCCTAGACTTTTCTGACAGGGTACTCGAGTGTCATCAAGTGACAGATGTGAAAGTATGTTATGGAACTACTATACAGGAGTTATTATTATGGATTATAGATAGCAAAATTTAGTGTTTTTGTTTTTAAATAGCATGTTCGTAAAACATGAACACCATTATGAATGTATTCAAAAATATGCTTGTTTGTTGTAAAAATACTGACAAAAAATACTGATTTGTGCATCTCCTGACTCGCATGTACAGCCATGTTGTAGCTAGTGTATTCTGGGGAATTTTTGTACCCTTTGGTTTTGGGTGTGGTCATGGAACATCTCAGTTTCAAGGGCTATCTAGCCCTTCCCCTTAGCCCTATGCCCTCAAGCTAAAGAGAATTGGGACACCCCTACCCTTCATGTGAACGCACAAAACCAGGGGTAAGGGGAGGGGCTAAGGGGTAGAATTGGGATTGGGCCTTACTATGTACATACATTTGTACTTATATTTTAAAATAATTTTCAGTTAATTACATGTGTTATTAACTTCTGTAACTACTCTTTTGATGCATCCCTTACACAAGGGCTGCACGATTAATCGTAGTATTATCACGATAACGATATTTGTGGCCCACAAATAATAAATGAATATTGTCGTGATTTTACTGTATAAAGACCAATTCGTTATTTTAATGAGTGGAGTTTACGGATTGTACCTGCGTCTAGATTGCAGGCGTTTTTTTTTTAGGAATGTGATGTTGATCAGGTAGCCTTTGCTCCTGTTCAATCCAAACTTCCCAAGATAATACATCAAACCTCATTAACCACCTTAAAATCCACCACAAAGTGGCTGTCGTCAGTGGGCTAATGAGCTCAGGAGAATTCTGCTTTGCATTTTTCTATGCATTACTAACATTACTAAAACAGACAACATTTGTTTTCTAAATTAACCAAATATTCACAGAGATTTAGCATTTTTTCCCGTTGCGTTTGCCAGTCATATTGACAGAAGACACTCCATCCAGTTGTTCCAATGTAAAAAAAAAAAAAAAAAAAGTAATTTTGGTCCTGTTCACGCAGGTATTTAGGTTCGTTTTTATCGATCTGATGCAACTTTTATAATTTACAAGAAAAAAAATCTAATTAAAAGTTTCAGATCAATTAAACACACTTTATGAAAAGACTAGCCTATTTTATGCATTAAATAATGAAATAGATTAATTTCCTTGATTAGACCGACACTTTATTCTGTTTTACAGTTTTAATAGTTCTTTTCCATCTATTTGTATGCGCATTTTGGAATTTCACGTAAAAAAACCCTGGATGGAAATGCCAAGATGCACATACATTTTGAAAATGTGCACAAAAAAATTATGCGCACAACTGAGTGGGATAAACTTTTTATACAATAAGAAAAAATGTGCATAAACTACAATGCAAATGCATTTACTGAATAAATTCCAGCATGCACATCCAGAAAGTTTTATTTTAGAAATGGTGCTTTATTAGCAAATGTTTTATGCGATATTCTAGTTTTGTGCATAAATTGAATTCTTGTCTTTGGATGGCTAATGTGACACATGAAGATCAGCTGGAATTTTAAAAACAAACTAAATTCTTAGTGTTGAAGAATCAAGCACCCATTGGCCAAATTCTCCCTCAGTCAAACTAGAAAGTAAAAAGTGGCTCACATATAACATTTGCAGAACGTCAAAACACTCTACTCCTTTGTTTAGATTTTAGTAACTATAACTTTGACTTTTTATTCAGTTTGTTGACTCATTTTATTTGTAACACTGTAAGCTATGACATCATCTTGCTTTTTACTACAAAGATGCCGTTTTCGCATGTAAGTAACATAGTAAGCAATGTAAACAACAGGTCTCCGGAAAAAACTGTGACATAAACAAACAAATAACCATTCATAATTCAACACTATTGTGTCAGTGGACTACATGTGTTCGATGGGATGTTATTCTGAGGACTCTTACCTTTCAAAATAAACCCTGATGTACAGCAATGAATGCGTGTGTGTCTTGTTATTATGATGATATTTACTCCATACCTAATAAGCGTTTTCTGTACAACTTACCGAAATGAGTTTCCCCGGAGGAGCTGGAGGAAGTGTCTGGGGAGAGGGAAGTCTGGGTTTCTCTGCTAAGACTGTTGCCCTTGCGACCTGGCCCCGGAAAAGTGGTTGAAAATGAATGAATGAATGAAATTACACGAATTTAGCAAATACATTCTTTATAAGGTTCCCATTGAAAAACAACTAGCTACAGTGGCTGCTTGAGGGTTGTAGCTTCAGACTGATGTATAGTTTGTCAAGATTACTCACTAGAACTAGTGTTCTTTTTGATGTAATTATTCGTAAACACTGGCATGTGCAAAAACAGCGCCCCAGCGCATCCACGTCCTGACGCTGCCTAAGAGTAAATTGAATAGGTTTCATGATTTCAATTAACTGGGCCTGCTTTATGATTACTTGCATTCATTTTAAGCATTAAGTCCAGGAAGCATAAAAACAGGATTAAACTGAATCCGGGGAGAAAAAGAAATTGGAATTTGACAAAAACATAAAACCAAGTTTACAGCGCCCTACTTCTACCTTTACTCTATGGTTGCTGGTTGCACAATAAGACTGTCAAACACCAGTCTGAAGAATATAGGTTTTCTGTAAGTGCTGACAGAGGTGTGTCACACGCTATAGTGAAATGGTGTCAGCAGTTGTAGCGTTAGTGTTACATATGACTCAAATCTGGCAGGACTCAAGGTCATTCAAACATAACATGACAGGACTTTTATCTGACCTGTTGACCTCTGCTAATCCTTGTGTCAGCACACTTTCTTCTGACTTTCTGGAGCCCTGGAGCAATGACAGGTCAGAGAGAGACGCTGAGTGCAGACTTAATCCAACCGTGAATACACTTCTCTCTGAGGTGATAGACTGTGTTTGGAATGGAACGGCATAATTACTACTTCTATTTTTAGTATTTAAATGGTGTTCTTCATTGTTTGCTATGATTTTTGTACTTTTAGTGTAGTGTTGTCACAATACTGTAGTTTCTAACTTCAATCTGGTACCATAAAATGTTTGGTTGGAAATATGGAAATGGAAATGTTGCCACAACATGGAAATATTGCCACAACATTAAGGTATTACATGTGGTATTTTTGTACTTTAAGTTAAATGGAAGTCAATCTCATAAATATAGAGTGAAGATGGAAATAAAAGCAGATGATTCTCTCTTTGCCCTTAGTTATTTAACATGGATATACAACAACAGTATATTAGGTTTCCTGTATTGTAAGACCAATAGCATTAAAAGCAAGAGGTAGATTCCCATTCCCAAAAATGGAAATGTACGTACCATTAACTCACTATCAAGAGGTTCCAAACCTTTATGAGTTCTTGTTTTCTGTTGATCATAAAACAAGATATTAAAAATGAAAGTAAATTATGACAGAATTTTCTTTTTTGGGGATGAAATATCTCTTCCAAATTCATTCATTCATTCATTTTCATTTTGGCTTAGTCCCTTTATTAATCTGGGGTCGCCACAGAGGAATGAACCGCCAACTTATCCAGCATACGTTTTACGTTTTACGCAGCGGATGCCCTTCCAGCTGCAACCCATCACTGGGAAACATCCACACACACTCATTCACACACATACACTACGGACAATTTAGCTTACCCAATTCACCTATAGTGCATGTTTTTGGACCTGTGGGGGAAACCGGAGCCTCTTCCAAATGATCAAATAAAAAATATTTAAATTATAAAATAGATGCTCAGGCCTTGTGATTCATTCAGAAGCAGATCCCCAATTAAATAATTTAATGAAATATTTTAATCTTAACATTATTAAAAGTACGTATTTAGTGACTGATATTGCTGGATCACAGTTCTGCCATTCATGTAACTTATAAACTATGTAAGCCTTATTTTATTTTAAAGATCTGAGGTAAACTGTCTGCTGGCACTTTTAGTATGGGAATAAATGTCAAGTAAAATGGTATTCAAACTCGCATTGAAAACATTGAACACAGAATAAAGCACATGATCAGTACCTGAGGGGATCATAGTAGTTATATACTCTTGTTTTAGACGCAACTTCACAAAAATAGAGCCAGATTTAGCTTTGTATCTTGTCTTTGTTGGTCTCATCTGAGGCTGTTGAGCATCATCTTGACTTTTATTGTCCATCATACTTGTACCAGGCACTGAAGGGGACTAAAGGTTATCACTGTGTCTCCTGCTAAACAGAATCGTCTTTGAACAGGAGAGAGCTGGGATATGTGGGCTTTCCTTTAGCACACAAGCCTGCAGAATCACCAAAATTGACTTTTGTCATATTCACCTTCACATTCAGTCTAAACACTTCAGGACAGTCTGTATATTGTATTCAAAATAAAATGCGTTTCATTGAGTTATGAATTCTGCTATACAGGTTGTAACTACAGTATATGTTTCTTTGCAATTAACGCTTTCTTAACTGTTATCTTCAAAGAAAATTTCTAATTTAGCATTATCTCCAGACTTGTTATTTTGTAGATGACTGTAGATCACATTATTTATGTGTAAGAAAGGATACAATATTAATAATATTGAGCAAAAACTGTTGCCTGATGGTGCGTATGGTTTAATCTTGCTTTAGAGGCAGCTACTTTATAACATGTTTTATACTTTGTCAATTTACTCTAAAACCAAAATCTAAAAAATATTTGTAAACACTTCTTAAACACTTCTCAAGTTACAAGCATGTACGTTTCATTGGAATAAAAAAGGCAAGAAGCATTTTTCCCTTTTTATTTTATCACCATTGGTGTACAATACAACAAAGATGGGAAAAGTAACAACATAAAACATTAATGACATTTAATATGTTTCCATTTTTCTTAAGTTATACAGTACTTTTCTTTTTAGCTTTAAATCTTTCAAATATCTTTTAAAATTATAATGTTGTCCTCCCGCTCTTTAAATGAGTGGATTACTCTTACATTCATAACATTTAATCTTTTTGCTTTTTTGTGCTTCTCTAGAAAAAAAATCACAGTAAACAAATTTAAGCCAGAGACTTCTCTTTAGGCTTATGTGAAAAAGACCCAACTGCCAATTGAAAGTATAGCTATAAAGTTTCATTCTTGAATACATACAAGATGAAAACTCAAAGCCTATCCCATTTAAAAATATATCTAATTTATTGTGACTACAGTTAAAAAGCCCAGTCTGTATTGACATTTAACAGTTACAGTTTCTTTGAAGATTTTTTGGTTATGATTTCACTTTTAGATCATTAAGCAGAAGGCAAAATAATGGCCTGTGAACATTTGCTCAAGTGTTCCTGTGATGCAGGTGGTCCCATTCGATTACTGAATAAAAGCAATACAGCTTTCAGGCTTAAATGGCACCACAAAGAAAGAGGCTCTGCTTTAATTCTTCAGTTTCCACAAGACAGCTGAGAAAGATCAAGTTACTGTTTCTCCCTCTCTGTTTCTGAACTCATCCTCGTGCTGTTCCAAACCCATAGACAGTGCTGTGATTTTAATGCAAATCTTTAAGTCTATTCACCCAAAACTCTCTTCAAAACATTCATAAAAAGATCAAAAAGAAAATCCAAATGTATTAAGTAGTTAAAAAAAACTGTATATAACCCTTTATAAGATGTTTATAAAACATTCATTCATCCATTCATTCATCCATTCATTTTTCTTCGGCTTAGTCCCTTTATTCATCAGGGGTTGCCACAGCAGAATGAACTGCCAACTTATCCTGCATATGTTTTACTCAGCGGATGCTCTTCCAGCTGCATCCCAGTACTGGGAAACATTCATACACACTTATTCACACTCAGACACTTCTGCCAATTTAGTTTCTTCAATTCACCTATAGTGCACGTCTTTGGACTGTGGGGGAAACCAAAGCACCCAGAGGAAACCCACGCCAATACCCCTTAGCTAATCTCTTGTTGGTCAAACTAGTTCTTAAGATGAAATGTGGTGGTTGTGTTTATGCAACTGTCCTCAGAGTTTTATGCAGACCCCGGTGTCTGTTGTTCACTGGGCATGTTTGGAAATGTAAAATTTTCTACTGGCACAATTTAGAAATAACCTCCCTAAAATGTATTTTTCTTTTACCATCCAGTGATTGTAAGAGTGTTACTTGCTCAGTATAGGAAACATCTCTATGTAGTCATTTCACTTTATAGCTAGTCATTTTTTGTGCACACTGTAATATCCTGTCGTTTAGAATTTACAGAAATTGTGCAGGGCTCTTCTGAAACACCACTGCCCTGCCCTTGGTTTGGCTTTATACAGTAAAAATTAGCTAAAAGGCTCTGGCTTTTGATATATTTTTTTTCTGACATGCATATAACTTACAAAAGCACATGTCTGGTTAAGCAATAAGACTTCATTGATGGCCGACATTTTCCTTTCTCTGGCACGTCTGCGGCTTTTCACTTTTGATTTGTTGAGAATGTTTGGAGCAGCACGCTGTACATTTGTTTGATGGAACAATGGGCTGCTTGTAAGTAAAATTTTCTGACATACTGTACAACGCATGACACACACATAAATCATCTATTAGAAATGAAGTGGTTTTAATCAAGGTGAGACTTTAATAATAGAAGAATGAAAGAAATTCTGGGGAAATGCTCAAGGGAAAGGGTGCGAAATCGTTCAAAATGGTTCTTGAAACAAAAACAGGATGCAAACTTGACAACCAGGTAGAATGAGAAGTCATTAAGACACAATTACACTGCTAATGAGTCTTTCAGAGATGACTTTCAAGTCGAGCTGGAGAACTCGCAGATTCTAAGAACAAAATGGCAGTTTTATTAAAGATGTCTTTATGTTTTGTCATACCATGCTTGGTTAAATCACTTTCAGTCACGATGTTGAAGCCAGGACAAGTAATTGTATATTACTTTGGGGACTAAGTGTTTTTCAACGGTCTACATAACTTCCATGCAGATAACAAGTGCTAGACTCTTGAGATATTACGGTCAGATACGCACAACACGGGAAACATGTAAGTCCTTTTAAAACGCCCAACCATCTGTAGGGCCTCATCTGTTCTCATCATCATGTTTCTCATATATATTTTTTTACACAGAAATCCATTCAAACACACCCACAGACTTGAATCTAAGCCAAAAGCACTGAACATTTCCTCTCCGGATGAAGTAATATCAAAGCCAACTCCTTTCCGAAGCAACCTGCATTGAAGATAAGCACTGGTTGACACTGGGTTTCACATATTTCAGTACAGTTAGTTCCTACTGTACAAACGGTCACACATTTATTTCACCATTGGCCATCTTCTTTCATACTCTTAATTTTTTGTCTTTTTTAAAGCTAAATGTATGTTAGTGTACTTCTAAAAGGAGATGTCATTTTAGTAGATTTATAATGTATAGTCTACTGTTTAAACCAAAATAATGTGCCGCATCTTAGACTTGTGTACATACAAATGTTTCAAAAGATGTCTATTATAGGCATGGAACAATAACTGGTTTCAAGGTTTACCGCGGTTTGGAAAAGTCAAGGTTTGAAAACCGCAAACATTTTCTGTTACACCATTCCAAAGGTATGTATATGTTGTTTTTTTGTTTGTTTTGTTTTGGGTTTTTTTTACAATTATTTTATTTCTTTTTTTTTTTAGGGCAACAGTATCTCTAGCAGAAAAGAACTCTCCATATTAAAATCTACTAGTCAGCTCATGATTCAGAAAAAAATTGAAAATCAAATAGCTTATGCACCAACATCCAAGCATACTATAGGCCTGAACAGTGCAGTGACTTTACTTTACTTTATATGCAAAGAAAAGAAAGATCTCCTAAGATGCCTTTTCAAGTTGTAAAGAAATCTGTGTTCTTGAAATGAATAAAGATAGCTGAAGTCAGATAAAATATATTGTGTTCAGTGACGAAAACCTTGTTATTTTTTACCCAAACATTTAAAAAGAACATATTTTAGGGCTGTTATCACAATAACGTCATACTGTGAAACCGTGATATTTTTATCAAAGGTTTTCATACCGTCAGAATCTTAAACTAGCTCATGCCTATTCTAGAATCGGAACGTTTGCAAATAGAAAGTAGTTTTGTAATCCAAATGTAAAGATAAACCAACATATTTGAAAATATTTTCAATTCTACACCGATGCTGACACAGATTCGATTTTAAACCCAAAAGAGGAAAATATGTAGTTAAAATATAAGTTCAAAATTAGCCAGGTTTCTCCTACATTTAAAAGATAACTGTCTGTTAATGTTCAACACAAACAGCTCTTAAACTCTAAGAAAATATAGTTTATGATTTTTATGTCTATAAACCCCTTGTGCAAATAATCTAATGTGGATCTGAAAAAAAATCTTTGACCCTTGGCTGTTTTAAATTACCGTGTTTTTTTTTACATTGGATCACTTGACATTTTAAACATGATGCATAAAACAACATCTTTTATATCGTACATTCAGTGTTGTGATGGCTAAAATATTTATTGCCATGGTCTTGCTTGTGTTTGTCATAAACCACAGATTACTGGCTATTTACTGTTTATGAGGCCACAAGTGATTCAATATGTGTCTTGCTTTTCAGTTCTAGTTGTAAGAAAATATATCTGTAAATTTCCCGCCATTTCTAAATTAGAAGTTTAAATAGACATGTATCTTGTTTTTTAAAATGCTCAGATGTTTCTTCTGGAAACAACAACAACAAAGCAAGAAGTTCAACAATTGTCTTACACTGGGATACAGTATATTGAGCGTGGTCATTGTGTGTGGTGTAAAAGTGTGGTTTGCCTCTGAACAACAATGACCAAATTAAAATTCCTATCTAATTACCTCTGGTGGCATTCATACCCACTTCCACCCTCTCATGTGAGTCATCTTTTTTTCGTAGTAAGGCCACATAAAACCTCCAGCCTGAACTGTTTTAGCTGTTGTTTCTGTGAAAGTGTTTGATTGTTTCATTCCCAGTGATTTCAGACGGAAGGATTGTAATTTAATTGTAGTCATTCATGAAAATGTCACAGACAGCAGCTACGCCTATAAGCATACAGAACATTTTTGTTGAATAATGTTGGTTTCACAGACCTCCACTGTGAACAGTAGCTGCTCTGCAGTGCAAGGATGCCACATTATGTATATTGTTATAAGTTGAACCGTAATAACCGTAACACGTTGTAGGAGAATGCTACGATAGATTCCATTCTTTTCTCTCCAGATGCTCTCTGACATGCACTGGACGGGTCAGGTGGCTCTTTTATACAAGCATGTTTTTCTGTGTATGTATTTGTGTGCTGGACATTCTTGCAGCCCCTGAGGGTCTAGAGAAACTCCCCTCGGTCATGGAGCCCGATGTTTGTGTGTGCAGTGATGCATGAGCCAGTGAAAACACACCTGGATTCACTGTCAGGCACAGAGACACGGACATACCAGCTCTCAGAACGGGTATTTATTCACTAACAATAACTCCTCAATTGAGGAATGTAGACAAATAAATCTGGAAGTATCTTGTAACTTCATTTTGAATTACTTAACCCTCACCTTATCCATAGCGCTCGATGTTTGTGTACAATTTATGTGCGTGTGTGTGCACGCAGGTCCACAAATGGACATGTGGTTTCACTTAACCTATCAGCAGACATGGTCGTATCTTCAAGCACACAAACTTTCAAGATAACATTCTTTTCGATTACACGGGGTGGTGGCAAAATATTATTGATATCAGAGTTTTTAGGTTAGATTTTTATCACTGTTTTGAGATACGAGTTGAAGTGGTCTCCGGAAAAGAGATACCTCAACTCACTTTATGAAGCTAAAAGCTTTATCTGACGCAGACAGACTTTATGTCTGCCAAAACAGCGATGCCTTAAGAGGGTTAAGAATGATCGCTGTCGAAACTGTGTGCTAATGCAGCTATAAACTCTGGTGTGCCATGCGACGTCCCAAAACCTTTTTCCTGAGGAACGTCTGGCAGGAAATAAGGTATATTTTGTCTTGACTTGTCATGAAAGTAACTCTTGGTCATTGGTCTGTAACTCTTGGTTTGTTTTAAAGTTTCTGGATAAATGGTTCACCCCAAAATCTCACTATATAAAGTACAAGTTCATTCATTCATTCATTTTCATTTCGGCTTAGTCCCTTTATTAATCTGGGGTCGCCACAGTGGAATGAACCGCCAACTTATCCAACATATGTTTTACGCAGCGGATGCCCTTCCAGCTGCAACCCATCTCTGGGAAACATCCATACAC
Source organism: Danio choprae (assembly GCA_903798125.1). Lineage (NCBI taxonomy): Eukaryota > Metazoa > Chordata > Actinopteri > Cypriniformes > Danionidae > Danio > Danio choprae. Next base: position 2,283,947 of record CAIGQW010053418.1, read on the forward strand.
ACCCATTCACACTCATACACTACGGACAATTTAGCTTACCCAATTCACCTATACCGCATGTCTTTGGAGTTGTGGGGGAAACCGGAGCACCTGGAGGAAACCCACGCCAACACAGGGAGAACATGCAAACTCCGCACAGAAACGCCAACTGACCCAGCCGAGGCTCGAACCAGCGACCTTCTTGCTGTCAGGCGAACGTGCTAGCCACTGCGCCACTGTGAGGCCCAGTACAAGTTGTATCATGTTTGTTTTTTTCTATTTAACATAAAAGGACAAAGTTACAGTAAAGAGAATGTTCTTTGAATAACAGCCTAAATGTTAAACTATTTCTGACAGTATTAATAGTGTAGTGGGATTGTAGTGGGTAGGGGTAGATCCAGATTTATTATAGTGATTAGGTTGAAGATTGTCCAAAAAAGAATAAAAATACCACAATTGTCCAAAATAAGCATTTATGGTTTTCTATGGCTTTTGGTGAAAATATTATTAAGAAATTTTTGACAGCCTTTGTGTATAAAGCTTCAATATTTGATGCACAAACTTTACGATCAAAGTTTTAGATTTGCTGTTTCTTTATGGACATTATATTTTGGATGCATCTATAATTGTATGCGTTTTAAAGTAATTATGGTTTAAAAGAGAGATTTATTACAGTAGTACGAATTAGGGGGAAATTATGCTTTAAAAAAAACACATTTTTTTGATTTGTCATTTTATTGTGTGCATTTTTCTTTTGATTCAATATCTATTGTATTATATTAATTTTAATTAACATAAACATTTTTGTACTGCCCATTTAATATTTTACTTCGGTTGACACTTATTAAAAGATAAATTACTGTTCATTTCAAGGTTTCATTCCTTTAAGACTGTGTTGTAATTTTCATCAAATAAGTGAGGATTTAGTTTGAATCTCTGTTGATGTACAAATGCAAGTAAATCAGTACTCAAATCTGTAAAAATGTAAGGCAGCTAGAGATTGACAGAACAGTTAGCTTTGCTGACATCTAAATCATGTTATCAGGCTCCAGCATTCACCTTGCAACTTTAATCAAGTCTTATTTTGCGTTCTCATTCAGAGCGGCAGTGATCCAACATCTTGGACCTCGCTGGCAACATTTCCCTGCCTTTCAGAGAGCTCAGTGTCTTCCGATGGTCATCTTATCTCTGTTATGGAGCTGTGGGCAGAAATTAAAACAACAACAACATCTCCTTAATGAAAAGGCGATGAGGGCTCTATTAAAAACACTGATACCCGATCAACTGTTTGAATCATCCAGGCATCTGTGTTGGAAGCAGTTAACAGGCCTTCTATTGAAAATGAACCTCCAGCTGCCGACATTTGAGAAATCACCTCTGCTGAGTTGGGTTTTATGGAGAACGCTCTTGTCAGTAATCCTCAGCTCTACAGAGCGAGGCTTTGTTGTGGTACTGGCTGGAAAGTTGCACTTCATTCTGTGTTAAGTGTAGCGGAGAGGCCTTTCTCTCGAGGCTCTTAAATCGCTCTGCCTGCTCGACCATGGCATTGTGATGGATACTGGCGCGAAACTTTAAAGGGAACAGCCTTGTTCATGGCCGATTCATTTCTCTAGGGCTCTCCATGTGTGAATTTCCATACTTCTCTCAAACAAGTGATTTTTCGCCGTTCAGGACCTTTGAAAAGGGCTTTGCATTGAGGGATTGTCTTTGATCAGCGTTTTCTTTATGCAGACTGCCGTTTTGATGAAGTGAGGAGTAATTGACGATAGATGCTTCATGTCGAGTGTTATGGTGTGTGTTACATTTTCAATAATTCAACAGTTCGTTGAGTCTATTATATGGTGATTCCCACAAAACCTGTCAAGAAAATGTCTAGGTCATTTTTCATGTAAAGAAAAAAAAGAATATACATATTAAACATAGGCCATTAAAGGGGTCATGAACTGCCCCTGTATAACTTTCAATAATAAAATCCAATAATTTAAGAAGTAATAGACAATTTTTTTTTTTTTTATGAATTTTGTGATATTCAAAAAAAGAAAATTAATGCATCAATGCAATCTATCTGTGAACATGTCTTTAACACTGTTTAAGGTCAATCTCAGTAACGGTAGTCTCATAAATCTGACTGTTTAACTGAAATTGACACTTTTTTTCCTCAGAATTGTGAATTTTTTTCACCAGAGTTGCAAGTTTATACTCTAATTTTTAAACTTTCAGAATTCAGACTTTTTTCCTCTAAATATTTATTTCATTTTATACACTTCTGATTATGTCTCCGAATTGTTAGTTTAAATCTCGCAATTCTGACTTTATAACTCAGTTATACAATTCTGAGATGTCTCAAACATAAAAATTCTACTTCAGAATTATGAATAGTTGTATTCTGGTGATCACTTTACTGTGCATTAATGACCAGGAAACATGTAAAGTCTATTCAAGTCTACAACATTTTAACCAACAGTTGTCCTACTGTCATGGTGTCTGTTCTGTGTTTTCCTTGTCATGTGATTCCTTTGTTCTGTTTTCCCGCCGTTTGTGAATGTTCATTTGTATCACCTGTGTTTCTCCCCTGTGTATCATTAGTCCCATTAGCCCTCTTGTATTTATACCCCTCAGTTTGTTGCATTCATTGTCCGGTATTGTATTGTCTACGTGTCGATCTGTCCATGCTGTCGTCACCCCATGTCCTCCCAGAGTTTCCTGTATCTTACAGTGCCCGTGTATGTAGTAAGTGTTTGTAAATAAATTCGTGTTTGTTAAATCTCGTGTTCCTCTGCCTTCATGTCCCTCAGTCGAGCGTGACACCTACATATAGGCCTATTATTATTATTTTTGTTTTACCATATATTTGCGAATTGACAATAATAATAGCCTACTCATATTAACCTTTATTTTACATCTACCGAATCGTGAGAAAATTGTGATCTTAATGTTAAGCAAAAAAATCGTGATTCCCATTTTAGCCAGAATCATGTAGCCCTAAAACGCGGTGAAGTTCTATGCAACTATTACAGACCTAAAAAAGCATTGATGAGCTAATTTAATTCATGCATGCTTGACATTTTGTGATATTTTGTGAATGCATGCCTAAAAAAGCGACATGTGATGCACACCTGTGTAAACTAGATGTAGAACAGAATCCTCTCTGAAGATGAACAGAGCTTTTGTTGTAGGCCACAGACTTCAGACTCGACCCCTGCAGAGACGACGGTGTCTCCTCCACAAGTTTTCATCACGGGGTGCGTGTTTCACCCTGACACCGCTCTCCTCCCTGACCTACGCCACGGCTGTTTTCATAGCATTTACATGAGAGAAAATATTTTCACTGCTGTGTGAATCATGAACGCAGCGGCTCCAGACAAGGCCAAAGGGAAACTAATCTCTGATATTAACACTGAATTAAACTGTCCTTTTTCACACAGCAAGCGGTCTGGGCTGACAGGAGATGCAGACGGGGGTATTAAAGGGGTCTGAGACTCAAACTATGCAGGGTTATTTGGAGGGGAGAGACTTTTGTGATTTTCAGGTGAAGAGGAGGTTGAGTCAATGAGGCTTACAGAGGAGAAAATCAAGGGTTATTATATATTATTTCTCCTTGATGAGATTGAATGGAGATAAGGGATATTGTGCTTTTAGTACAATTTTGAGAGATAGTTCACCCAAAACTGAGCATTCTGTCATCATTTACTTGCCCTTCACTTGCCAAACTAGATCTATTTTCAGTTGTCAGGCACCCACATAAAAATATACTATAGTAATTTATATTAGTAAATAGTGTTTTGTTTTTTTAACTATACTAACACCTCCTATAGAGATAGAGATGTTGCACAATCAGTTAAAATTTTCCTAGAATTGGCTTTTATGTATTGGCGATTTATATTGCTTCACCAAAAAGGATTGAGGTCCTTTTGATAATTTTTCACCTAAATTTGATGGCCCTATAGATATGTTCTGTTATAGAGCCAAGCCTATTCTTTAAATTAATTAAATTATTTTATTCTATATGTGTTAATATTTTTTTCCACTACACTGATAAAAAATTATTTAAAGATGATTTCTTGGAAGTCATGAAATGGTTGTAAATAATTGATTTGGGCTGAATTTAAACAAACAAATTAAGTTTAACATTATTAAATTAATATATATATTTTTTTAATTCAACCCATATAAATTGTTTGCAACAATTTTGCAGAAATAATTTTTTTCAGTGTACTTGATTGCAGATTGACAAAGATAAAAAATATATATATATTGTGTGCGTGCGTGCGTGCGTGCGTGCGTGCGTGCGTGCGTGCGCGTGTGCGCGTGTGCGCGTGTGTGCGTGTGTGTGTGTGTGTGTGTGCGCGCGCCTGTTTAGCTGTATAGTATGTCTTTTTTTTCATGTTAGGACACTGATTGTCTTTGCATTTTGTACCCGAGAGACCCAAAAGTCCTGTAACACACTCTGGATATGCACTAGGGCTTCCCTTAAAATAATACACTTTAAAAAACTGTTCAAGAAATCCATCAATGCCAGGGAAGCATTCTCTCTCAATTGACAAAAGATGCCATGTCAATGGTGGTGAAAGAGATTAAAGAAAATAGTTCCGTACAGACTTCGATAACAAAAATCACTGTTTACCATCTTTTTCAAAATTTCTTCTTTTTATATATATATATATATATATATATCTTACAAATTGTCATGTAAAATGTTCACTCATACTGAGAACAGCATTTTTTTTCAAAGCCAGCAATAGTGCAAAACCAGATATCTGACCTTTTCAACTGATCCAAAAGCAAGACACGCATGTCTCAAGAAAATGTATGCCAGCAGAAATAGAGCGCAGTTTGATCTTTCCATTTGAAACATTTCCATTCAGTGTAAGTGTATCGAACGCGTGGAGTGATTTCTGATGACTTCCTTTGCTCTGCCGCAGCTGTCAAAAGCCATCATTTTATTTCTGCATTCCTCTCAGTGATCTGGAGATTGTAGCGAGACGGATAGCTGTTATTATAAAAGAAAGAGCGAAAGAAGGGGATAATGAAAGGTTAGAGGAATGGGCAGCAGGCAGATGGTGACTGACAGGGACCAACTTATTCACATGATTGAAACACAGCCAGAGATTGAAGAGTTCAACTCTATTCACATGACGCACTCATTCACACTGCAAATGACTTTCATGCTGATTGTATTGAAAAGGAACTGATTAGTATATTTTTTTCCTTGTCATTTGTATTTTGGTGCTGTGTATTTTATGGAAAAATTAGGAAGTTAAATTTTCTCTATTGATATTACAGTGTAGGTGACACAGTGGCTCAGTGGTTAGCACTGTCACCTCACAGCCACCTCACAGGTATATAT
>CAIGQW010053418.1:2289672-2304056 GCA_903798125.1 Danio choprae
GTTACGTCCTTTGCCTTAAATAAACTGCACGTGAATCCTCACTTCTGTTGCCGACCCGACCCCTTACAATTTAATTGTAATTTAAATTTTTTCCGGGTTTGCAATTTGATTTGTAATTCTATTTCAACTGAACTCAACTTAATTTATTTTCTTTTTTACTGATACAATTTTGCATTTAAAATATAAGTATGTTAAAGATTGATTTAAGCATTTTGTTGTTGTTGTTGTTGTTGTCGTCAACTAAACTATAGGTCTAAGGATTTATATTTATAAAGATTTATAATTAATATGCTGAAGTGTTTATCTGAATGTTGTGACCAAGAACTTCCTGCCTACAGATGGAGAAAAATGGGATTTTAATGAGTATAGGAACCATCTGTTGGTGAATGTTTTTTTTTTTTTAAGATCGCTTTTTGATGAGGACTAAAAAAGGTAGAAGTTGAATGTTTACAAAGCAATATGATGTCACCCCTTCAATAAGTGTAACAGTATACCACATGTGAACATAGTCTGAGATCATCTCAAATTTAACAAGGATCAGCTGCCATTGGTTTACAAAATTACACGGTGCAGTGCTGCTATCAGGAGGTACGAGTGTCCTCTTTTCTTTACGGATGACAAGTGAATGGCATTCATAATCATTTCTGACTGATCCAAGTGCTAGACGCTTTCTCAAGCGCTTCGAGATTGAGATCATCGGTCACTGAGAGAAACATGTAGAAGTGAGAATGACAAAGCAAAGGGGCATGAAAGAGAAAAGTGAAGTGCAGTTTAATGGCGCTTTCGTTGGCAAACCCAGAGCTGCTGTAATAGATCCAGCATGACCACAGATGCAGATGAAAGGGAGGGTTCAGTCGACCGCAGAGCCACTTCCACACCGTCACTTGATTGTTTAGTGATGATCAGAGCTGAAGCTGCCTCTCATTTGTCACTGGTGGTTTCTTTCAATGGCATCAGTGCCTGACTTCTGCTCTGCATTTTCCATCTTCTTGTGGCATTGTAATTTGTATAATATTTGAAGATCGTGAGATGGGAACTGTAAGGGGAAGTGGTTTCCCAGTAAACCTTAAATATCTGCACCCACAGAGATTTATTTTTATTTTTTAAACCATCATTCCCTTGAGTTGCTGCTATTGTCAAATAAAGGGTTTGAAGTGCAAGTAGTGAACTTAACACTGCTTTGGAGGTAAAGTTTCTCTCTGTATATGCACTGTAAAAAAAAAAAGTAGGGTTCCACATAATCGATTTGTGTTGGGACAACATGAAGGATTTTAATTAATTTATTTGTTTTTACACATTTAAGTGGATTCAACATAAAACAATTAAGTTGTCCCAAAAAAACCCCTCAACAATTGTGTTGTTTTAGCTCATGTTAAATAGGTAGTTTGAACAAGCAGCAAAATAATTTTTTAATGTGGGTTGCTAGGTTTTAGCATTAGGGCTGCAAGATATTTGAATAATTGAAAGATTGTTGTTGAATATTGCGATTATATATAATACATAATATTAGAGTCGTTACAATATTACATTTTCCTATTGGAATGCTATTATATTAACCATTTATTTTGACATTTTTTGACAGAAAATTAGGTAGAACGGAAGTGAAGTGAAGTGAGAGAGAGAGGAGGTTGAGTAGGATCAGGAAAGGTTCATGAGCTGGGATTCCAACTCTGGACACCTGAAGTACATTGGCACCATATGCCGCCACACTAACCACTTGGGTATTGGTGCCAACTTTATTAACTTTTTTTCTAAAAAAAAAAAAAATTATGTAGTGTTCGTATTAAACAGAAATGTTTATGATCTAATGGAAAAATAATTCAGGCAAGAAAAAAAAAAAACTGTCAAAGGCTAAAAAATTTTAGACTTTAAAATAATAGGAATTACTAAAAACCTCAGCAGATTCTGATTGTCTATTTTCTTTTTTTGCTTGTCTCTACTTCTGCAATTAGTATTTATATTTTGAGTCGACGGGCATCAAGATAGTAAGACCCTATCTGATTGATAAATAGCATGCTGCAGATAAAATAAATGTCATTTATTGCATCTTTGCCATATGAATATTGCATATACTGTTATACTATATTTTTGGATTATAGTGTGTAGCCATATTTAGCATACTACAAAACATTTTAAAATAAAAGGGACAAATAAATCATCCAATATAAATCTGCACATTTGCTACACGCTTTTAAAACAAACTATCACCACTGACTATACTACTACTACTACTACTAATAGTAGTAATAATTATAAAAGCAGGTTTTTGTTGGTTAATGCACTGAATCACTGTGCCAATTGAACTTGAAATGGAAAATCTAAAGCTAAATTTGATGCACTGCAAGCTTATTACTTTAGAAAGCTCTTTGAACAATGTAAGTGGAAAATGTGATGAACAAGGGTACTGTAAATGTGACTGCTCCTCATGTACATGTTTAAATTGTATACACTTGTCAGTTGCCTGTGTGATTTCAGTAGGGCAAACAAGAATGTAATCATTACACTCATATACACTTCTGATTTCATGTCAGGATTCATTTGTCTTGTTTAGGATTGACAAAGAAAACAATTTGGGTTTTTGGCATACAGTTGGAACATCTATTCTAAACAATAATTGATTGCGAAGTGTTGTTACTTCCTAATTTGTTACACCACAACCTTATTGACAGGAGGACATGCTTGCTTGGACTCAGTTTCAAATTGATAGCTAAATGTGATCAAGAACACCTGCAATAAAGATGGATCAACTGGCTTTATTAGTTAAATTTAGTTATTGTGGCACACACTTTAAATCTGTCTAATTAGTTTTTATTGATTTTACAGTTTTTATTGATTGGACAATTGATTTTTGTATTGGGAATGAGCTAATAATGAAAAGAAAAGGATATTGTGTTCCGTATAAGTACGTACGAGAGATACTGCCAATTTATTTGTTAATTTTTAGTAATTCAATGCACATTTAAAGGAATCATTCAACCAAATTAGTTATTATTATCATTGTAAGTGAATGAATGTCGCACAAACAAAAAACAATTACCCAGTTTTGTAGTAGTATGAGGGTTAAGTGAATAATGACATCATTTTTGCTTATTGAACTCTCAATTTAATTTCTATTCATGACCCTGATGTAAGGACCCTATAGGGTTATATTCACATTTTTTTTTTATATTTGAACTTGATATTCTCTCCTAACTCGAAAAAATAAAATAAAACGGTAACAATTTAGAATAATGGTCCATTAGTTAATGTTAGTTAATGTATTTACTAACATTATCTGAGTATGAATAATCTTGTAAAGCATTTATTAATCGTAGTTCAACATTTACCAATGCATTAGTAAAATCCAAAGTTGTGCTTCTTAACATTGGTTAATGCACAGTTTACAATAATTATTGTTTCAAAGCAGCTTTACAAAAAGGTGCACATTATTGCATTACAATCAAATATAAGCTATTATATACAGACATAGCTAACCTGCAATTTTATAGCACATAGGTGATGTCTGTGTGCATGTTTATTAAAGTGTGTTTGTGTATTAAGTGTATGTGTTGTCCTTGTTAATTAATGTTAAGATGTAATAAATGTATTATTGTTTGTTCATGTTAGTAAATGCATTAACATGGACCATTATTTTAAAGTGTTACAAAAAAAAACAAAATATTTCACCAATCTAGCACCCCCATTACTTACATGATTCAGATTAAGACACAGCTGTCTTATGCTAATTTTTAGAAGCCTAAAAAATGACTTAATCAGGTTTTGGCAGTTGCAGTAACTGTAAATTGCAGCATTAATCAGAACAGAAGGGCACTATAAAGAGAGCAGAACGTAAGGGCGGACCTGAGAGAGAGAGAGAGAGAGAGAGAGACAGAGACAGAAGGAGCGAGTGCTGGGGGGTGGATGAGAGTGTTTGGCTGATGTCCATGTGTTTCAGCAGGGGAGTTGAAGCAGTCAGGAGGAGAGAGAGGACTGACGCGTGGAGGAGCAGTATTTCATAGACAGAGGAGGCTTCTTCTCATTAGAGGAGGTGGAGGCTCTCCAAGATTAGACACACACCCATACACACACACACACACACACACACACAGTCTTATGAGTTTGAGGAATTCATCGGCTGTGGTTACAGTGACAGGAACAGTCAGCCAGGGTTGAGTCACAGCATTTAGACGTTTTACTTCACACTCAGTGAAGTGAGTTTGAGGACTGGGCTGATGACAGATAACTCGTTTCCTACAACCGGCAGTTCAGTTCAGTCTAGTTCAGTCAGTCAGCGGATGAAGGATCGTAAAGAGTCGGTGTGATACGTTTGAGCGGCGTGTGTGAGGATGGCGTGGGGTGTGTGGACTTTCACGCTTTGCTTGGTGTTTTGGATCAGCTCCGCAACACAATCGACAAAAAGTGTGCATCCGAGATTACGGCTGTCTAACAAAGGTAAGGCAACAGGTGTTTGTGTGTGTGTGTGTGTGTGTGTGTCTGTGTGTGTGTAGCAGTAAGAAATAGGGCAGATGTCCTTAGGCAAAGATAACGTGGAATTTCTTTATCAGTTCTGTCTGCCGTTCTTCTGTCTTCTTTCTTTTTCAGTATTTGATTTAAAGGTCGTTCTTTTTCAGTAAGAAATAAAAAATCTCAAAGCTTATATTAAAAGCTGTTTTATCTGAGCTTGTTCACGATTGTTCAGTTAATATGAGGCTGAAATAATACTTATAGACGTTTCTAGATTCTGCTCTTACAAATGACATAATACAGGTTAAAGCAACACTGGTGTACTTTACAACTGTTCCCCACAGTTAATATGGGCAATTGTCTTAAAGAAATAGATACATAGTAATACTATGTATATATAAATATTATAATATTTGTGATCATTTTACATTTTGCATTTTAAAATATTTAATTATTAATGCAAATATTAAAAACTAATCTTGGTTTGTTTTAGTTATTACTAAAAGACATAATTTACGATTATTTAACATTTCAGCTAAAATCAAATTTGCACATGAAGATTCATATGATTTTGAATCTCATTTGTGATTTAGATTCCAGTTATTGTCATTTGCACATGAGTCTTTTCGATCTAATTCATGTGCATGATTTTGTATGAAATCATTTGCTTGCGATTCTAAACAATGTCATTTGTGCACTGTCCCATACCATTTTTATTTGCGCGCATTTTGTACGATTACATTTTAGCATGTTTCTTTTCAACCTCTTTTATGTGATGTCCTACTATCTCTTTTGAGCATCATTTCATACATCCTCAGTTGTACATAAAAGGGATGGGCTATATGGCCTTTAAAATATATCATACAATTTTCTAGTTATTTTTTATTTTACAATATCTAGATCAGTGACTATAATTAATGTATCAGCTGAGAGACAAATGTCCTATATCTGTACAAAAAAAGTGTTGTCCTTCCTATTTTAATGTGTTTTAAAGAGCATACACTTGTAAAATACTGTAATATGTTTCATTCATACTGGACGCTAGAGGGCACCTCTGTACATAAACTCCACATATGCATTACAGAAATAAAGGCATAAGCTAAGGGAAAAAAAAGATATAAATGGATAAACTGATAGAGACGTGGAGAAAACTGATGGTAGCCTTCTATTGAAGAAAGAAAAACTACAGTGGTCATGGAATAACTCAACTTAATAAAGTAATGATTAATCAAAAATGACTGAAATCAAATGAATGAAAATCAGATATCGATTTCGAATTGTGGTTCAGCAGAAGCATAAAAAAGGCTAATAGACTAATAAAACCAACGCAGGCTCATGGGGAAAACATATTTGAGATTGTCAAAAATGGACACTAGTAAATTTGTCAAAGCAAAGTGTGCAAGAACACATAGTCCAGGGTACAGATTTGTCGATTCTCAAGAATGTAGCTCTGGCCACATCTTGCCAATTAGCCTGGGTTCAATAAAACTGGCCTAGTCAAAATTGAACGGAACCAATGATTTTGTTTACATTTGCATATGCTAATTGACCTAGCATTTTCTACTATATAGAATTCTATAAAAATAGTATAATTTCTTCCTCATGAAACCACATTTGGTCACAAAAAGAAGTTATTTCAAACACTCGACTGATGATGAACTTAAAGTGAAAGTCACTAAGTCTGCTCATATACACAAAAACGGTATCGCTTATGTGCTACTGTAGTAGGTTTATTAATTGCACAGCCAGATTGTAGCTTTTATGGTTATTATCATGGGGAGATCTATCATTGTGTATGATTAGGGTTGGACCTTTATGCTTGCTGATTATTTTTTTTCTCCCTGTGAGAATCTTGAATTAAATCAAGCTAATTCAAAATGCATTTGGCACCACTAGTGAAACTAATAGATTCCTGTAGCTGTGTAATAATAATAATAATAATAATAATAATAATAATAATATCAAACTGTACTTTTATTTTCATCTCTAAATGTTATGAGGTGTGAATGAATGAGAAGGTTTTATTACAGACTCATGAATGATTTGCATGCAGCCACTTGTGTTGCTATAAATACATCTGGATTCTCATTTGTTTGTGTTTTTCCACACGGTTATGGTGGCTGAGCTTCTACAATGTGGTTTTCTGTCAGCTTAAGCGGTTCACTGATGGAAGGTCAACTGTTCTTTTCACCATGCTGGTCTCTCATTGGCATGTTTACAGTGAATTTCAGGCATAGATGTGGGCATCCTTTGTAGATGAACACCCAAGCCTGAAGCAAATAGCCCATGCCGCTCTCTGTCTTCCTCTTTAATCAGAATGCTCTGGAAACTGTGTCATATAAAAATCCACAGCGCCAGCGTTGGTCATGCTTGAGACTTCTTGTGGAATTTCAGCGCATGCTAAATCAAACCAGGTCCATCTATAAGCTATCTGTAAAATCTGCTCACAGAAACAATGTCTTTCCACTGCCGCTGAGATCTGGCCAAAGGTTGTAAACTGAGGTGTGTCTGAGTGACTCTTCCATTCAGGTTTGTCATAATATTGATTTTGACTGTCATATTCACTGGGTTTATGTGCATAGCTGCTGGCAAATTCAAGCAAATTGAGATTGACATGTGGTAAAGAAATAGGGCAAATATCCTCAGGCAAAGAAAGAATGTGGAATTTCTTTCCCAATACTTTCAGAGCCGTTCTTCTCCGAGTTACATTAAAGGAAATTTGGCATTAAATTGCTGTATCTGACCTTAAAAGGATTAATTTTGGTCATTGCTCAAATTTTGGTCATTGGTCAAAGACAGGAAATGGGGAAAGGTGAATTATTAAAGAACTGTATTGAAGTTTCACGGTGCATCCTCACAACACTAATTGTCATTTTAAATCTTTATTTCATTAATTATCCATTACACTAAAATATATTTCCATCATTTAAATTATCCAGCATAATTTTTACGCAGCAGATGCCCTTCCAGCTGCAACCTATCACTGGGAAACACCCATACACTATCATTCACACACATACACTATGGACAATTTTGCTTACCCAGTTCACCTATAGCACATGTCTTTGGACTTGTGGAGGAAACCCACGCCAACATGGGGAGAACATGCAAACTCCACACCCGGAGCTTGAACCAGCAACCTTCTTGCTCTGAGGCGACAGCGCTACCCACTGCGCCACCCCTCACCCATGTTGTAATGTTTTATTTTCAAAAAAGTAAGTTGTCTCATATTTATTGTGCTTTCTATGAATATAAGTTGAGTTTTGTTAAGTAACCTTTAGGGGTTTAGTCTATTAATTTAATCTATAAAACTTAAGGTCAGATAAATTTAGGTATATTTTTGGAATGTGGCCACAATAAGTTTTAGGCTGTAAAACATATAGAATCAGAATCTTTATTGTCACTGTACAAAATACAACAAAATGTACGTTTGCCCTTCCTTTCAGTGCAGTCCTATTAGTCTAAAAACAACAATAGTAATAAGAAAAGATAAAAAAAATAAAAAGACAACAAAAACAATAATAAGGAAAATAATACCTGTACGTGGTAAGAGGCATGTTGAGCAGCTTTCAAGTAAAAAAGAAAAAAAAGAAATGGTCATGTTATCAGTTTTTCTTTTTTTAACCAGACGTTTGCGGTTTCAGTGTCACTCTCAGTCTTTTTATTTTTTTATTTTTCCGAGCTATTCTATATTCTGTCATTGATTTGGTGTGCTCTGCGTGTCTAGACTGATAGACGTTTCTCGCCTCAGCAGAAGCATTTTTACATATCCTATCAGTATGGAATGAAAAACATGTTGGCATTTTGACTAACATAAAGACCTCAGAGGCAGCCGAGGCATTTTTGTAGACCTTGAAGGCAATGACAGGAGTTTGACTTGTGGTTAAATCCATTGGGATTCTCCTCCTGGATTTTTAAGATGTTTTGAATTATATTCGGAATTAAAACCAGGAGTTGGTTTAATTAAATCTTAACCTAATCTGCCAGCGACTGCATGTGTTATCTGCTAACCAGAGTGGTAACTTTTTTTCATAATAAACAAATTATATAAATAAATCCGTACTTTAATTAATAATTTGAATATAACAAAATTGTGAAATATGCTGTCCCAACATCGATGTGAATATTTAATTATCTTTAGAATTTGTCACAGTCTTTAATTGATCAGAACTTTGTAACAAATAAGATAAAAACAATTCATATTATTATTATTATTATTATTATTATTATTATTATTCGTATTTGGTTATAAAGTTACTTAAAAGTATGTTAAATTACATGTGCATGCTTACTAAAGTTATTAACAATATATGTTTTTGTCATTTCTTCATTAATGATCCTTGTTATTGTTGTCAAATCAATTAAATATGGGGAAAATGTTGTGGGAAAATGTTTTTTTCTGCCGTTTCAATAAAAAAAAATTAATAATGACTTGCAGGTTATCAAATTCTACATTGTTAAAGTAGTACTTGGGTGTATCCTATAGAACAATAGTACATTTTTCTAAGGTATGACATGCAAATGATCCTAGCCAATGGTTTCTTGTAGTAACCTGTGTTTGTGTGCTCAAGTGGAACATATTTAACATGCTTATCGATACTTGTAATACTTGAGTTTGTCTCCTGTGTGGATTTTTATGAATGCTCCTTTGTTTCCTGCTCGATTATATCATGTTTACAGCAGCTTGCACAAGTGCTTCGAGCTGTTACATTTGAACCTGCTGCACTGAAAAAGCTACTGCATTGCAAAGTGCTTTATTTACTAATGAAATACATTTCAACATGCATCATTTCAGTGGGATTTGTAATTCTGTTTTAGTAAGCATGTTAACCCTAGTTTAAGACTCGATAGACTAATGGAATAACAATATTTGAAGATTGGATTTGTTCTGTTACTGTGATTTTTAGCTAACCAAGTGGAAAATGGAGTCCAAATGGGAATTCCCCATTCCAATTAGTTTAAGGACAAAGCTTTAAACTAGCTGCTAGCCATCATTTGACTATGCTTTGCTTAAAAAAATATCAACAAATGCTAATTGCGTTTAAAGGAAGCTAAATTTTTTTCAAAATAAGCTCTCCTTGAAATGTTTTGGCTTCGTTGTCTAACAGCTAAAGCAACAACACATTCAACTGGTTTGTAGGTGTTTGAGTGATATTGTGTAGGTGGGTGCACATATTTGATATTTATTTTTAAATGGCTTATCGAGGGTAAAAACAACAAAAGTGAGCGTTAAGGGATTGATATTGGTGCAATTAGACGGAGCTGCAACTTGGCAAATGTGTTTGTTTATGGGGGGAAATAACACCGCTATGATTTCATGCATGAAAATCGTCAACCACATTTCTTAAGTAACATCCCAGTGGTGCATTCCATGCCCGACAGGCTCCTGATCATATGCAGGTATTTTTGAATAGCGATTGAATAGTGAATTATTTAGAGGTTTGATTGGACGTTCTTCCCTACCGCAAGATTCGAGGGGCAGCACGTTTGAGCACATGATCTGCAAGCACTGTATATTTATTCGAGAGTGAATTCAGTTTCAATCTACTCCAAACATTATTTCAAAACACTTCCAACTGGTTTTGGAGTGTCCGACCCCGGTTTGAGGTGATGTCACGCTGTTAGGACAGAGTTTGAGTTTCGTGCATTAACCTGTATAAATAAACCATGCTGGCTTCGGTGCGGGATTACTGAATGGTTACCCTTTGCAAAATTTCAACAAGGAGCCCCCCAAAAGCTCTCCAGAGCTTTTAGCCCTTGTCCTAGCTACTTATAAAGAGTGTCAGTTTCTTATCCTGAATCTATAGCCATTCAAACATACAAATCCTCACGGACCTCCAGTTGGTCCCAGCTATCATCACGTAAATGGATGGTTGTGAAGGTTTTATGAGGTTTGCTGAAACAATTTAAACATGGTTGCCCCCTATACATCAATATAAATGTGAGAAAAGAGTCATGTTTTGAGCTATCTGACACATCAGAGCAGTCAAAAAGCAACATACTGAAGTTTCACTGGTTTATAATAACAAGCTATACCAGCTTTTCCATCGTCAGTCGTCTCAAAATGGCTAATCACAGTTTGAGCGCTATAAATCAGTTTTTCATCACCCTTTACTGGTGAACATGATCTTTAAGTTTTGAATTCAGCCTTGGGATTTGTTTTACAGAGCTGTTGGCTGTTATTGAGGAAGACCAAGGTCTGTGTTTAATTTTTATATTCTGTTTTAAATTGACAGTATAACAGCCCATTAGACAGCTCATGTTGCGTTTAGGCTCGGGTCATAATCACCAACCTACTGCTTGAGTCTCTGCAGTCATTTTAAACCTACCTCAGTGCAGACAACAAGGCTCATCTATGCTTCTGATGACTTTAAGTGAATTTGCCTAAGGCTGTTTTCTTTCTGATGAATAGGGGAATTTTAGATCCCAACAGAAATCGTTTAGGGGAAAATATCAAATTTTACCATTCCATTTCATATGGCTTTCATTTGACCATGTCTGTATGCTGTCCCTGTGTACTATACTGGCATAACTGGGCATTTTAGACCCCTTAACTTACGTTTTGACTGATAGGATTGTGATCAGATTACTGAAACCATTTGGAAATGATCTGGAATTCATCTTTTTAAGCACTCAGACAAAAGGTAAAATGGAGGAACAATTTTGTACCTAGGGGTGCAAATACTTTAACTGTATCTATAATGGTCCACAATAGGTCCTTAGGGTACCATTTCCCCTGCAAAATTGGTTATAAATTCTAAACTAGAGGTACAATACAATTCCCTTTAGGTTACCACCATAGTGATGGCAATTTGTAAACTGTATTTGATCTGAAACTCTCTGGAATGAAGTATGGATTCAAAATTTTGAATGGATTCAAAAAGATGTACGATATAAACAGAACCCATGTTTATTGCCAGGTGTTGCTGTGACCTGTTTGTCATTCTGAAAAACAAGTTTTCCTTGGAGTCTTTAGTACATGAAAGAAGAAGGACTTATACAAGCAAACCTCCTGTTGTTTCATCACTTAGTCATTGTATCCAAACAGCACTGCATGTGATCAGCCTGCCTGCAGGTCATTGCGTAATTAATGATGTTCTTTGGAGAGTTTGTTGCTGCCTTTGGTCTCTTTCTACAGTACCTCTTTCTCAGTATTTCTCCCTACATATCCGGAAAGTCTGTTTACCCAGTAAACCCATAATTTCTTTAAAAATGAGGCATCCAAAGGGTGGTCATGGAGACGAGTTCTTCAGAGACAGCAAGACAGGAAGGAAGAAATCCTGGGTTTTAATAAACTTTACAGGCAGTACAATCAGCACAGGACAACAGACCCACCAATGGCCCCAAAGAACAAGTGTTTCCTTGACCTATGGTGGCTTCAATGAATGCACATTGTTGTCTGGTCAATGAAAGATCTCCAAGGTCAGGTAATTCACAATGTATCCATCAATCAGCTTGTTTCCCCTCATCAAACAGCCTGAACAACCATTCTGTATGAAACAATAGCTTGGAATTTCATCAAAGATCCAAATTGATGTCTTTCATCTTTGATATAGTGTCATCCGTATGTTCTCTGTCCTCTACCTTTAGTTAATGCTCCCACTTGCTTTTGTTTCCATGTGGCTTTTATTTTGGTGATGACATCATCCATAAGTAGTCTACACTACGGCTTTTTGAAGACGATATCATTTTCTCTTGTTCTGAAGTGCTGTATCTCACAGAATAGACCATTCTATAAAGAATATTTAACATGCATGGAATCTTTGCATTCAGCAAAAGGTTGTTTATAGTGGAAAAAGGTTATTTTAAACTGATACTTGTATTCTAGCCCTGGTTTTAAGAAGTTCTTTCATCAATTCCAAACACAAGTACTCACTAAATTTAAGTGTTAACTAATATGTTTTGACTAGACATGGGCAAATGGGTACAAAAACCTACTAAACATCACCTATCTAGTGGTGAATTTGAATGTATGATAAAGGCAAAATATTTTTCATTAAAATATCCAAAAACGCTAAAGCAGTTTTATATATTTTACTGACTTATGTACTTACATTATCCAAAATGTTTTGAAAAATGTTTCAATACAGAGAAATAAGCTATTTTAACTACTGAGATGGAGTGTACTATACTAATGACGTCACACAACCCAGATTTCTGATATGGTTTTATAGAAAACGGGAAAACCTAAGACACTTTAATATGTTGTGTGTTTTATTAAATTGTACAGAGCAGCATTATAACAACCCTAAAAAGTATTCAGTATGATAAAACAGCACTGCTTCTTCTACATGTGATCACAAGCGGAAAAAACGAAATCGGTGAACTATGGCATAATAAAAGCTCTGCTGCAATTGCTTCATCACTCTTATTTCGCTTGTAATGAAGACCACAACTCCCATGATTCCACACTCTTGTAGTCAAACTATGTCTTTGTTTGTTGTGAATAGATGCCCTCTAGTGGTGAAAATTACAGTGTCCCTAAAATACTAGGTGGAAATAATGATTGGTCTCTGCTGAGCATTTTGAACAGATCAATATAGATTAATTTTAATACAAGCTGGAGAAACATCTAAAGAAAAAAATATTTTGGAAGCTTTATTTTTAAGAGCCTAGGGTCGACAAATGGTTTTCTTTTCTAAGAGTCTAAATCACTTTTGATACCCGGTATTCCTCTACAGACTTGTCTCTTGAGGTATTTGTAGCAGTTCTTGTGGGAGGACGTTTGAGCAGAGCTAACCATCTTCTATCTGTAAGTGAAATACGATGTGACATTACTCAGGGGATATACTTAGTCAGGTTTAATCTACTCTGGCTGACAGTCCAAGAATGATGTTGTACAAAATGTCAAGGTTTATTGTTATTTAAACCAGTGAGTAATAAATTGTTCTTATATGTCATTTTTCTTGCTCCTCTTGTTCTTCATTTCTCTGTCAAGGATATTTATGAGAAAATTGTTTTACGAACTGAAATCTTTGGCGTCTTTCAACTCATCGGTTTGGGTGTTGAAAGACTTCTTTTTCCATGAAGTGAGTGTTCGGCAGTTCTAACGTTTCCAACAGTTGTGTTTTAAGTCTTTTGCTGCTCTTAAACATGGTTATTGCAGGTGGAGGAAAATTATAGGGAGGAAAACCGTGGAAGTTCCCTCAGTTTGTTTTCAAAGGATACCACTTAAAATGTGTGTTTATGTCTGTATATGTCAAGACATTGAGCTGAATTTTGATGTGACATTCAGACGTTTGAGGTTGAGAAGTGAAAAGTCTCATAAATATAATATAATTAGCTGGGTGTTTCCTGTAGAAACGCTGAGAGGGGTTTTATTATAATCACATACTGTACATACTTTATAAAGGCTGAATCACCTAGTCGATTTTAGATGCTATTATTATTTGTAGCACGTTTTTGTGTTCATGTTCATAATGTCATGCCTAGGATGTCTTAAATAAATGCTAAAAAGAAAACAAAGAAAGGAAATTTTAATGTAACATGCACATGATACATATTTTCAGTTTTTGTCAACATAACACAATCTGTCTTCTGAAATTTGACTTATTTCTGAATTAGAAAGCTAACTTTAATTTTTTTGTTTGTTTGTTTGTTGTTGTTGTTGTTGTTTTTTCAAATACGTAGCATACATCAAGTCATGTATAATATTAACCTGAATATCTATGTTAGCTTTAATTTTCATAACATTCATAATCATAACATGATTATTTTACACAATATTGACTAAGATTCAATATTCATATACAATACAAACTATGTTTTGAAATGAAAACAATTATGTAAATAGATCAATACTTTAGATAGCAACTTGATTCTGTAATCTTTAATGTTGGAAATTGTTTGTTGATACTTGGCATTTATCAGATTTCATATTATTATTAGTAGTAATTTAATTTCTCATGAACTCATAAAACTTGTAATATGATATATTTGGC
>CAIGQW010053418.1:2304456-2316749 GCA_903798125.1 Danio choprae
GAGTTCATGGTTTTATAAATGTCTTTTTTTTCAGGCAGACTTTAATGAAGCATGAGGAAGAAATCAAACTCACTGCTATTGAAATCAATCAGAAACCACATCTTAGACCCACCCTCGGCCTCCTCCATGACTGACATGTGTTTTGTGTTTGTGCATTTGACAATTTGCCATGTATCAACACATCATGTGTCCTAGCAGGTAATTAAAGTTTATCTCTTGTCCACTGTGAAATCGCCGGTAGCATGTTGTTTCAGTCAGCGCTGATGTTTGAAATCAAAATACCTGTCTGTCTTTGTTAACTTGATTGACAGCTCAGAAAGACCCTGCTCATGAGAGGGGGAGCAGATGGATTTTCCCCCACTTTCTCCCTGTGTTGTCGAATGTGTGACTGCTCTTCTTTTTTCGTTTTCTTCTTCTTTTTTTTTTTTTACATATAGAGCTGATGCATTATGTATATATTTATTCATATATTTATATTTATTTATGTTTAAAGTATGCCCCCCCCATGCAGATACATGGAATTACAATATTTAACGTTTATATTTATTTGATTATATTTTGTATTTAAATTTTTGTATGTGATATTTATTTAATATTGATTGTTAGCTTATATGTTTGAGCATTTTAATGTATGTAAATAAGATTTTCTCTTCAAATTGTTTAGTTGTATGTATATATTTATTTTATTTTTGTTTATTTTATGTATCATTTATTTGTATGTTTTATTGTGCTTTGTGTAATGCATCGCACTGCTCTTCTTTTTTCCTCGTAGAGTTGATGTGTGATATAATACTCCAGTTTATTTATGTTATTTTATTTTTTGCGTTGGTCAGATTTTACATCGCTGACGTTTTTGAAACAAGGCCATTTCATTCACCAAGCCCTTATTTTCAGCTGATCTCCCAGAGAATGTTTATGTAAATAATCTTTATCCAAGTTCTCCCTATCTCGTATCTTCACCCTTACCTGAGCGCTGCATCTAAATATGGAGTCGATGTGCCAGTGTTGCTTTGTGGTACATGCTTTAATCTCAACCTACATGCTGTGAAGCACAGACAAAACACCTTTTTGCAACGTGCCATATCTTAAAGAGCCATTGTTTCATCCTGGAGATGAAATGACACCGTGGAACTATCTGGGATATTTTCCATGGAATATTTAGCTGATAAAATATCTGGATAAAAGTTTATATTTGTCAGATATGTCTAAATCTGTGCTTTGTTGTTATGGCCAATATGATTGAGCATTGGAATGAACATTATATGTATATATGATATACAAAATGACAGTTGGTCAAAGTAGGTAATGTTTTTAATTGTTGGGGTTAAAAATCAGGGGTAGTTCACAAAAAATCGATTCCTCAAGTTAAAACATTGTATAGTGTTATTGTAGCTATTTTTGTCTTTAGTCTTAAGGAGTTTTCGGCCAAAAGTCCATATTCATATGTTATGCATTCATTTGCATTTTTAAGTTTGGGTTTAATTTACTTAGATTTCTCCAAGAATTTTGCATCACTACTGAAGAATGTAAATAATGTAGATTTTGTGTCATCATTTAAATATCAATGTGATGATCGGGGATCTGCTGTTGCTCATATGAGCTCAAATCTGCCTTGTTTCCTCCTATTCTCAATATGCAGTGTTTTATTGAGAGAGAGAGAGAGAGAGAGAGAGAGAGAGAGAGAGAGAGAGAGAGAGAGAGAGAGAGAGAGAGAGAGAGAGAGAGAGAGAGAGAGAGAGAGAGAGAGAGAGAGAGAGAGAGAGAGAGAGAGAGTGAGAGAGGCAGGTTGATGTTAACCAGCTTCACCTCCTTTCGACTGCTTCATTGAAGTGTGACAGCTGCAATTAAGCACTGGTTAAAAGTACAAATAACATGAGTCAGAACAAATCATATGTACATAATACACAATGCGGTAAGAGCCTCGTGATGTTGTTTGAGACCTCGGGTCGCATCACCTCACTGAGGCCACACTGAAACAACGGGCCCCTGATGAGGGGCATCATTTCCCTGCCAGCCCAAAACAAGCAAAACCCCTTTGGGCTTCACATCTACAGCAGATCAGCAGGCAGAGAGCTTTAGCACGCCATTGAGATCATTCAGGGAGAAATATCTGGGAGAATGAATGTGAGCATATAGGTTTATACTGTATGTTTTTGAGCAACAGGTAAACTTTATAAATTATCACAGTAATCACTTAAACCCCTGTGAATAAAACCAGGGCCCCCTCTTCTCTCCTCCACCCCATCACATCACATGACAACCTCAAAACATTATCAATTCTGAGTGTGCTTCACACAGGTCAGTGGGCTGGACAAACCACCTGTAGAAAACACACTCTTTCATTTCTGAGACTTTAACCGACACTTGCACCAGTTTTGCACATTTGGACTCGACAGTTTCTTACAATCACTCTAAATCTTAAAATAATAATAATAATAATTAAAATTGTGCATTTATGAAGTGTGCTTCACACAGATGAGTGGACTTAACAAACCACCTGGAGAAACACACTTCTCTCTCTTTAAAAAAACACTCCCCCCTCCTTACTCTAGCACTCATTTCTTTGGGCACTAACAGTTCCTTTGTATAATTAACACTTTTTGTATATTGCCTCGTCTTGTTGATTCTCCAAATGCCTCCTCAATTGTACGTCGCTTTGGACAAAAGGATCTGCTAAATGTAAACGGGAACTGCATACACAATTTAGGGCATCACTTTGGCTCATCCTGATTATTTTCTGAACAATAAAGCATATTTTTTTCCTCACCAATGTTGCTAATAATGATATTTAAAAATATTTAATTATATAACAGACAAGTGAATAAGTGTATAACACAGAAAAGTATTTAATTGTCATGAATGTACTGAAATAAACCATCTTTTGCGCTAAAATATTTTTTTGTTGTTAATGATTCAAAACGTTATTTTGGCAAATTATCTGATATATATATTCATTCATTCATTCTTTCATTCATTCATTTTCTTTTCGGCGTAGTCCCTATATTAATCTGGGGTCGACACAGTGGAATGAACCGCTAATTTATCCAGCATATGTTTTACGCAGCGGATGCCCTTCCAGCTGCAACCCATCACTGGGAAACATCCATACACACCTATTCACACCCATACACTACAGACAATTTAGCTTACCCAATTCACCTATACCGCATGTCTTTGGACTTGTGGGGGAAACCAAAGCACCCGGAGGAAACCCATGCCAACACAGGGAGAACATGCCAACTCCACACAGAAATGCCAACTGACCCAGCCGAGGCTCGAATCAGCGACTTTCTTGCTGTGAGGCGATTGTGCTACCCACTGCGCCACCACGTCGCCCTTAGAAATATATATTTATTTTTGTTATTCATTTATTTTCGTTTTCCTCCAAGCGTTCGCATGGCAAAATAGTGATCTCAGTGATATTGTTCCTAGACGCTATCATAGCTATCATAGTTTTGGTGTTGATAGTTTTTGCTATTCTTTTAAGAAATATAATTTTAAACGGATTTAAAACCAAGTTTCTACAGGTGGTTTGTCAAGCCCACTCACCTGTGTGAAGCAATTTAAAAACATTCTTTTTTTTTGAGTGATTGTAAGAAAGTGTCGAGTCCAAATGTGCAAAACTGGTGCAAGTGTCGGTTAAAGTCTCAGAGAGATGAAAGAGTGTGTTTTCTTTTGAGATGTTGAGTGATTGTATAACATACTAACACCAAGGCATGCTAGGATGTGAACAGTGCAGTGTTTTGTTTTGTTTTTTATTGCCAAAGAAAAGAAAGAAACATCAAAAGATGCCTTTTCAAGTTGTAAAGAATCTGTGTTTTTTGGAAACCAATGAAGATAGAAGTTAATGATTTGTTTAAGTTTTTTAGCGTGACATGTTCACTGTTCCAAAATATTTAAAATGTTTCTTAAAATAAAATATATTGTGTTCAATGGGGAAAAAAGTTGTTGTTAATACAGTGATACTGTGATATTTGTATCCAAGGTTATCATACCGTCAGAATCTTACACCGGCCCTTGCCTAGTTAAGGATTATTTATGTGAGTATTTATAGCATTTGTTAATTCCGATAATAATCAAAATATTCTCATGTGCATTTAATACTGGAAATTGACTGCATTTACTCACAGGAAACATTGTAAATCCCATTCTCAGACCTGTCAGCTAATAAAGCCGAAATAGCGGTTATTGAAAGGGAAATGACCCAAACCCTTTCTAATCCAAATTCCCATGTGCTGAACAGACCGAATTTCCCCGTGAGCCAAACTAAAGATCCATTTTCTTCGCCTAATTCATCTAAAGCTCAGGTCTGAGGAAGTACCGGTTCTCCTTGAAGAGGGTGAAGATCCCAGATTTGAGGAGATTTGCGGATGTGAACGCAGACTCGGGCTATCAGCTGTCGGAGATCGAAGAAACTCTTTCATCCTAGGAAGGAAAAGAGCTTCCTCCTTTCATCTGTGAGCTCTCCT
This sequence comes from Danio choprae, assembly GCA_903798125.1. Taxonomy (NCBI): domain Eukaryota; kingdom Metazoa; phylum Chordata; class Actinopteri; order Cypriniformes; family Danionidae; genus Danio; species Danio choprae. The sequence goes on from CAIGQW010053418.1 coordinate 2,308,926, forward strand.
TTTTTTGTCTAACAGGAAAGGTCATTTTTGTAGACCCCCTGTTGGTTGAACTTGACAGAAATCGTAGTTTCCTCACTGTAAAGCCAGCTTGTCTGAATGAACAGGGGTCCATTTTATTTTAGCCATCAAGACTTTACAATGAGGCCGAAAGCCAAAGCTAGTTACTATAAAAGATGTGATTTTGAGCAGAGAAAGACTGAGAGACTCTGTTTAAGAGAGACTGTGTCCTCTAACTCAGCATATTGACTGTGTTAACCTGCTAACCCTGGTAATTATAGGTAGGGTTATCCTGTATTTGGGAATATGATCTTTGCCTTCTTCCAGACAGACTGTGTGTCTGGGTAAGGCTACAGAGTCCTTCTTTCACAAGTGCAGCTATCTATAATTAAATTGCTGAATTCTGTATAGCTAGCTAATATAAAAATAAATAAGTAATAAAAAAATAAAGTTATTTAGAATCTCTTTTTAAATAAATAAAATATAATTGTCTTTTCTCTCTCTAAAAATACATAAATAAAAAGTTCATAAATAGTATGTTTTAAAATAAAATAATATATTTTTAATAGGAAATATATTTATTATAATAAACTATTTACATAATAAAATTAATAATAATAATAATAATAATTATTATTATTATTATTATTATTATTATTATTATTATTATTATTATTATTATTATTATTATTATATAATAGTAATACTAGCATAATAATAATAATAATAATAATAATAATAATAATAATAACAGTTATTATTGGTATTATAAATAAAAAGTTATACAAAATATTAGTTTTTCAAATAAAGGAGTCATTTGTTTTAATAATAATCATAACCATTTACATAATAAAATGTTATATAAAATTATATTGTAATATGTGATTTATATATTTTTCTAATATTTTACAGGTAATATTTAACAGATTTTCACAGTATTTCCTATAATATTTTTTTCTTCTGGAGAAAGTCTTATTTGTTTTATTTTAACTAGAATAAAAGCAGTTTAATTAAAAAACAACAACATTTTAAGGTCAATATTATTAGCTACCTTTAGCTACCTTTTTTCGATTGTCTACAAAACAAATTACAATTACCCTAACTTGCCTAATTAACCTAGTTAAGCCTTTAAATTGCACTTTAAGCTGAATATGTAAATATTATGTGCTTTCATCATGGCAAAGACAAATGAAATCATTAGAAATTAGTTATTAGAAATTAGTTATTAAAACTATTTTATTTAGAAATGTTGAAAAAAAAAATCTCTCCGTTAAACAGAACTTAGGGAGAAATATAAAATAATTAAAATTTAACAGGAGGGCTAATAATTCTGAGTTCAAGTGTATATATTTACAGTATAATCAGCATCTATTCTGCATAAATACAGGATAGCCCTTACGATAATTACAATGGTTTAATTGATTTTTATTTTTTTTTATTTTGTAATTGCATGCTTTTTTTAATGCAACTTTTTAAAGCCCTTATCCTTTTTTGCCTTATGAACCCTTTAAAACTTTTAGTTCATCGTTGGTGATGAAGTGGTCATTGTGTTTTTAATTCATTATAGATGTTATCTTTTTACCCAGATGTTGTCCTGTCTGTTGAATAGTCTAATGATGTGACCTTTGTCTGGTCAGGAGAGCAGAGCGTAAGTAACGGTGAAGGGTTAAAATTCTTGTGGCCCCAGGGGGAAGTTCAGGATTATTTATTTTATTTTATTTTTTAGCTTTTTTTTGTGGGACGTTTTGTCATTGCTGTTTGTTCTAGACACGAGGTCTCTTTATAAACATAGCCCCATGTGTCTTTTCATTGTGGACTCTGCTGATAAATGCGTTATATTAACTAAATATTTATATGAGGAGACAAACCCCTCCTGTGAAACATCACATATTGAGGCCAGCAGATGTCTTTATACCTTTTAGCTTTCTCATTTATCTTCATCAACAAGTGCATAGATTTGGAATGATAGAGAAGCTCTTAATCAAAATGAATGAAAGAGGCCTAGTGAGATTGATTTCATATATTGAACATAAATAAAACAAGATGGCAGGTCAAGCAAACATCAATAGGGCAGAGACCTTGGATTAATTAGAGTGAGTGAAATATGAAAATCTTCATCCAGGCTGTTTGTGATTTCGCTGTGTATGTGGTCAGGGAACTGGAAATTAATTCTGAAGGCATTTGATCTTTTCATTTAATTTAAATCTTTTCATTTTGCTCTTTAGCACAGTCTTGGTTTATTCTACATGCCACATGGGCACCACAAGTTGTGTAAGGTGGGTAGAGTGTCACTTTAAAGTGATTGTAATTTGTATCAGATTGAAAGAAATTGCTTCATGGCTTACAACATGAGAATGTCTAAACAAACATCAAAGCTTTTTCTTTTATTTGAGGTCACTGATGCTCCTATTTAGCGTATTTCCAAGCTAATTTTATCATCGTCTTCGTCATTGTCAACATGTGTCGATGTCTATATTGTCTTTCTTATTTTATTGTTTTTGTTTCATTGTCAGCATCTTTTTGTATTCTTTATTCTCATAATTGTGTTTTTTTTTTTTTATCGGACATTGTAAATGCACAGAGATCTCAGCTTGTACCAGAAAGGATATGCTGATGTTTCTAAAATAAAATGAAATGAATGGCAGCACAGTGGCGCAGTGGGTAGCACAATTGCCTCACAACAAGAAGGTCGCTAGTTGGCCTTTCTGTGTGGAGTTGTGTGGAGCTAAATTGTCCGTAGTGTCTGTGTGTGAATGAGTTTATGGATGCTTTCCAGTACTGGGTTGCAGCTGGAAGGGCATCCGCTGCGTAAAACATATGCTGGATAAGTTGGCGGTTCATTCTGCTGTGGCGACCCCAGATTAATAAAGGGACTAAGCCGAAAAGAAAATGAATGAATAAATTAAATTAAATAAGTTAAATAAAAATAAGAATAAAATAATAAATAAAAAAAGTTAAAATAAAGTTAAGTAAAATAAAATAAATTAAAATCCAAGCTAAGAATAACACAGTCAACATCTTAATGTATTTAAATTAAAGATGCTGCATTTAAGAAATAATAAAAGGTGTTTATCATAATTGTTGTAATTGTTTTATTTTATTGGCATCTTTGTCAGTAACTTTTACTCTTAACTTTGATATTGCTTTCTTTGAAGTCTTTGTAGTCTTTGTAAGTCTTTATTACAAAGTTCATTCCAAGTAATTTTTCTTCTTCTAAATTTCAAGTTTTTGTACAGTGTGGTTTTGACTTTTCAACCTGTCTGCAAAACAGCCGATTGAGGTATTCAATTGACTGACTTCCAAATGAACTTGAACTCTGTGGGTGTGGGAGTGTTGCTTGTTTTCATGTTTTTGTTTGTATCCCAAGGCATTTCTATTAACCACTAGACTCATAAACGTAATTAGAGACACATTGGAGAGTCTTTCAGAAGAGGGGCTTTCAAACACTAAAATGTGATCAAAGTCTACCTCTTTAAATGTCTCTCTTTGACCTCGTCTTTCCACTTGCTTCATGTCGGTTTATCCCTCCTGCTATCATTTCAGTAATCCACTTTTATCCCTTATCTGCATGTCTGCTTCACTTATCTTCTTTTCATACACACTTTTGCCCTTCAGCTGTCTTAAGTGGCTCTTTTGAAGGATTAGTTTATCCAAAATTGAATATTTGCTCTCCTTTATTTAATTCCAATTCATAATTCCTTTGTGAAAGCCAAAAGGAGAGATTTTGGTCTTTCTTTTACATACACTGTAAAAAATGAAGCGCCCACACACAATTTATTCACATTGTCCCAACACAAAGTTTACTTAATTTAAGTGGATTGAACAGGAAACAATTAAGTTGTCCCAAAACAATCTCAAGAATTGTGTCGTTTCAATTCATTTTAAATAAGAAGTTTGAACAAGCAGCAAAAATATTTCTTTTGAGTACACTGTAAAACATGCTGGGTTCCACACAATCGATTTGTGTTGGGACAACATGAAGGAATTGACTTATTAGTCAATTGAATATAAAACAATTAAGTTGTCCCAACGAAATCTCAAGAATTGTTGTTTCAGCAAATTTTAAATAAGTAGTTTGAACAAGCAACAAAAAATATTTGCATATTTAAGTGTATAATAGTTATGAATGATGTCTGAATGTGCTCCTACACTCAAAAAAATAACACATTGGGTGAATTCTATTTAATTGAGGGCAGGATTTCCATCCAATAAATTTGTTTAGCACCAATTACAAAAACAATTATAATATTTACACAATTAAATGCAATTGTGTTGGTCCAACATGATTTTATCAAATAAAAGTTTAAAAACATTTGTATTTTCATTTAACTTAAACTCAAAGGTCTGATAATATCATGTATGTCTATTATGTGTCGTACATTTCAGAGTCTCTCAGTTTCATTTGAAGTTATCCTAAATGAACTAAAAGAGCAAAACAACAAACTCCATTTTTGCTAATTAAGCTGCCAACACCCGAAGCATGGGTGCTTCTGCAAGGTGGTAATCTCAAAACTCAAAGCATTACATGGAAATCTTCTAAATCGTCAAACTAAAGTGAAGATTAAACTCTAACAGGTCTTTCTATAAACTTTAAACACCTACGATTACTTTTGTTGTCAACATTTACCTCTCTTAATTCAATCCCACGGAAAAGGATGCTGAGAACTACAAATCCCCTAACCAGGTTTTTGGACCTACACAATTCCTACATGTAAAGCAAATAAATTGGTCAAAGAAATGACTTGTGTGGTTTCAGCTCATTTTAAACAGTTAGTTTGAACAAGCAGCAGTGCTAATATTTTAAGTGTACTCTTCTAAAGTGATAAAATAGTGAAGTAAATTGAAGTTATTGTTCTATGAAAATCAATCCGCTTCGTCACATGGCTTTGTATTTAAACCATTTTTGTGATTTCTTTTGATTTTATGGTTCTTTTTGTAACATGACAGCCATGTGCACTTTCCATTTATTAAAAACTGTGGCTGTGATATTCTTGAAAAATGTACATTTAATAAAAGAAGGCCATATTGGCTTGGAAAAATGACATTTAAGAAAGTAAATAACCACAGAATGTTGCATTTTTTTGGCAGAGTTGTTCCTTTTAATGTCTCTTTTATTTTCTGTCTTACTTTCCCCCTATATGTCATTGACCCCAACCATCATTCAGTGGTATATGTGTGTGTGTGTGTATCCACTTATCAATGGATCTGCCAGCATCTGTGTGTGTTGGGAGCCTGCCATTTTTTTCTTGCTGTCTAAAGCAACCAGAGAGCATTTAAAATGAAAAACACATTTTGTCATTGGGTGTGTATGACTGGAGGGCCAACTCACACACGCTGAATAAATCAGAAGGTCAAGACTATTACGGGGGCAACTCCCCACGGAGCAACCCAACGCACACACAAACGCAAACGCGCTCAGGAAATCTGTCATAAGTCATCGACACCGCATACTTTGATTAATCGTATAATCCAATTTCTTTCATATCACGATTCATTGAAGCTGTGCATCTTTGTCTGATTTTGGCTGTATATGTAGTGTGTTTAATCCTGTTCCAGCTGCCTGACTTCACTCTGTGGCGGAAAGAAATGTAGCAGTCATGAGCTTTATAAAGGTTCAACATTCACTACTGTTCCAAAGTTTGGGGTCAATAAATGTTTTTCTAAAGAAATTATTAGTTCTGTTCAGTAACAATACATTAAATTGATCAAAAATGATAGTAAAGATATGATTTTCAACAAAATACTAAGCAATGACGTTGTATTAACATTGATTATAATAGTTTTCAACATTTAATCGTATTCCAATATTTTTTGGAGAGAAAAAAAAGAGCAAATACTTAAAAAATTAAATAACTTATGTTCTATTTTTACCACATTATGCTATAACCAGTAGGATGTACAGTAACTGTTAAATGTAAATTTACTCAATTTGCTCACCCTTAAATAGTTTCAAACCTTTTCTTTCTTTTTTTTAAACCAAAAAGGTGATATTTTGAAGAAAACAGAAACCTGTAACCATTGACTTTCATAGTAGAAATAATACTTTGGAAGTCAATACTGTGGATGTCAATGGTTACAGGTGTTCAGCTTTCTTCAAAATATCTTATTTTGTGTTTAACAGAAAAAAAGAAAATCATAAAGGTTTGAAACAAGTAAAGGGTAAGTAAATTACTTTTTTTTTCATTTTGAGTAAACTATCCCTTTAACCAATGTGAGAATTTATCAAATAATTTGCGATCGCATCAGGAATAGAGAAAGGAATTAAAATTCCACATCTTAACGAATACCTGGTTGTTTGAAATTTGGAACTGGTTCTAAAATGGAACCAGTTCTTAATACCCTACTTAAGACTGGAGTAATGATGCTGAAAAGTTTCTGTGAGTTTTGCCTAACAGGAATAAACTGCATATAAATGTATAATTAAAACAGACAATTTTTAATTGAAATTTCAATCATGTTTAACAGTTTCTTTGCAGTTACTTTAAGTTAACCTTAATAATGATAAAAGACTCCTTGGTCTTCTGTCTTCTTAGTCTACATCGTGTTTTTGTGAAAGATCTGAATGTGAGCAAGGAGAAATATCAAGATTATTAGTGAATAACCAATACCTTCTTCTCAAGCAAATCTATCATGCATCAGAAAGATCAGAGCGCAGTGCACATGATGATTGTATAGTTGTTCTGTGTCTGATTTGAGGAAATGATGACAGAACTTGGATGAACTATGTCTGTCTTAACCATCTAGATCTCCCAAACTTAGCCAGCAATTTCAACTTTGGCACACAATTCATCCAATTCAGTTTATGATTTAGACATGAATCAAATAAGTAGGTTGTTAAAGAGAGTTGTACTAATGTTTAAAAAATCAAATCTAGCATTTTTATCCGACATGTAATAAAATGGGAGATAAAACCATAGCAATGTCTTGCAGCATGTCAAAATACAATAGCAAGAACATATTGGCAACTGTTTAGTAGCTCATTTTCAACCAGTGCAATACTATGCACAAGTCATTTTTAACAATAACTGATAGAATTGTAAAGACAGAGCAGGGGTGTCATAAAACTTGTGAGCGTAATGCCAGAATTCATTTTAATTTCTATAATGATTATGGCACATATAATGATTTAAAGGGATTCAACTAAATCAATATTAAATTGAATTATGTGTACTTAGTGTGGGCCTCACAGTGGCGCAGTGGGTAGCACGTTCGCCTCACAGCAAGAAGTCGCTGGTTCAAGCCTCGGCTGGGTCAGTTGTCGTTTCTGTGTGGAGTTTGCATGTTCTCCCTGTGTTGGCGTGGGTTTCCTCCGGGTGCTCCGGTTTCCCCCACAAGTCCAAAGACATGCGGTATAGGTGAATTGGGTAGACTAAATTGTCCGTAGTGTATGAGTGTGAATGGGTGTGTATGGATGTTTCCCAGAGATGGGTTGCAGCTGGAAGGGCATCCGCTGCGTAAAACATATGCTGGATAAGTTGGCGGTTCATTCCGCTGTGGCGACCCCAGAATAATAAAGGGACTAAGCCGAAATGAAAATGAATGAATGAATGTACTTAGTGTACTTAAAGGAGCGCGCATTCTCCTGTCAAGTGGTTTTTTTGGTTGTTCTCCTATACAGTAAATGTTTGACAATGGGAGCACCAGTGCTACCAAGTAAAAAAAAAAAGTCCTGTTTTGTTTGGCATGCCCATTAATATAACATTCCTTAACCAGATGATTTTCAAGTAACTAATAAAGAGAATGTTACTTCAGTCATTTTGTCGTAATAGTTTTTTTTATTGACCTGTCACACACACACACACACACACACACACACACACACACACA
>CAIGQW010053418.1:2340106-2355761 GCA_903798125.1 Danio choprae
AAGTGTGGACGCATAGTCTACATTATTATTTATATATATATTTTTGTAAGGGGGAAAAATGCTCCACAATAATCACCGTCTGGTTTTTAAGAGTTGCTTTTCTTTTTTGTTCTGTCAATGAACTTACCATCAACAAACATTCACCGCTGCTGCACATCTCGAGGTTCGGATGTTTATTTTGCCGAAACGGCAGTAAAGTATAGGATTATTGCAAAATAAGACGGAGATTTCATTGCTGCGATTACATGGCAGGGTACGTTATTTATATTCTCCTGGATTTTGTATAAGTGTGTTGATGTTTGTATCTGATTTTTATGTAACGCATTAACATATTTTCCCAGAGATGGGTTGCAGCTGGAAGGGCATCCGCTGCGTAAAACATATGCTGGATAAGTTGGCGGTTCATTCCGCTGTGGCGACCCCAGATTAATAAAGGGACTAAGCCGAAATGAAAATGAATGAATGAATGAATTAACATATTTATACACATAGTTAGGCCTGTATGTAATCTTTATTGGTGTTGTCAAACAACTTATCACGTTCAAAAACGTTTGTACACGTAGATGTATTGAAAAAATGTTTATTACATGCCGCCTTTTCTTCCGTTTTTCAGCCAGTTTCTTGAACTTCCCCCCCTTTATGAGCTAAAACTTTTGGAGTTCTATAAAAGCTGTTCATCATTTCTTATTTTGTCCAATTTAAACAATTATAAACAACATAAAACAGAAACATTTTGATGTTCTGATAGCAATTCATATGTAGAAGAACCACTTCCTGCCCTCCATCTGAATTTCGTGCGTCATCAATGATGTCATGTGAAAACAACCTATTTTATGCCAAAAAGCATGTTCTAAATGACATTATTTTAGTTTTACAGGTTTAAACGTAGAAATGTCAACAATAAATTTAAACAGAATTTTAACACTTAAAGATTAATCATAAATCCAGAGAAACTGAGAATTTCTTTATTTAATTTTTTTGTTCATTCATTTAATAGATTTATTCAGTTGATTTCATAATAATTTCGTTTTTTTTATTTTATTGATTTATGGTAAGATAGTTGAAATTAATATTACATTCGAATCCAATCAAACAGATGTAGCCTTGCAGAACATAGGGAACAGTATGTGCTTCATTGTAATTCTGACCATATGTCTTGTGTTTGTGCTTTTCTTCCCCTAGAGCCCAAGTTTGTGGGCTCAGCGGTGATCCCTGACAATGACGACCCTGCTGACGATAAGGTTTACTACTTCTTCACAGAGCGAGTGGCCAACGTTGAGGGAGGAAATAAAGCTGTTTACACTAGAGTGGCCAGAGTCTGTGCGGTATGGCACACACATCACAAAAACAGCCCCGTTTGGCTCTTTAAGTTAAACTAGCTTTGTTCAGCATTCATTCAGTTGTACTACTGTATATAACAGAACATTCCTCACCATCTTCAATAGCATTGTTCTGTATCTAAGTAAAAAAAAAGAACAAAACACATTGAGCACATATGATAGATTGAGGTCTTATGAAGTAAAACGTTCAATCTATGCAAGAAACTGAACTATTTATTATTATTATTACATTACCTTCAGCCAAATAATATCATCAACACTGACAAACCAAAAGACCTTCATTGAGCATGTTTAAATGCACAACAATACACCAATAACTAAAATAATCCTTTTTGAAATAACTTTTTTTTGCCACAGTTTACATGGCAGCAATAACCCACTAATGCAATGAAACATGTTTACAAAACTTACACATTTATATAAGAACACATCTTTGGGTCAAGAATGTGACCCAAAGATGTGTTTTGTAGTATATTTCCTCCTCCTCTACTGCAAACTGTTGTTAGGATGATCTTAAATATACAGTAAGGATGTGTTCCTCTCAGATCTGACACATGCACACCTCAATAATCAGACAAAAGCAGGTTAATGCATATACATGCTTAAGCCGTTTATGAAGGGGGTGCACTGAATTTTTGGTCACTGAAAACTATTGACTGAAAATAGCCTTGTCTGTTTTTGTCTGAAGAAGAAAAACAGACAAAAAAATTAGCCAAAAAGGCAATGCTGCGCCAAACTGCCCCTTACTGTTCACCACGCTGGTTTTACCAGTCACTGTGTGATGTGAAGCAGCTTTTAGATCAGACCCAGAAATGGGTGCGCTATGAAACCATGTGTTTAAATGGCTTAAATTCCAAGAGCAGTGCAGCACACCATGGTCAATAAACAAAATAGCTAAATTTTTCACTCTGTGGATATTTCACACATGTACTGTCATAGCAACACTGGTAAAATGATGCCTCTAAACTCATTCAGTCAATACAATTTTACTGTCAATACATTGTTTATTTTATTGGCTTGTGTTTTTGTAAAATCTAAAGATTTTGATTTATTGCTTTAAATTTTTTTTTTTTTTATAGAAATACTTTATATTATTTCATAAAATAATAAACTATTATTACAAAGCAGTTTTGGATTTCAGACCGGTTTTGTCTCCGAATTTAAACTTGAGTGCATCCCTAGCTTATGACCTTACTCCAATTAAAGAAAATGGATCAATGTGTTTACATGAACACATTGTTAACCTTTTATGCATAAACATGTTTTGAATATGCATGTAAACACACTCATTATCTACAATCCATTAACATCGAAGGCAGGAAAATATAAAAGACACAACAAAATAAAAAGCAACTTTCTTTAGTCAAGCATTATGATATAAATAAATGTTTGAAAAAGAAAATGCATTTAGTCAGAATATAAAACCTTTTTAGAATAGCTGTCATTAAATTTGTATCATTATGATGTCATCTAGCTAACAAACCAAGCGCCGACCAATCACTTTTGTCCATGTATTTTCTGCAAGAGAGCACCACCCACAGGTGAGGTGAGCTTACGTGTCTTTTCATCTCTTCCCCTCTGTCAGAATGACCAGGGTGGTCAGAGGATGCTGGTAAACAGATGGAGCTCTTTCCTGAAGACACGTTTGATCTGCTCAGTGGCAGGACCCAACGGCATTGACACACACTTTGATGAGCTCGGTAGGGGAGCTTCACTCTTTCTGTCTGCCTCTCTGGTGGTCTTTTTTCATGCCTGTCTTACACCAAGGAAGTATTTCACATAGAGCCACTAATTGTGCTTATGCAAGATATGGGATTACGCCTAATTTGTTTACTTTACATTAGCCAAAACTTATATAACGAAGAATACTTTGCACTGGTGTGGCAGAACTAGAACAAACTAAAGCTGTTGTTTTTAAGATTTATAAATTTAATTACTGAATGCTCTCTTTTTGCTTGAGTGTGCAATGTATTTATTTTAAAAGAGAATTCTGCGCCAGGCCTGTCTAAAAAACATTGATTTAAGTTTAGATATTATTTCTGCATATGTCACAGTTTGGAAATAATAGCATAATGTCTCCCAGAAGCATACATAAAGGGAAAAGGCAATGCTTCAGTGAATTTGAAATGTTGTTGGGATGTTGTAGATACGATGTTTGTTTCACAAAAGGGAAATGAAACATAAAACAATTGGCTTAAAGGGATAGTTAACTCATAAATTTAAATATACTCACACACAAGTGGTTTTGACTTTTATTGGTTTCTTTCTTCTGTTGAATGCAAAACAAGATATTCTGAAGAATGTTGGAAAAAAATTGTTTATTGACATAGTCAATAGCTGTTTTTTCCTTATATACTTGAGTATATCTTCCTTTGTATAGCCGTTTACTAATGGTATGTTGACCTTATTCTTCAAAGTGGAAGTGTGCCCGTTTTTGCGATTTGTTTTAGAACTTCTGATTCATATGCCTATGGGAGAAATGACTAGCAATATTAAACAGCCGAAAATGGTCTAACCCACATGTGTCAAAGCCAGTTCCAGGAGGGCCGGAGCTCTGCACAGTTAGGTTCCAACCCTAATTAAACACACCTGATCAAACTAATTGAGTGCGTTATACTTGTTTGATACCTACAGATAGGTGTGTTGAAGCAGGGCTGGAACTAAACTCTGCTGGGCTCCGACCCTCCAGGAATTGACTTTGACACCCCTGGTCTAACCGCTTGCTCCACAAACAAGTGTGTTTGACTATACATAAAAAGGAGGATAATATAAGATCAGTTTGCAACATGAAGCAGCAGAACGAGCTGTTTTTAACATCTAAAAGTCATTTGACGTGAATGAGACAGGAAGTTGAGCCAAAAAGATTCCAATGGCTGCGCCCGCTCCCATGTCAAGAATAAGGTCAATGATATACAGTATTCTGTTCAATTTTACTAATCACAGTACAAAACTAAAGTATATGAATTATGTATATTTATTTGACAAGAAAATATTATTTTACTAAAAATTGTCATACACTGATAACCATACTGAAGGAAAATTCAATTCAATTGTGCAAACTAGTAAAAATAGCTAAATACATTAGGGTTGCACAATATGTAGAACAACGTTTTGTTATTGCAATAATATTATATGCAATATATGTATCGAAGAGAGGTGAGATATATTAAATGTATTTATTAGTACCAACTTTGTGTTTAACCTGCATTAGTTGTTTAACCAACATTGACCAGGCATATGTGGCCTTGCTATCTTTATACCTGCCTTCCCAGTTGGCGCTGTTATGCTATTGGCTAGACTGGTCAAAAGGCTGGCCATGGTGCTTCAAAGCAGAGAGCTTAAAATAAATGTGCATTAATAGCGTTTTAAAGTCTAAATGATATTGTTTTAGCCTGAATTAGATTTAATTGTATCAGAAAAATATTTATTTATTTTGTCTTACTCACTTTATTTTAGTATAATCATTATATAAATGAATTCATTTTTAATTAAAAAAAGAAATTTTATATTATAAGAAATACCATTATTGCAATATTTCAGAAATACCACATACATAATCAATAAAAAAACAACAATATTGCATATTTTCCCAGTATCGTGCAGACCTAAAATATACCATATAGCTTAGCTCTTGTGTTGGTGATATACTGAGGACTGGAGGTCACTGTCATGCTCTCAGCAGTATCTGTAAAGCAAGAGCATAAATGTAAAGCATAAATCAAGAGGCCTGCTTGACCAAAATAGCCACAATGGCAAAGGAAGAAGAAAAACTGCAGTTTTAGCTTCAGTGATGATTCATTTCTTCCAGCACAGTGATTTTATTCATCAGATCCCTCAGAGCAAGACTGCTGATGAATCAGTTTTTCTCTTTTCACGTTTTGCCTTCCACTATAGAGATTTCATCAGGTGTCCATCTGTCCATCCAGACCAATTTGCAGTAGATCTTCGTGTCTTCGCAGTAGTTATCACAGTGTGTATAAGACTGATCTAAAAATCCAATCGTGTTTCATCCTCACTGAACTTTGTAGTCTTATAAAGGATCTCTTTGATGGGCTGTTTGACTTTCAGATGAAAGCTCATTCGTTTCCACATCAATATTCTCTTAAGCAACCAATTTGTCCAAAAGTATATCAGAGATATAAAAATGAGTGCAAAATGTTTGTACTTTAACTGATCACATTTTTCATGAACTTAATCGTTGAGTTGAAATTATTAAAAATGATTACAAAAATGAACCCATTGGTTGGGTTTGTCCATATTTGACCCACATTTGGCTGGAAACAACCCAGCATTTTAGTGTGTAAAAGATACTGATTGTGTTGATTGTAAATATTGCAAATGTGTTGACAAATAGTATTCATTCATTCATTCATTTTCATTTCGGCTTAGTCCCTTTATTAATCTGGGGTCGCCACAGCGGAATGAACCGCCAACTTATCCAGCATATGTTTTACGCAGCGGATGCCCTTCCAGCTGCAACCCATCTCTGGGAAACATCCATACACACCCATTCACACTCACACACTACGGACAATTTAGCTTACCCAATTCACCTATACCGCATGTCTTTGGACTTGTGGGGGAAACCGGAGCACCCGGAGGAAACCCACGCCAACACAGGGAGAACATGCAAACTCCACACAAAAACGCCAACTGACCCAGCCGAGGCTCGAACCAGCAACCTTCTTGCTGTGAGGCGAACGTGCTACCCACTGCGCCACTGTGAGGCCCTGACAAATAGTACTGAAATATTAATTGTAAATCTCAGGAGGCACTTCAATTTAATTATTTAGTTATTATAACTCTTCTGTAATGTTACACAATATTAAGGATCAAGATTATTATTATTTTTATTTTTTTATTAACTTTTTTGTCTCTGTCATGATTCAGAGGATGTGTTTGTACTACGGAAGAAAGATGAGAAAAATCCAGAGATCTTTGGTCTGTTCAGCACCACCAGGTGAGGTCATTCAACAGAAAAAAAAACTTATTTTTATCACCACAGTTAAGATCAAAAACACTGACAGCACTCTAGATGCTCAAATCCATCATTATTTTCCCCTAGCGCTGTGTTTAAAGGTTATGCAGTGTGCATGTATAATATGGATGACATCCGTGCCGCATTTAACGGGCCTTTTGCACACCGGGAACGGAGTGACCACCACTGGAAAGTGTACGACGGCAAAGTCCCATACCCTCGACCTGGATCGGTGAGTGATATTTCCTCATATATTTAATAGTATCTGGATGCAGCCTTGATGATGCAAGCTGAGACTGCATATCTCAGTGATGTAAAGTCAGACACGATGCACCCAATAGAGCTAGTGACGTCACTGTGAGGGGTAGGGTAAAAGGTGGGGTTAGGTGAGTGCATTAAAAAGCATTGAATGCAGCTCTGATTGCACTGCACCAGGTCTGCATCCAGACCCCTCTCCATATATTTGGTCCATCAGTCACATTGTGTCATAATCATGTTGTCCTATCAGAAATCCCTGTGTACAAAATGTCACATCGTGTTAGATTTATGCCTCCAACACCCGGCGTTATTCGGCGGCCCACTTGAGTGAATGTTGAAATCGGGATCTCATTCCTTCAAACACACAGAATCTCTCATGGCAGACGAGTCTATTTTCAGCATGACTGTCCACATCACTTTTCTCCTCAAGCACGTCATGCCAATTCTTTTACATTAATGCCTGAAACCGAGCACTTATGGAGGCACTGTGAAATTGAGGTGTTTAAATTGTCATGGTTTGAATTATAATTATATCTGATACGTGCTGATTAATGTCCTTCTCTCGTTCTTTATTTCCAGCCGATAAAAGAGCGGGATTGGTTTCCAATAGTTAGTAATGACCTGTAATTCACAGCCGTTTTATTTTGTCTAGTGTACTTTGTCTCATCTCATGTTGGAGGATTTGAAGGTTTTTCTCCATTGTTCACGTCTCAAAATTAGCCATTTCTTTTATTTCCGTGTGCAGTTATTCTTGGGAAACACATATGTAAAAAAAGTATGGCTCTGAGAGATGACCTTTTAAAAGCCAATTTCATGGCTTTAGACGTGCACCGCTGGATTTCTGATTAGTCTCTTGTTCTAAAAGGTTATAGCTGTGAGGAACAGGCGAGCTGTTCTCAGATCAGGAGGAACTAAATGAACGACCTGAAACCTTTTGTGTCTTGCATAGTATTTCAGCATATACCCTGGAAAAAGAGATTAGTTGACTTTACTTTAAAGAAAGTGAGTAAACCTGTTGATTTTAAATTGATTAGTTGACTTGACTTAAACAAGAAGCCACAAGTGAGTAAACATTTATTTATTCATTTATTTATTTATTTATTTATTTATTTAACGGGCAGTGCTCATTAATCAATAGTAACAAAAAATTGTGTAAATAAGTTAGTCCCAAGGGCTAATTTTCATCTGTTTCCCTGACACATTATTACACATACAATGTCATTAGAGTTATATACAAAAACACAACAACTAGACATTACTAGATATTACTAGATACAACTAAATATTGTTATTAATTAAACATTAATAACAATATCATAAGAAAAAAGGATTACACATATTTACAAACTTGATTTTATTGCCTTACAATTAAGCAAATGAACAATGGACATACATATTAAAATTAAAGTTTTTTTTTATTAAGAATTTACCAATAAAGTCAATTTTTCACTTTTAAGGCAACAGGTTTACTCACATTTAAGTAACTAATCCTTTTTTGCAATGTAAAAACACTAGGAGTCTGCCATATTTGTCATCTATGCTCATATCATATCTTGAAAGTGCGCACTTTCCTTGTGTGGTGGCACATATTAGAATGCAGTTAGAATGAACTTATAATTCAAATTATGATTATGATTAGCATTAAATAGCCCATATGTTTTTTTTAATGAAAATTGTGTAGATATCACAAACAAGTGTGATGTTTTCTTGAGTATCAGCATGTGAGTGCAGTCACAAATGTGATATTGATTTTATACTACCATTCAGCAAAGTTAATAATGAGTTACTTTTCAGGCACTATTTATTTATGTATTTATTTTACTATTGCACCAATGGTTCCAAACAAATACTGAATGTGTTTTTGAACTAATCATTTGAGTCAGTGATTCAACGTCACTTAATGTGTTTCTAAATGAAGCTGCTGTTTGAATGAATCATTTGAGCCAATTATTCGATGTTCCATTCATGAAGATAGTGACTTGCTTTGTTTCTAAATGAATTAGCTTTTTTAAAGTGAAGCTTTTGAATGAATGATTCAATGACTCATTCATTAAAACAAAGATTCTCCTCCACCTACCGGCTGTTTTAATGTCTTTTTTTAAATCCATGACAGGCCTAAACCAGCCAAGATACCAACATAAAAATTAATTCAGGGAAAATATAAAAGCTGTGGGAGTATTGATGGACTTGATGTTGTAAAATAATTTTCATTATTAGTTTTTTTGTAAGTGAAACATTCATTCAGTAAAGAAGGAATGCATACATCTAGATCTTTTTCTTTTTTTTATTTCTTAAGATCTGTCCATGTTCAAATATTCATATTAAATGAATCTCAACAAATATTGAGGTATGACATTCTTGTCTCTCGCAGTGTGCCAGTAAGATAAATGGAGGCCATTTCTCCAGCTCTAAGGAGTATCCGGAGGAGGTTCTCCGATTTGCACGTTCCCATCCGCTCATGTTTCAGGCGGTGCAGCCCGTTCACAGACGACCCATTCTGCTGGACACTGAAGGAGGACGTAAACTCACCCAACTGGCGGTGGACCGGGTGGAGGCTGAAGATGGACACTACAATGTTCTCTTCATAGGCACCGGTATTCAAAATTATTATCTATACTATATTGTACACTCAGATGTGTACAGTCATATTACATGTGTCACTATGTATTATTATGTTACTATTAGTGAAGCACAATATTCATTTATTTTCCTTCGGCTTAGTACCTTTATTCTTCAGGGGTCGCCACAGCTAAATGAACCACCAACTTATCCAGCATATTTTTTACACAGCGGATGCCCTACCAGCTGCAACCCAGTACCGGGAAACACCCATACACTTTCACATTCACACACACACACACCACTGCCACTTTAGTTTATTTAATTCACCTATACCACATGTCTTTGGACTGTGAGGGAAACTGAAGCACCCGGAGGAAACCCACAGCAACATGGGGAGAACATGAAAACTCCACACAGAAATTCCAACTGGCCCAGCCGGGACTCGAACCAGCGACCTTTTTGCTGTGAGGCGACAGTGCTAACCACTGAGCCACCGTGTCGCCCCTGAAGCACAACGATAAAGCTTTACATCCCTAGAGTTCTAGTCTACAAACCCCTTGAAATAAATTTAGTTTAAGTCACCTATAGCGCATGTCTTTGGACTGTGGGGGAAACCGGAGCACCCGGAGGAAACCCACGCCAACCCGGGGAGCACATGCAAACTCCACACAGAATTGCCAACTAACTCAGCCGGGACTCAAACCAGCGACCTTCTTGCTGTTAGGCGACAGTGCTAACCACTGAGCCACTGTGTTGCCTGGAATGCATAATATTTTAAAATATTTTGAAATGGAAACAGTAAATTAAAAAAATGGTAATTTTTAATTTTGTAATAATATTTTACATTATTAATTGTTTTACTTTTGATCAAATAAATGTAGTCTTGGGGAGCATAATTGACTAAAAACAAAATGCCCTATATAAAGACATATAAAGGGAAAATATGGCTGATGATGATAATACTATATAATACAAATAGCATATAATCATTAAGTCAGTTTCTCTCTTTCTATCTTCAACACAGATAATTCTGTAGTTTTAAAAATGATTACAATCTACAACAAAGAAGCCGACACAGTTGAAGAGGTTCTTCTGGAGGAACTGCAGGTTTTTAAGGTCATCTTTTTTTATCTTTGTATTGAACCATTTTATTTCAGCTCAAAACAATCTTCACTCGAACAATTTTTTTTCTTTCTTCTTTATTTTAGGTCCCTGTTCCCATTACTGAGATCCTGATCTCTACTAAACGAGTAAGACTTGCTCATTTACAGCTCACAGCTTTATTCTCCACCTGTAGATGGTGGAATTGAGTACATTTTTCATGCACGAGTGATCACCCAAAGCAAATTCAGCATTTTATAACCAGACAGATGCTTTGTAGTGAATTATTAATGCTGGCAATGATTACTAAATATTATGAATAAAATATGAGAATCTTTTGTTCTTTATTATTGCTGTATTATATTGAATTGTTTGGAATGCACACCAAATTCAGCAGGGTAATTTATTTATTTATTTATTTTTTTACTTTATTATTATGGTAAGGTGCTGATTTGGACACAATGGCACTCATCTGAAAGCAGTGTGTTTGTGTTTTTATAGCAACAGCTGTACGTGGGCTCAGAGTTGGGTGTAACACAGATCCGTGTGCATCAGTGTGGGCTCTATGGGTCAGCCTGTGCCGACTGCTGCCTGGCCAGAGACCCTTACTGTGCCTGGGACGGGTTCACATGTTCACGCTACTATCCTGCGGGACTCTATACTAAAAGGTACATACAATATATGACAGATATTATGTATTATATATATAATACAGATTATTTTTAGTGAAGTTGTGTTTGTACATGGCTTTTCAATGTACACATTGTCGCACTGTTATGCCTTACAGAATATTTGCATTCATCTCACCGTATATATCATCATTTGCATTCTTTTATCCAAAGTTACGTACAAATGATAACAATAGTAGTCAAAATAAAACTAACAAAAGAGAGATACAGAGAGAGAAAGAGAGTTTTATTGTTGTTATTGTTTAAGGTCAGATTTGTTGTTGTTGTTTTTTGTGAGAAAGAAATAGAATAGGCAATAGAAAATGTATTGTTAATTAACACTGGAACTACCAGGATTCTATAACTTCTAGAATGGACATATATAAGACTGTGATTTTAGAATTAAGCTTTAAATGTCTCTCATCATATTTTGTGAAGTCATTACCCTAAAAATACCATTTACCATACAATTTAACATATATAGCCTATAATTGTGTATGAGTTACAGGAACTACTGGTGTACTCAAGTTACTGGTGCATACCTCACTTTTTTCACTGCAGTAAAATGTTCTTTTGAAAGACATGTCTGAGATTTAAGTTATGTTTTTTGTTAAAAGAAAGTTGCATGGTCAGTGAAAATGTAGCGGATGCTGAAATGCATGCGTTCAGTTTGACCGTTATGGCTATTAAAGATAGAAATACATAGAACTCTTCTATGTTTTGTCATTTTAATAAAATAACAATCCTAGAATGAAATATGCAAATGTTTAGGAAAAGTCAGGGTACTATAGTATGGGTTTTATTGTTAAGCTTTTAATTTACAAAATGTAAATAAGTTCAAAACAACTATATATATATATATTTTTTTTCCAAATAAATGCCACTTCATTTGATTAATTTGCCATGTAATTTTTGTAACATGGCCATGTAACATGGAGCAATGAGTTTAGTAAGTAAAAGTTATGTGGAAAATAGAAGAAAAGCCAAATCCAAGAAGTCATTGTGACAAGCTGTTAGATATGTAATAATAATGTAGTCAGAAAGTCAAAATAATAGCTAGCACTTTACAATAAGGTTACATTAGTTAATGGTAGTAAATGTACAGTATTTAATAACATGGACAATACATTTATTACAGCATTGATTCATCTTTGTTAATGTTAGTTGATGGAAATAAAGTCATTGCTAGAGCATTGACTCATGTTAACAAGCATGAATGTGGATTTTAATAATGCATTAATGCCTGTTGATCTATATTTAATAAATGCTGTATTTGTGTGTACATATTGCTCATATTAGTTCATGTTAATAAATACATTAACTGACAACTAATTATCAACTAATGAAACCTTATTGTAAAGTGTGACCAAATAATCCTATACAGGCAAAAAATAATAATAATTGTGTCGTCTGATGATGAATTTGAAGTCTTGTAAATCATATTTACAAAAATGTATTTACAAAGGTGTCACCTTTAATCCTGACAGTACATGTTTTGACCCTTAAAAGTGTCAGTAGCTGTTAATCTGTATTTTATGAATTACCAAGGACCACAATTTCAGCAAAAAATCTTATTTCATTCATTCATCCATTTTCTTTTCGGCTTAGTCTCTTTATTCATCAGGGTTCACCACAGCGGAATGAACCGCCAACTTATCCAGCATATGTTTTACGCAGCAGATACCCTTCCAGCCGCAACCCATCACTGTGAAACATCCATACACACTCATTCACACACATACACTGTTTGTAAACTATCCCATTACGCAACCATGAGATTTTATTTTAGCTCCTTTTTTCAGGTTTAAAGTTTTAGCACGGAAATATGGATGTGCTCCAAAATCTAACTTGTTCTCCAGCCTAGTGTTTCCATTAGTGCGCTCAGTGAATGTGGAAAGTGTGTGTTTTTGTGAAAGCTCTTTTGATGTTTCACTTATCCGCAGGCTAGCATGTGTGGGTGGATGTGTGTGTGAGTGAGAGTGAAGCACAAGTGGGAGTGTTTCCCTAATCCCGACTCAAAGGCCTGTCAGCCATCTCAGTGTGGTCATCAGTTTGAGCTTGTTAGCGATTGATGCTAACACTTCTCGCCCATATTAATTCCCATCACACACTCGTTTTGTATGCAAAGCCAGACGAGTCATGCACAATCGGCACCAAATACCTGTCAGACTCATAACATAACAAAAATCCAGACAAAAAGCAGAGCAAGTGTGATTGAATTTCTGTCACCTCACTACGCTGCTACACTCACTGGGTGGCAGGAGGATAAAATGACGATTGCAGGCAGACGAACGGTTATGTCAATGTCTCATTTCTCTCTTTTCTTCTTCTTCAGGCGCTTCAGACGGCAAGACGTCCGTCATGGCAATGCGGTTCAGCAGTGCAATGGGCTTCAGCTTAGCGGTACGTTCAGAGGCTGATCAATGGAGGATAGTTGAGTCTTAGAGGCTTTATTGGAGAAAATGAGTTCTGTGAAAGTTGAGGAGGTCACAGTGCAGTTAATGAGAGTCTCTGGCGCTTTATGTGCAGATGGTGCTTTTACTTTAGCAGAGAATCATCACAATGTATTACAATAGAGTATGACAGTTCACTTTTATTATAAGTATTTTTATTCATTCTTTTTCCCCAGAGAGTTTTTAGCTTAAATCCGAACCAGATCCATTGGACCCTTTTCATAAGACAGTGCTGATGTGTCATCATCAAAATATATTAATATTTAGATATTTTTTTAAACGTATGTACATTTATAAAGCTATACAATGTATTAAACAATCTTTGCATCAAATTACAAAATAAGTTAAAGCTTATGAGAAGTGTTTCAAATGCAGCGTCTATGGCGTCTATAAATTGTTTTGCATATATATTGCGATATGAATACAATTTCAGCCGATGATTTGAATAGCTCCATTTGGAATGGATCTTTAAATTTTTTATTTAGATTGATTGGAATAATCTTGTAGCGGAGTGAATCAAACAAATTGCAAGCATAAATAAATCAGATAGAGCGAAGAAAGAGGTGAAATAAGTAGTGCTTTATGGTTTTCCAAGGAGTCGAACAGTTGTCAGATATTCAGGTACAGGTACAAATGTGATGTAAAATGTAAAATAACACTGTACAATCCTCATTGCTGATCAACTATAATCCCAACTTAACATTGTGGATACTGCGATGTGACTATTGCGAATGCACACATTGCGATATCGATGCTGAAACTATATATTATGGCATTATTCTCTCTTCTGGCTGCCGTTATAAGTCTTTTCTTTTCTTTTGTTATTTGAGCAAATTTGAATGCAAACATTTTATTTATTTATTTATTTATTTATTTTATATTTTTTGTGGTACTCTCCCATTCACTGCTGTCTAATTTTACCTAACTATGACGACTTGTGGACCCTGATATGTGAAGAGGGTCTATATAAAATCTGATTTTAAGCTTCTAATGCTTTACCTACAGTAGTTTAGCCAACTATTACAACTTGTGAACCCTAAAATGTTAAAAGGGTTTATATAAAATCAGATTTTAAGCGTCTGATGCTTTTTTTGTGATCTTACACAGTTTAATTGCTTTATTACAATGTTGCAAAACTTTGTAAATGTTTGCCACATGCCATGTGAAGACAAAGCAACAACAAAAAATATGAACATGGTATTTAAAGGTTAAATGGTCCAAAAATACCACACTTGTGTTGTTCAAATGGTAAGCTAATTTTATCTAATGAAAAATTTTGGTACTGCACCCAAACAAAATCTAAATGTAAGCACAAAAAAAATTGAGATACAAAGCGCAAATTCAAAAACATAACTGAGGAGTTATGCCTTGTTTCTCCCAGCGGTTTTAGAGTTAATCATGTTTTGGAAATATATTTTCCATATAAAATTTTATTCTTTAGGTATATACTTTATTCCTGTACTTCTCATTTAATTTTTAAAACATTGTTTCTACAGTAAATGTAGTGTGTAAGAATGTGAATGCTTATGCTTATATGAACTTCTCTATTAAGCTTTAAAAATGTAATTAATAGAAGGTGAGTGAATATAATGAGAGAATTAATATAATATAATATAATAATTATATCTAATAGGTTATTCAATATAACATTATTTTTTTGTCAGCAAAATATTTACAAATACACTACTTTCTGTGCTGCATTTAAGATTATGTCTAGCAAGGAGGACTTACTGTATACATGGAAATATAATGTCAGCAATCTGAAAATTCTCTGTTTGAGTGGTGAATAATGTGTGTATTGGTCTGAGCTGTTGGTTATGTGGGTGTTTGCCTTCCAGAAGAACAAAGCATCTCAGAGAAGCTGGTTTACGGTGTGGAGAACAATAGTACTTTACTGGAGTGCAGACCACGATCACTGCAGGCGTCTGTAACCTGGTACATTGAACACGGCCTCGACATGGAGGAGGTACACACACACAAAAACACACACATCCACAAGACAAACTTATTAAGTAAAACATACAGTTCATTATATTATATTATATTATATTATATTATATTATATTATATTATATTATATTATATTATATTATATTATATTATATTATATCATATTATATTATATTATATTATATTACTAACCCAATTTCTACACATAAAAGAGAAAATATAATATAGATATTTAAGTAATTTTTGTGCATACATTTTTATAAACAGAACTATGTCGTTTTACACACACACGCGCATGCACGCACACACACACACACACACACACACACACACACACACACACAC
>CAIGQW010053418.1:2355861-2371965 GCA_903798125.1 Danio choprae
ACACACACACACACACACACACACACACACACACACACACACACAATTTCAAACACCCCTAAAGGATATATAAAATATATATGTAAATCATAGAATTGTCATATAAAACTATTATATTATATTATACTATACTATACTATATTATAATATACAGCATACTAACCCAATACCTAAAATAAAATGCTAAACATTTAATAATTGATTATATCTATACACCGTTACTATTTTCTTCCTTTTTTTGTTTTTTCCCCATGTTATATATGTATATATTGTGCATATAAATGTGTTTATTTAATATTAATAGTACTATTATTTCAGTATTTGCACATTTCTTGAATCTCTTTTCCCCTACTGTGTATGCATTTGTGATCTCTTCATGTGGCCAAACTCAAAAATTATTTCATCACATGCAATTGTGTGAAGCCCTGCTGAGAGACTGTTAAATATAGATTAAAGCTTCATTTTACCATCCTGACCATAGGGGATGCTGGGTAATACAGCCCACAGTGCTTCTGTTCATCTTAAATAGAGAAGAGTAATGACATGGGCTGTGTCACGTTGACCATCTCTCTCTGCAGAAACGCACTGAATTACTTTCAGGAATGACATTGTTATTTTAGCAGTATGAGCTGAGGCCACTATCACTATCACTGTTCTCTCATTTGTGGTTAGGGATAAGAACAGACTCCTGAAAGTGGTACATTCTGACACGTTGTTCATAATTATAATTCAAATCATGTAGGTTTTTGAGAAGTCTAGTATTAAGTTACATTCACACCAAACACGCCAGCTGTAAAGATAATGATAGCTTTATTAGCTTTCACACCAACGCATGATACAATGCTGTAGTTTTGGTACTGGATGATTATGACATGTATTATTATTGTATTTGTTATTCATATTTTTTATATTGTAGTTTTTGCTAGAACCAGCATATTATGACAGCCTTAATTAACACAATATTGTTTTTTGTTTTTTTAAATATCATAATCATCGTGATATTATATCATATCTCAACACCCCTGTACATAATATATATGGCTATGAACACAAAAGCGACACAATTTGTATGCATTGAATAGCTTTATTAAAAAAACTATTAATTAATTTCTGTTTACATTAAATGGGACACAAAATCTTTTGTCATTTAATTTTTTGTTCAATTGAATTACATTTTTTGTTGCACATTTGATATATGGTCAATATTATATATGATATATATACATTAATGGTTTCCAAAGTAGTGAAATAAATGACCTGTAATACAACTGCATTCAGGTCACGGTGGCACGGTAGGACGATCGCCTCACAGCAAGAAGTTTGCTGGTTCGAGCCTCGGCTGGGTCAGTTGGCATTTCTGTGTGGAGTTTGCATGTTATATATCCAGCATCCAGCATAAAATATATGCTGGATAAGTTGGCGGTTCATTCCCCAGATTAATACAGGGACTAAGCTGAAAAGAAAATTAATGAATGACAACTGCTAAAATAACTGCTATTATTTTTATTATTCAATTATTGTACCTGAATACTGTTAGACACTACAAACAATAAAACACTCTTTAATTGAATCGCACTCCCCTACAGAGTCACCCCAATCAATCTAAAATGATCAATTCTTTCCAAATAGAGATATTCAAGTCATCTGGTGAATTTGTATTCATATCGCAAAATATATATCGCAGAATAACAAAATATTGCAATGTTAGATTTTTCCAATATCGTGCAGCCCTACTAGCAATCAGCCAGAACACCATAGCAAACATACATAAACAAATTTGTGACCAACAACCACACCTAAACACACACATTGGACAGTGTTGCTTACCTGCTCTTCCTCTCTCAGGTGAAAAGTGATGACCGCGTGATTCAGACACCGCACGGCCTCTTACTCCTCCGAATAATGAAGGCAGATGCTGGAGTTTATGTGTGTCAGTCCACAGAGCACGGCTTCATCCAGACGCTGCTGAGAGTCACATTAGAGGTTCTGGAGGAGGGAAAGGTGGAGGCTGTGCTGCATAAAGCGGAGGAGGATGGTGATCTTCCACACAGAGAAGCTCCACCATGCTCCTTCCCCAGCCTACCCTCCACCTCCTCAAAGCTCTGGTATAAAGACTTCATGCAGCTCATTGGATACAGCAACTTCCAGCGGGTGGAGCAGTACTGTGAGAAGGTGTGGTGCGTGGCAGACAGGAAGAGGAAGAAACTCAAGGGAATGGCACCAAAATGGCGGTTAACAGCCGGGGGAGAGCAGCGGGCGAGGGCACGGGCACCTCGACACACAGGAACAGTAGAGAACTAACTATTTCAGCCCGTGCTCCATGCAGATGATCAGATATAGGCGTTATTGTTGTTATTATTATTGTAAAAAGAAGAAAGAAAGAATTTGTTTAGAGTCTTACTGTTGCATCATTCCAGATATTTAAAGGTACACCAAGTAATGTTCTTATAGATGTTATGGATACATGCATGTTCAGTGAAAACATGTATGCTGCATTGATTTTTATTGACATATTTATGATGTTTTACACTAGTGCTCAAATGTTTGAGTTTAGTTCTTTATGAAAGCAATGGATTTTGCAATTTTTGGATTTTATTCAATAAACAAGTTAAATTGGACAAAAAGTAAAAGTAAATTTTTCTCCTATAAATAATAAATAAAAAAATCTCCTTTCACTTTGCAGAAAAATCTGAAAATTCATTGTAATAAAATCTTAGGTCATTTTGGTCAAACTATTGCACTTTTGGAGTGTGCGTTTTTCCAAAACGTTACAATAAATTTTAAACAAATCTTTGAACGATAGTTTAATTCTTAAAGTGTTCCATTACAAAAACATAGTAATGACATTTGAGATTAAAACAGCATTAAAAAAGTAAGTATTGCATTATAGAAAGAACAGATTTCTGTACAATGGTGTAGACTACACTTGTGGCTATTTTACACATACATAAAACCAAAACCATGCATACTACATGCACACTACAAAAGTAATAGTATGCACATGCTATTTCAAACATAACCATGAAATTACTTGCTGTACCTTTAAAATAAAAGAGGAAGAAAATGTGTACCTAATTGTAATATTTGTACAGGGCTCTTATATTACATTTTATTCACTAAGGAAAAGCTCAGATTCTGCCTGAGCGACTGGACTGTTGTTTTTTTTTTTTTTTTTTTAAAGGGCTGAAAGACCCTCTCAGGATCAGACAAGTGACATTTCCTCTTGCTCTGCTCTGAACGATGACAAATGGCAGAGAGCATCTGGCTTCATGTCAACGACGTGAGATTTTCATATGAAGATTTCACTGAATGACTTTTCCCTTGTTGAAAGTATGAATTCAGTGGAAGAAAACATCTATATTTCTGCAAACAGCTACGTTGCTTCAAAAAGAAAACCCTCAATCAAGGAGTATCGATCTCCATCACGAGTATATTTATCTGCTTTGTCATTGTTTTGTTAAGTTATTCTAGTCTGCGCAAGGTTTGGTAGTGTTTTTGTTAGTTGTACTATACTTTTACTGGACGTGTATTACTGCATTTCAAAAGTGTATATAGATTTTTGCGTATTTTAGATTTTCTGTGCCTTTTAACTCAAACAGTAAAGCATGGGACTTGCAATATCAAAGACATTGCTTCAAAACCTAGAACTGATGAAATGAGATGTGCAAGGTTTTGGATAGAAGCATCTGTCAAATCTGAAATGTCAAATGTAACTAATCGGAATGCATTTTTAGTGATCACACCTTCACATCATCTTCCTTTGTTCATTTTTACAATGTTTTGGCTGTGATGTACACTGTAAAAAGCGATTAGTTGGCTTTAATTTAAAAAAGAGACCAAACCCATTGCCTTATAATTATTAATTAAACAAACTATGTGCATAATTATAAATGTTAAGTCCAACACAGGCTCATTCTGAAAACGTACCTCTGAATACATTTCTGGAGATCGCGAATTATGTGGCCAGAGGTACGTATGGCTGCATTTCATTTTTTAAATGAACAATACGGGGCGGTATGACATCGTTCCTTTTCATGCTTATCAGCTGACCGCTTACCTTCATGTGGACGGCTTTCCCGCTGTAACCAGTTTGTCCAGTTAGCTCGCCATGTACGTTGCCAGACTTAAGATGCAGAGAGAAGTTGACCACGACAACGGGGTTCGAGTCCGGCGAAGAACGGTTCCAGAAAGCAGGTAAGACAAAAACAGAATCCAAAAAATAAAATAAACAAGTAAATAACAGGGTGAGAATGTGGTAAAATCTGAAAACGTGGTAAAAGTCAGAGGAGGGCTTTTCTTCTTTCCTGGATTGCTTTTGAAAATTGTTGGTTGGGTTTAGGGAAGTGGGTGGGCGGGTCAATCAATAAAATTGGTTGGGTTTAGGGAAGGAGGAGGGTGGGCCAGTCGGTCGGTCAGTCAGATGTTCAGTCAGCCAAACAGTCAGTCGACGGCGGCCTCTGGTGGGTTTACGCGAGAACCGCAGGTGCGAATGGCACTCGTGAGAAAAATTTGAGATCTCAAAAAATGCACGCCTCTGGTGGATTTGAGAAAACAAAAACTGCAAAAAAACGTACCTCCCAGGACGTATTTCGTGGTCTCCAGAAATGTATCCACAGGTACGTTTTCAGAATGAGCCTGGGTTGGTTAAGTCAGTAGGTTTACAGACTTTTTTTAAAGTAAAATCAACTTGTTGCTTTTAAGGCAACAGGTTTACTCACTTTTTTAAAGTAAAGGACACTAATGACTTTTTATAGTGTACTAAATTAGATCCAAATCTTGATGTCATGATTTTAGAACTGTATCATGATGTTTACATTGTTTATTTTCTTAATTGCTGTGTGTTTAGTAGTGCATATCATAACTTCCAAACAGGTGTGCATGGTTAGCACAATATTGTTGAGCTTCACCACTAACTGACCAGCTGCTGTTGAGATGATTGGGAGCGCTAATGGACAACTTTCTCCAGGTGTCATTGACTTCTTAATGCTAAAGTATGATAATCTGTACTATAACAGTTTGGGGCCAGCATGATTTTGTTTATTTGATGAAAAAAATATAGTAAAAAAAACAGTAAAGTTGTAAAATATTTGAATGTTTTTATTTGGCGAGCTGTTTTTGCACTTCAGTGTTTATGCATAGATTACATCATAAAGAACACGCGTAATCTTGACAAACTATCATTCAGTCTAAAGCTACAACCCTCAAGCAGCCATTGTAGCTAGTTGTTTTTCAATGGGAAGCTTATAAAGAATGTATTTGCTAAATGTAAGTTGTACAGAACACGCTTATTAGATATGGAGTAAATATTATCGTAATAACAAGACACACACACATTCATTGCTGAACATCAGAGTTTATTTTGAAACGCAAGAGTCCTAAGACCAACATCCCATCAAACATATTTGATCCACCGACACAATAGTGGTGAATTATGAATGGTTATTCATTTGTTTATGTCACCGTTTCTTTCGGAGACCTGTTGTTTACATTGCTTACTATGTTACTTACACACGAAAATTTCGTCTTTGTAGTAAAAAAGCAAGATGATGTCATAGCTTACAGTGTTACAAATAAAATGAGACCACAAACTGAATAAAAAGTTATAGTTACTAAAATCTAAACAAAGCAGATGAGTGTTTTGACGTTCTGTATATGCTATCTGTCAGTCATCTTAGCTAGTAGCTTACTTCCCAGTTATCTTTGACAACTTGGCATAACCAAGTATATCATAACTGGTCTTTGTGATGACAACTTGTCACTACCAAGGCAACACGACTTGTCATAAATCTGTCATAAACATGATTGTCAGGCCATTTAGGCAAGGCAAGTTTATTTAAATAGCACCTTTCATAAGCAATGGTAATTCAAAGTGCTTTACATAAACCAGAATAAAAGAAACGAAAATAAAAATGATTCAAATAATGTTTTTATATTTAGTTTGAATTATTTGAAGTCTATTTGAGCTTCTTTTCCATTTCACTGTCCTTGTTCATAAACCCCTTCAAGTAAAGTTACTGGAAAATTAAAAGTTCATGATGAAGGAAGAACAGACTCTGAACCTCCTTAAACATGTCGTCAGCGATTTTAGTTTTACTTTGGTACGTTTGCAGCAAATCTACATAATGAAAATTTGTGTAAAGTTTTCATTGGCTGCTCACCAATATTGTCTGCTTCGACCTAGGGTTGTCACGATACTGGAATTCGGTACCAATCCATTCTGAAATTTTACAAATGTTTTTAATTTCCCGCTAACATATGAGCACTGTTGAGCACGTTTTTAAACCTGCTGATTTGCCATCGTATTCACGTGCTCAACAGAAATGACTGTGATTGGCCGTAAAGGTCATCAGTTCACCCAACTCACCGCTATTTTCTGAGCGCAACCACAGATGCAGGGACACTGGAGTGTTTCAAAGTCCCGTCGATCAGCTGGTTTGTCTATAAGCTGACATACGAGCAATCCGCTGATGAATTGTGGCTTTAAAACACTCGAGTTTTTAAAATTTCAGTATCGATTGGTACTGAAATCCAGTATCATGACAACCCTATTTCGACCCAAACATTGTGTTTGGTAGCTGAGGCTTTTAGGAGTTCGGTTTGTATTGACAATGTCAAGAAGACACATTTTTAGGAATTTTACATTTAAACTGATGCCATTGTTTACTGTTCATAACACTGAACAAACCTATGCTGTTGAAGCTTCAGAAACACAATCTTAAGAAATGCCGATAAAGTCATGAGTTCAGCTTTATTCACTCTTCAATTAAAACAGACAGATATATCAAACTGTTAAAATGAAGATAAGGTAACACTTTATAATGACTGCACATTATGAATCATTTATTAAGCATTAGCAAATAGTTAATTAACCATTTGTAAAGCACTAACTCTACATTAATAGACAGTAGCAATCAGTTATACAGCTACAAATGCTGTATTCTTGACCTAATAACGCATAAATAGTTTAGATTAGGTCACAAAACTGCGAGAAGTTATGTTAAGCATTTATTAACATCCAGAATAACTATTACTATATGCCTGAATAATAAGATATGTAAATGATAATTTAAATGGTTTGTAATTATTTCCTTATTCTTTCTGAATGATCTTGTAATGAAAAAAATCATTAACAAAATATGAAAACACAATCATTAAGCTCATTATACATGTGCTTATAAGTCAAGAATACAGCAACTGTAGCTGCAGTTATAAACTGCTTATTAATGTCTGTTAGAGTCCATGCTTTACAGATGAGCCATTAATTATTTGCTAATGTTTAATAAATGATTCATAGTGTGCAGTTATTATAAAGTGCTACCACAGAAAGACTACAGGCTACATTAAGCTAGATGTAAGAAATGCTGCTTTTGCATGTGCTGTGGTTAAAACAGTACTGTATTTGTTGGTATGATGCATACAAATCCGATAGAAACGTATTGAAAAATATCCGGTATGAACGTCCATATATAACAGGCTTTCTCCTTGATATTAAGTGTATCCTGTTTGCCAGCTTTGCAGTTCAGGGCGAGTTTGTCTGGAAGAAGCATATTGTTTTGGTCATGATGGATGGATGCAGGTTGTGTTCCTGGAGGTCTGTAACACGCGGCATTAATATTCATCAGCCCTTTCTGTCTGTCTTTCTCTCCTGCTCTTTCTTCATCTCTCTGCCTTTTGCAGATGAGCCTCTTTTAATTAGCAATAAATATGGTGGTGTGCAATGAAAATAATGTGTTTGATTTGTGAGTGAGCAGAGTCATCTGAGCGGATCGCTGATAACCAACATGCGGCGGAGCTCCTCGTGCTGATGATTCATTAGGATGGAAATTGCTTCCTCCACTTTTCTCACATTTCAAAACTTCGAACATAACATTGAGAGCCAGAACCTTGTGTGCTCGTTTCTGAAGTCTGTACTTAATGTGTTGTTAAAATCTGCCTGTGCTTAAGCAGTTTAGAATTTCTTGTCTCCATTTAGTTTTTTTCTGTGTCAAAAAAAGATCAGAGAAAATCAAGCAACCATTTAAAGGTGTACTTATAGCTTTCTCCACATGGTAATTTTCCTGACTGTGCTGTTTTTTTTTCTTCTTTTCAGGCAGTTTGATTGTATACATATTTTGTTTATTATCTATTATACAGTCTTTTATTGTAATTTTGTTATGTAAGTGGTAATGTTGGGTCAGGCTGCTGGTAAGCCTGTCAAGGACCCAATTATTCTACGAAAACAATCACCTAAATATGGGCTACATTATCCCACTTATTACTTAAAACTTGAAACAAAAGTAAACAATTAACGTATGAATGAAAAGGCTGAATGCAGCTCACATTAGCCAACATATCATGCAGTCACAAGATGGCGCCAAACAATCAAGAACAGCGGTGGGAAGAAGCTGTAGACGAATTACCGGTTTGTAAACATTCAGGATGCGCGCGCATCGAGGTTGCAGAAAAACAGAGTTTGTTGTATTAGAGATATGTTATATTGATTACATATTATATATATTACTTACATAATGCTTTCAGCGTATTATAACAGCTTGTCACCCAGTGATGAGCACAGTTATGCGGCAAAATTTACGTTAAAGTGAGCGGCGTTCGTCTGACAGGTCCATTTGCGATAGCACCCTCCCAATGGATATTGGATAAGATGAAATGGCGAAGCATCCAGCCCGGAATATACAAATATACATCTCATTGAAACACCAAGTGATTCTACAAGAGAGAAGTTAAAGGCCTACAAGTCTTTGGATGCCTACAATTTTGTTCTGTGTGGTCATGTGCAAGAAATAATGTCCCATGATTACCAGATTCATAACTTAGTGGAAGGCGTTACACCCAACTCTGTTATTCACAGACAGTTAAGATGATCCAAAGTACGTGGATGAGCCTGTGTTATTAGTTTCAATGGTTGTTATCTTGAAATAACATACAATTATTAAGTATACATGAGGACCGTGTAATAATTCCAACTAAAACTGTTAAAAAAAACAACCTGAAAGAGTCAAATAACACCCAACACATATATACATAATAAATGATTAATAAAAGCTGTAGTAGTAAGTCTATTAGCTATGAAATAAAACGTGTTTAAGTATAACAATCTACTAGCTAATATCCTAACATTGGCTATAATGTAAATAAATTAAAAGCAAAAATCAATTATAATTATTTAAAAGCCTTTTTTTATTATTTTAGGTTTAGTCATTTTAGTACTTAATATGTAGACATGTTTTACTGCGAACAATAAATCATTTTCATGCTTCCAGACTCTAATACTGTGCAAATTCAAAGCATCCAAAATTCCCTTCCAACTGTGTTCTTTTAATGGGGAAAAAAAGTTTTATGATTAAATTATTCTGCGTTTTCCTAAACTGTTTTATACAGACTTTCCCTGGTAATGTAAGTGTATGGATCCTGCTGTAATGTCATTTTAGAACTATAGAGAACCAAAAATACAAACACGACAGCGCCTTCAGTCTTTAAAAAGCTGCAGAATTTGGAAATAACGGAGGCGCCGAAGCTGAAAGTCATCAATGAATCATTTCCTGAAGATTCATGAGAGTGCTTCTTCTTCTTTTCATTCTGTCGGTGTTGATTTTGTCTAATTTTAGCCCGCTGAAAGGAAAACTAGTCACACAGTCAATAAGCAGAGTTTCAGTGCACTCGTTCCTGTGAAGTGAAGATCTCCTCGCCCACAGACTGCTTTAGAAAGGATTCCTGAAACGCGCGCGTGTGTGTGTGTGTGTGCGTGTGTGCGTGCGTGCGTGTGTGTGCGCGCGTGCGTGTGTGGATAAAAGCCTTCTGTTGCCTGTGTGTTTTGTGGAGGTGTCTTATCTCTTCTTAACACACTGATTTGCCTCCTAATATTCAGCTTTGATTTCAGCTCGTGACCTTCCTCTCTTCATGTGTCGCTGAGAGTCATGATGAGGCCTTTTAAAGTCTGTGTCAGTTGCTGCTTTCAGATCCATTCGCTTCGTGGTTTGCTGTAATTTGGAGGCTATTCGTGAGGCCAAGCTTGATTTTATCCATCAGGAAATGACTGGATCATGAGAGATGGACTTTATAGAGCGAGAGCCAGTTTGCCGAAGGAGAGATGCCCATACATCTGCAGCAATGCATTAAGGAAGTCAAGGTATGGTACAATTTCATATTATGCTAACATTTGTAAATTCACCCTGAAAACAGAAACTATCATGATAATTATCATGATGTCCTTCTAAACCTGTAGTTGAAGACAAAATTATTAGCCGTATAATTTAGTGAAATTATAACTAATTTTCAAATAATTCCCAAGTGAGGTTTAAATAGAGCAATGCTTTTTTCACATTATTTCCTTTTGTCTTAAAAAAATAACAGCATTTAAAAATTTTGTTTTGATTGCCTACTGAAGAATCCAATCACTTGCCTAATTAGCCTATCTTTCCCTGTTTGCCTAATTAACCCAATTAAGTCTTTAAATTGCAATTTAAGATAAATATTGTTCATTCTTTCATTCATTTTCTTTCGCCTTAGTCCCTTAAAAATCAGGGGTCATCACAGCGGAATGAACCGCTAACTTATCCAGCATATGTTTTACACAGCCAATGCCCTTCCAGCTGCAACCCAGTATTGGGAAACACCACTCGTACATGCAGACACATACACTACGGCATATTTAGTTTATGCAATTCACCTATAGCGCATGTCTTTGCACTGTGGGGGAAACCGGAGCATCCGGAGGAAACCCACACCAACACGGGGAGAACATGCAAACTCCACACAGAAATGCCAACTGACCCAGCCGGGACTCAAACCAGCGAACCTCTTGCTGTGAGGAGACAGTGCTAACCACTGAGCCACCGTGTTGCCAGATAAATATTAGTATCTTGCAAAAACAACTCGTAAAATATTATTAAAAGACAAATAAAATTAGTTATTAAAACTATTATCAAAGAAATCTCTTCTTTAAAAGGGACTTGGGAGAATTTTGAAAAAGAGGGCTAATAACAGTTCTGTCTTGAACTGTGTGATTGTGTTTAATGGAACCACGAATGGATATATTTCACAGAGTGTACATGATGTTTTCCTTAAATGTGAAAAAGGAGCAATTTAGATTTACATTTCTAATCATTTAACACTTATGCACTGTTGGGGATGTTTTCATCCACTCTGGAGTGATTTTGAGTCTTAATTTGACCATAACTGTTTCTGTGTTTCGGCTAGCAGAGTAATATTTGGTGACAAATCTCATTTTGACACATATTTTGAAAAAATGCATTGACTTCTTTAAAAAAAAAACTCAACAATACACTCTGGGAAAATGTACTACCTTTTTGTTATGTTCGGGATGAAAACATCCACTGAATTAAACTTCTGTAAAAATGCATCGAATAAATATTTTTTTCAATGTTTTTTCGCATAAATCTGTTAATCAACCTCAGTCCTGATCAAAACTACTAAATTGTTTACTAAATTGTTTACAAAACTACTAAATTGTTTAACTCCTTAATTGCCAAATTCATAAATGATGAATGATAAATAAATAAATGATATCACTGATTTGGTGAACAAAACACACAAAATGACATTTTTTTCAATATAAAAAGTAATTTTGGACCGTTTTTTTAAATGATCTTTTATCAAAGTCTTGGCCATGTGAAACAACATTGCCTTTGATGCATTGTTTTTGATTAAGTTTCTTTTTTTTCTCTCCATAATTTACTGTTGGTGGCTGATTTTGCCCCATTGACTTCCATTATAACCACATTTTTTGATCCCAAAACCATGACACAATATAATCATACATTTTTGATTGTTGGTAATGTTCCCTGTTGGGATGAGGTCAAATTTGTCATTTTTACTTTTGATCATTACTTGGGACCTCTGACCCGTTAGATAGGTGCAAAAAAAAGACTTTATATGGATTTTATATAGAGTATAACAGCAAATTAAAGTGTGTGTATGTGTGTCTGAGTGTGTGAGAGTGACCGTTACATTCTTACCTTGATGTGTATGAGAAAATCTAAATATGCATCTCAGCTCTCAGAACTACATGAAAATAAAAACAAAGACAAAAGTGTATTTATGCACCATCAAATGTGGTTATAATGGAAGTAAATGGGGCAAAAACAGCCACCAACAGTAAATTATGGAGAAATTTTTTTTAATCTAAGCATCAAAGGCAATGTTGTTACTAATCGTTCACGTCCAAGACTGTGATAAAAGGGGAAAAAAGATTCAGTCCACAATTACCCTTTATATTGAAAATACTTAATTTTGTGTTTATTCACCATATCAGAGACATCATTTGTGAACTTGGGAGTTAAAGAGTTAAAATCCTGTCATTTTCTAAACAATTTAGTAGTTTTGATCAGGACTGAGGTTGATTAACAGATTTATGCAACAACAATTGAAAAAAAATATGTATCTGATGCATTTTTACAGCAGTTTTACATTCAGTGGATATTTTCATCCCGAACATAACAAAAGGGTAGTACATTTGAACAGTGCACAAGGCTTAATTTGACAGTTAATCCTTTTGAATTAACCTTACTGTTTAATTTCAAGTAATTTGTCTGGCGTCTACATTTTATTTTAGCTATCTAATATTTTTTATTCTATTTAAAGAACATTTTTCTATTTGATTGTTTATAGTTATTTTATTATTTTTATTCTATTTGTTTAAATTCTAGGTTTTTATGGCTTTCCTTTAGTATTATTTATTAATTTGTTAACTTAAACTAAACTATTTTAACATTTTAATTTCTGTAAGTATTCAAGCAAACGTTTCAAATTTGTTTTTATCTCATTGAATTTCAGTTTTCCATCTAATATTTTATATTCACTGATTTAAAAAATTGCCCCACAGCACTATGAAAGTAATCCTTTGTTCAGTTTTCTGAAGTCACAGATTGAAATAATTTTCCACTACATTTTAAATCCCAGTAAATGATCTGTTTGGAGGAACTAATCCTTTAATGATTAAAAAGAAATACTTAAAATCAGTGTTAAAAAAAATGTATATACGCATTAAATCCATATTTAGTTGCTCCACAGTTTTATTAATCCATTAAGCAGAATGTAAGTAGGAGTAATTGTTTTGCTGGCATCTTTTCCTCTGGCTCTCAGATGTGTTCAATCCTCTGAACAAGTGTTTCTGGAGCTGATATGATCACAGCGCAGCTCTTTATCAAAGTTCATCAGCTCTCCAATAAACACTTCAGGATGACGGAGGCAAACATCTTATCTAAAGCTCGGCCTCCATTAACGAACTGCTCCATTAACAAACTGCACAATTTATTAATTTTGTTTTCGAATGGTTTTTCTCTTTTTTTTTCCCCCTTTTTATTTTTGCATAGCCGTACAGTGAAAAAATAGAAAAACGCTTATTTTTGAGTTGCTGCTTACAGCGGTCCTGCTGAGGTCTGTAGTTTAATTTAAAATTGCATAAATCATGTACCTATTTGTGACTTCATTTACAGTGCTCAGCATATATGAGTACACCCCTCACAAATATCTCATTTAAAGTAATATTTTCTATAGGATGCTTTACAATATTATATTTGAGCATATACATTAGTTTAGTCAGTACTGAAGCCAAATCTGGAGCTAATCGAACAAAATAACTTATGATAATGGTTCAAAATTAGTAGCTCAAATTTATATGTTATGGAAAAATATTAAATAAAGAGGAAAATTCAAAAAGGGGTTAATTGTAAAAAGAGGAAGATTCAAGAGAAACAAAAAAAATATATAAAATTGTTGA
This sequence comes from Danio choprae, assembly GCA_903798125.1. Lineage (NCBI taxonomy): Eukaryota > Metazoa > Chordata > Actinopteri > Cypriniformes > Danionidae > Danio > Danio choprae. The sequence continues at coordinate 2,369,600 of CAIGQW010053418.1, forward strand.
AATTTTGTAGTTTGTAATTTGGTTTGCAATATTTCACATGAATTTAAATGTATTATCTTTCTATTTCTAAAGATGTTTGGTGACTAAAACAGTATTTTAATAAATATATCTGTTTAATAAATCTGTTTTGTTCAAATGCACCAAAATATATGACCTATATTCACTGAGAAATGGATACAAATATTCATTTTCAAAATGGAGTGTGCTCATATATGCTGAGCACTTGTGTTTTGAATTCAATTCAGCAGTGAAGGAACCTGAGCAGAGGTTTATTGTATTCTATAGTTTTAACCTCGATGCCGATTGCAATTTTAGGTAAGCCCATCAAGGCACTTGGTCATGAAACATCTCAAGCTTCACGAATGAGGAGCTGGGACTCATTTTCTTTAAGTCATGAAGCATGAAACAGCAGGATTGTAATACGAGTTGGTCATGCCATGGTTTTCTATATCAAGAGGGGCCTGTGTGACCTTCAGCTGAGGTGAAACGAGTTTAACCTGAGGTTGTGAGTGGATTATATGGATCATGTGGTTATTGGGATGCACTTTTATAAAAAATAAAAAAGGTTCTTTATTGGCATCAGTGATTCATGAAGAATCTTTAATGTCTATCAAAAACAAAACCATGTAGAATTGAGTAATTTGGTTGAAATAGAGAATATTAAAGGGCCCAATACAAACCCCAGTGGGACATCCATGAAGAAAGTGTAATGCAATGCGATTAGTGGGTCATGCAATGTAGTGTTGCCAAGTCTGTGGTTTTTACACTGAATTCAACTTTTTAAACTATGCTCTGGCCTCAATTCTCTTCTAAATGTTAAGTGATACAGGTTTTTTTTAAGTTAAATGAGCTTTTTTGTTACCTTCTGCTGAATGCCTGCAGATGGAAGGAAAAATGAAGATGCATATTGTAACATCTTTGGATTTGCTTGGGAAGCATTGTGTTTTGAGATTGTTTTGGACCGCTTTTTTTATGCATCTGAGATCTGGCAACCGAATTGCAGGATGTCATTGGTGAGAACATACAACATGACGTTGACTGATGATAAGTGAAGAGCGTTTCGGGGCTTTAATGCGAAAGGGAGGCATTGTAGGTCATTTCTTACATGAGTGAGGTCAGAGCTGAAATTATATAAAAGTGAGTCCTAAAAGATGATGGGACAAAACCAATGGTCTTCAAATAGAAGGGCAAGCACCTTTGCCATTGCAGGATTAAATGACGTGCTTTGAATATCACATTGCGTGCCTCGTTTGTCTACATGACCCCTGTTCAGTCCCATTCTGCGCACTAGGAAGAGCTTAACTGAACTGACAGGATGAAGTGTGTTTAATCTAAGAGTGATAACTCTGTGCGGATATATGCATGTCTTCGCTTCCGCTCTGTAATCTCACATACTCGTGTACGAACATTACATAATCATGACCTTTGCTCTGTTAAAACACAACATCTGTTACTGAGGCAGCAAACACATGCTGACAGCTCAAAATATACAAGGAGACACACACCACAGGAAATGTTTATTTTAAAATCAATAGCATTGACTTGTAGATCCGCATGGCTTGTAGACCTCGATACATCATGGCATAAATCTCAATTACAGCTCAAATTGGACTTTGTCACCAAGACATTGAGTCTCATTCACTAATAATGATGACAAGTGTTCTCAGGTTAGAGCAACAGCAACCAAAAAACTGTATCACACACATACATGCTTGTGCAAAATACTCTAGCTGTAAGAATATTTATATTCACATTTTAGTGTCTGCATCAAATTAGATTCAATGTTTTCATATAACTTTAAAAAAAATTAATTGATGACATTTTTATTTATTTATAAAGGGTTACTTCGCCTAAATCTTTTTTTACTCACGAATTTACTTGCTCTCAAGTGGTTATACATCTTTGAGATTTTGTTTTCTTTTGAACACAAAATGAGATATTTTGAAGAAAGCTGGAAACCTGTAACCACTGACTTGAAAAAACAATTCCAACATGTCTCTAAATATCTTCTTTTGAGTCCAACAAAAGAAAAATAATTCATGCAGGTTTGGAACAAGTAAAGGGTGAGTATAAAATGAATTTTCTCTTTCAAATATAAGTTTTTATTATTTATTATATGTTAATGTAAGTTTTTTTTATAAATACTACTACTACTACTACTACTACTACTACTACTAATAATAATAATAATAATAATAATAATTAAAATAATAATAATTAAAGATAAGTTTTATTATTCTAAAAGATTAAACACTTCTTTCTGATAAAAGTCAAAACCAAAATAGGCCCGATTAAAAAAATATATTAGAATTGTTACACTGAATAGTATTTAGTGTGTGTATTCTGTAATTAATAATAAAAATGTA
>CAIGQW010053418.1:2396581-2409347 GCA_903798125.1 Danio choprae
CAGAGATTAACTTTAGGTTTCAGGGTGAGCTGTATGTCTGATAACTGTGAATGCAGCATGAGCAGATAATCCTTGCTGAGAAAAATGGGAAATTATTTAAGCATACAAGATCAAATTTTAAAATGATAAATCATACAAAATGCACCAAATAATCAGCTCACATTTTCATAACAAACATTTTGGCAGGGACATTTACAGATGTGCACTGACAATTGTGAGCTATTTTTGGTCAGATTACATAAGCAATCATTTGTAATATTTTGTCTATGTAAATGCACACATATAATGTGATGTACTGTAAAGACTTGGGATTTTGCACAAATATAACTTGTCATTTGGGGATTGTCTCTGAAATATTTTTTGTTTGTTATTGCCATCTACTGTAGCTTACTGGAGAAACCCTTTTAAAAGTCAAAGTAACTGCAAAGTAGTCCTCTGAAACATACACATATACTTTTTCAGAATAATAAAACATTTAAGAGTGTCTTAGGGCCGTGATTTCATCCTTCTAGTTTACTGAGAATGTGTTTATATGAGTAGCCATTCCTCTGGCAGAATATGCATTTTCTGTACTGTACACTCATTCAGTCATTCAAACTATTCAAAAGTTTCTAAACAAAATATGTACTCGCATTTAGATTTTTAGAATCTGATGGTAATATTAAAATCTGAATATAAATATTCTTGTTCAGAATGGGTCTGTATGCTAAAATGCCTAAAAGAAGTGGAATTATTTAATAGATGTTGGCAAGGGGACTATTATTACTATTAACCATTGGGTTTGTTTGCAGGCAAAGGAGTGGCTTTGCTTAAATTGCCAGACACAGAGAGCATTGAAAGGAATAGAGCCTCCAGGACAAACCACTATAAAGTCTCAAACACAGCCCAGCAAATCTAATAAGATGGATTCTACACTTGGTCCTTTAGAGAAACAGCCCTCGACTCTGCCAACAATGGCTAGTCCTGCCAACCAACCTGCTGCTCATGCAAAGGAGATGCATGAACAACAAACTAGTGCAGTTGGAGCAAAGCAAGCACCTTCCACTAAGCCTGTACAACAGCAGACAGTAAAAAATGCCTCCTCCCCTTCTGTTTCTAAAGCAGCACCAAAGGCTGAGGCTGAACAAGAACAGTCAGGATTTTTTGGCTTAGGCTTAGGTGGAGCACGGTCACGATCTCCATCCCCTCAGCCTGCAGTTTCTGCCATGTCTGGTAAGGTCTTAGGATTTGGTTCCTCCTTTCTGAGCTCAGCATCTAATCTCATTTCATCAGCAGTTCAAGATGAACCTTCTACAACTAATTCCCAAGCTTTTTCAGTATCTCAAACTTCCCTCAAAGCCAACACTCCACCAACGCCTCGAAAAGGGTCTACAACATCATATGAAAATCAATCAGTTGGTCAGAAAGAAGATAAAAAGATAGAGTTAACTGCTGACCAAAATAATAAAGCACCAATATCTCAACATAAAAAAGGTGAACCTTCTTTATTGATGCCAAAAGCAGACAAATATCCTCAACCCTTGCCCAAATCCTGTCCACTTTGCAAGGTAGAAATCAAAAAGGACCTTGCCAACTACCAGATCTGTACTGAATGCAAAACTACAGTGTGTAATCTTTGTGGATTCAACCCAACACCCCATCAAACAGAGGTAATGTTATGCTGACTCACAAATATTTTCTAAAATATTTGAATAATAGGTGAGCATGAGTTAACAAATTTCTTCTTTTTTAGTTGAAAGAGTGGCTTTGTCTAAACTGTCAGACTCAAAGAGCTCTCAAAGGAATGGAACCACCAGGACCTCCAAAATTGGAGTCTGCAACACAGCCTAAAAAACAGCCTGCCAGTAAACCACTGGCTTCACCCTCAATTCAAAAGGAAGGTGTATCTGAATCGGACAAGTTAAGCAAGAAAATTGGCCCTTCTCAGAAATTACAAGACCAAAAATCCAAGGCTCCAAATGGTGCTCTGCCAATCCAAAAGGTCCAACAACAAGAACATGAAGCCAAATCCGAAGTCTCTGCCAAGTCTGCCAAGGAAGAATCTGGATTTTTAGGTTTTGGTGGTGCAAGGTCAAGATCTCCATCTCCTCAACCTGCTGTGTCTGCTGTTTCTGGGAAGGTTCTTGGTTTTGGCTCATCCTTTTTAAGCTCAGCATCCAATTTAATATCTTCAACTGTGCTAGATGAGACATCTACAACACCACCAACCTCCCGTAAAGCTTCAACAGTTTCCCAGAGCTCAACACCAACCACTTCTCGGAAGAGTTCTGCTGTTCCACAGATGTCAAACACTGGGGACACAACACAAACAACTGCAGAAAAACAAGAGACACATCAACTAGCCAGCAAATCTTCTATGAACAAAACAGCTGATAAATCATTGACTACAAAAGTGGACAAAACATCCCTGCCCCTCCCCAAGAGCTGTCCACTTTGCAAGGCAGATATTACTAGTGTTCCTCCTAACTTCAGCACCTGCACTGATTGCAAAAATATTGTCTGTAACCGTTGTGGATTTAACCCTATGCCGCATGAAAAAGAGGTGAGATATAATGATTATTTTACTCTTGCACTCATGCTTGTGTTATTGAAGGTAATAAATTGTTTTGTGATTGTGATTTTGGTCATCTAGGTAAAGGAATGGCTTTGTTTGAGTTGCCAGATAAAGAGAGCACCTGAACCTCCAAGTCTAGATCCCCAGTTGCAGTCTAAACTTGGCTCACAACATGATAAAAGAGTTCAACACCAGCCTCCTCCATTAGCCAGCACAACTGAGGACCAGTCAAAAACAGTGAAAAATGTTTTAAATGAAAAATCCCCTGTACAGAAAGAAAGCATAAAACCTCAACAACCAAAAGATGTCATTGTTTCAGCTAAATCTGAAACCACAACACAGTCATATTCCTCTAAAACAGATACTGGTTTCTTTGGTTTTGGTTTTGGTGGTGTTCGATCTCGATCACCATCTCCGCAACCTGTTGTGTCAGAGAAGGTACTGGGCTTTGGTTCCTCCTTTCTCAGCTCAGCATCTAATCTCATATCTTCAGTAGTTCAGGATGAATCCTCCACAACACCACCAACACCTCGTAAAAGTTCAACAGTTTCCCAGAGCTCTGTGAAGTCTACAACACCACCCACCTCTTGTAAAGATTCATTAACAGTAGCAGCTACATCCCGTAAGGGATCTACAGCATCCCAGGACTCTATAAAAACACAGACTGAGGAAACTAAAATTCTTTCTCAAAAGCAAATGGAAGACAAGAAGTCCTTGCAAGATCAACTTTTAAAAGCACCATCTACACATCCATCAAAGCCTCAATCAGCTGTTAAGTCCTCTCAGTTTCTCATTAAAAATTGCCCACTTTGCAAAGTGGAGCTCAAGAAAGATCCTCCCAACTTCAACACCTGCACTGAATGCAAGAGCATTGTATGCAACCTCTGTGGGTTTAATCCCTTGCCCCACCAAACTGAGGTAAGACAACTCAGCATTTGTAGTAGCACTGTTATAACAGTATTATTGTTTCACATGTAGTTCAGCAATATTGTTACATAAAGTTTTATATCATTTGAATCTAAAGTTGAAGAGAAAAAATTAACCATTTTTGTCTCTCTTTTTTGGCAGGCAAATGAGTGGCTTTGCTTGACCTGTCAGGTACAGCGAGCATCAGTGCCTCAAGATCAAGCTAAGTTATCAACCCCGGTGCCAAAGAAAGATAAAGATGTTCCAGAATCTGTGCAGAAGAAACAACAGACAAAGGAAGCCACAAATACTGGTCACAAATCACCAGTAGCAGGGGGTAAGGAGCCCACTGTTGACTTACCACAACAGCTCAGACAACCTAAGACCCAACAGCAGAAGAAATCGGACAAGCCTCTAAAAAATCAATCTGAACTACCACCAAAGACTGAACCTCATCAAGAGGGTTCTGGATTGTTTGGTTTTGGCTTCGGTGGGGCTCGCTCCAGGTCTCCTTCGCCTCAGCCTGCTGTTTCTGCTGTGTCTGGGAAAGTTTTAGGCTTTGGTTCCTCCTTTCTTAGCACAGCCTCTAATCTGATATCATCAGCTGTTCAGGATGAGCATTCTACAACACCACCAACTTCCCGCAAAAGTTCATCAGTTTCAGAAACCACACCACTTTCTGGCTCCCGCAAGGGCTCTTCAGTGGCCATGCAAGAGTCCCAGAAAGCTCAACCAAGTAAAGACACTAAACCATCAATTGAGCAGAAGCAAGAGGAGAAGACACAATTGTTTCAGCAGGCTAATGTTCCATCAAAAGAATTGAAAGAGGATAATTCAAAGACGACAAAGGATTCGCCCAAGCCTCTTCCCAAGGTCTGTCCACTCTGTAAGGTGGATCTCAAGAAAGATCAATACAACAGTTGCACTGAATGCAAAAATATTGTGTGCAACCTATGTGGGTTCAACCCAATGCCCCATCAAAATGAGGTGAGTATTTTTTTTCAAAATGTTTATATATTTCTAAATAAAAATATTATAATATAAGGAGGGGAAATGTTGGCTATTGACATGACTGAAAATTACTTTTGCATACATCAGCAGAGAAAAGTTTTACTTAATTTGTATTACATTAAAAATAAATAAAGGCATATATCCTGGCTTCACAATAAAAACAGTGACATTCATCAAGAGGAAAAAATAATGTTAAGTTCATGCTGACTTTAATGAAGAATTACTCCATCATGCAAAATGTGACAGTATTTTTTAATATAAAATTTATACTGAGGGGAGATCTTTCAATTTTTATCTCTGTACTCTAAATCTTTTAAGTTGCCTTGTAACCTTCGAAGAAAACATTTAAAGTGGATTTGTCCATTGATCTCTGGGATGACATTTTAGCATCCTTAATACTTACAACGTAAATCTCACTTGCCAAATTATCAACTTAATATGCTTTTTAAACTACAGGTGATGTGGCTTTGCTTGGCATGCCAGATGAAGAAAGCACAAGAACCTCCACCGGTGCAAGTGCAGTCACATGCCAAGGAAGTTGCAACCATTATAAAGGATACTCCCACTCCATATGTTTCACAGAAGAAGCCAGAAGTTCAAATGGATAAGAAACCAGAAGTACCAGGGAAGCAAGACAATAAGCAAACCTCATCAGCAATTGTACAACCTGCCCAGAAAGATACACAACAGCAGCATATTACAGATGTTCCAAAGTCAGAATCACAAAAAACAGATCCACAGCAAGACAAAGTTGGATTCTTTGGGTTTGGTTTCGGAGGAGCTAGATCACGATCACCTTCTCCTCAGCCTGCCGTCTCAGAGAGGGTTCTAGGATTTGGTTCATCTTTCTTAAGTTCAGCATCCAATCTAATCTCAACAGCTGTTCAAGATGAGTCCTCCACAACACCGTCTAGTTCTCGCAAAGCTTCAACAGCCTCTCAAATGTCTGATAAAACACCACCAACCTCTCGAAAAGGTTCTGCTGTCTCACAAATTTCTAATAAGGTTATTACCACTCCACCTTCTTCTCGCAAGGGTTCACAGACATCTATTAAAACAACTCCTCCAACCTCAAAGAAGGGGGCTGAAGCTGATGTAAACTTTAAAAACATTAATAATACAGATGGGGAAAAAACTAAAGTTGCAGAAAAGGGAGAGAAAACAATTAAAGTAGTTACCCCACAGCAACAAGAACAAGGGAAAACTCAAGATGGGGCTCCTGTGTCATCTGAACTCCATGAAGAATCTAGAAGTAGATCTCAGTCTCCTTTACTTCCCCCTGCAGCATCTGCTGTCTCTGGAAAGGTTCTAGGATTTGGTTCTTCCTTGTTTAGCTCAGCAAGTAATCTGATCTCATCAGCTTTAGAAGAACCTTCAACAACACCCCCTGCTTCTCGTAAGGGTTCAACAGCTTCCCAACTCTCTGCTAAGACTACAACTCCTCCACCTTCTCGTAAAGGCTCTACAGTTTCCCAGACTTCAGACAAGATCGCCTCTCCACCTTCCTCACGAAAGGGCTCTGGGGTTTCTTTGACATTGGCTTCTGGTCCTCCACAGAAGAAAACGCTTCATCCAGATACCACTGAAAAAGAAAAGACTGCACTACCTACTGGTACTCCAGAGTCAATACAAAAAAAGGCAAAAGTAGACGAGAAACCCATGGTCAGCCAGGCACAGCCAACAACTACCAAAGATGCAGCTCTTTCAGAAACAAGGACAAAGTCAACTAAATCACTTCCCAAAGCCTGTCCTCTCTGTAAGATTGATTTGCAGATGGAGCCTCCCAATTTTGATACCTGCACTGAATGCAAAAACACAGTGTGCAATCATTGTGGCTTTAACCCCATGCCCCATGAAACAGAGGTAAGTAGCCTTGCTACCTTGAATAACATAAAACACCTTATATATATTATCATACATTTTTTATATATTTGATTTGTGTACATACATAATATGCACAAATATGACCTCATTTTACGTAGACTGCATATACTATTACAAGTAGTCAAAATGTTGACTAAAATTTTGGTTTTATAACACAATTATTTTTATATAAAATATTATAAGTAAATATGTATTATTAAACATCAAGTTTAGTTTTTAAATGTTTATTTTTTTCTAGTACTGCATGTGCTTATCTTTATGAAATGACCACAGAGCAAGTGTAAATTCATAAAACTCCCTAATCTCAATCTGAAACTGGATTGTCATTACAGAAAAAGGAGTGGCTTTGTCTAAACTGTCAGATGCAAAGAGCTCAAGCCGAAGCTAAGAAAGTAGCTCCTCTGGTATCACCACTAAAGAAAACAACACCAGCTCCTGTTCCTCTACAGAAGAAGCCACTTGACTCCACAGATACCAGTGAGAAAGAAAAGACTGCAGAGTCTAAAAAAGAAAATGTGATTACTCCAAAACAGAAGCCACAACAGCAGGAGGAAATCAAAAAACTAGTACAGCCATCACTAAAGCAACAATCTACTGCTTCACCAAAAACTGCACCAACTAAAGAAGAGAGTGGCTTTTTTGGCATTGGACGCTCTAGATCGCCATCTCCCCAACCTGCTGCTTCCAGTGTTTCTGGTAAGGTATTTGGATTTGGTTCTTCCATCCTGAGTTCAGCTTCTAATCTTATGTCCACTGCTGTACAAGATGAATCCTCCACAACACCCCTTGCAACTCAAGAGGATTCAGCAGCTTCTAAAACTCGTGTGAAGACTACATTAACACAAGCTACACCTCAGAGAGGATCAGCTGATTTGTCACCTAAGCAGGGAGCTAAATCTGTTCAAGGGAAGCAGAAAGACAATGAACAAGAAGGGAAGATGAAAGAAGTTCATGGAAAAGCTGTAATCAAAGAAGAAGTCCACAAATCAGAGCCTCCAAAGGCTTGTCCACTGTGTAAGGCAGAAATAATAAAGAATCCACCAAACTACAGCACATGTACTACTTGCAAGAACACAGTGTGTAATCTCTGTGGATTTAACCCATTGCCACATCAAACTGAGGTGAGACAATGGTTAAGTAAAAATTATTAAAACTATAATAATTGTTAAAATTATTAAGAATCCATAATTGTATTGATGTTTGTATATATAGTGTTCTATGACTGAACAGCATGTAAATAATAATGTTTTGATATTAAGCTTTACCTTTTAACCATTTTTTCTTATCACCCTACAGGTGAAGGAATGGCTGTGTTTGAACTGCCAGATCCAGAGAGCTCCCATACCTCCAGCTGGACAACCCGGTCCACAGACTACCAAGTTACCTCCACCTGCTTCACCACAAAAACAACACACTCCTGGTGTTGCTTCTGGACAGCACAAAATCAAACCCAATTTGGCAGATTTCAAACCACCTACATCAGAAGCCCAAAAGCAGAAAAGTGAAGTCTTACCTACTAAGTCTGATCAACCACATAAACCCGAACCTTCTAAACAAGAATCAGATTTCTTCAGCTTCGGGTTTGGTGGCTCTCAGTCAAGATCACAATCTCCTCAGCCCACTGTGTCTGCTGTCTCTGATAAAGTTTTTGGCTTTGGCTCCTCCTTCCTAAACTCAGCATCAAATTTAATCTCCTCTGCTGATGAACCATCTAAAACTCCACCAACATCTCGAAAAGGTTCTACAATTTCTCAGACTTCAAGTAAGACCACACCAACACCTCCCACTTCTCGAAAAGGATCAGTAGCTCCACTAGAGGCAAAACTAAATCCACCTCCAGTGCAGTCCAAGCCAACCTCCACACCAACGCAAGAACAGAAAGGGCCACCAGATGATCAACCATCCAAACCTTTAGAAGCTCAATTGAATGAAGAGGCACCAAAAAGCTGCCCGTTATGTAAAGAGACCCTCAAGAAAAACCCACAAAATTATAGCTCTTGCACTTCTTGCAAGAGCATTGTTTGTAATCTCTGTGGATTCAATCCCAATCCTCATCAAACTGATGTAAGTATGTGTTTTACATTTTGATGTGGCATTAGCACAGTTTATATATTAATCATAATTTAATGATTATAGATTTTATGGTCACATGATACAAATAAAATAGAGATATGACTCTAGTATCTTTTGTATTATCTACAGGTGAAGGAGTGGCTGTGTTTGACTTGTCAGATGCATGAAACTTCAGGACCTCCTCTTCCTCAACCAGAGCCACAATCTAATATAGCACTTCCACAAGCATCTCCACAGAAGGAAAAGACTCAGGTTTCACATTCTCCTGAGAAAAAGCCAAGTGTTATAGCTGAGCAGGACAAGAAGTCTCTGGCTGAGACTAAAGAACTAAAAACACCAAATACTCAAAAATCTAAAGGTGATGTTTCTTCTTCCAAGCCTGTTCCACCACCTAAAGTTGAACAGGTTAAAGAAGAATCAAGTTTCTTTGGCTTTGGTTTTGGCAGTGCTCGATCCCGATCTCCTTCTCCCTCTCCTCAAGCTGCAGTCTCTGATAAGGTTTTTGGTTTTGGATCCTCCTTCCTCAGCTCAGCGTCAAATCTAATCTCTTCGGCTGTTCAGGATGAGTCCTCCAACAAAACTCCACCAACATCGCGCAAGGGATCTACAGTTTCACAAGCTTCAAATAAAACCACACCAACACCACCCACTTCTAAAAAAGGATCTGTAATTCCTCAGGATGCTAAACAAAAACCACCTCAAGGAGAATCAAAGCCAGCTGTTTCATCAATACAAGAACAAAAGCCAGTATCAAAAACCCAAGATCCTCAGCTGGTCAAACCTCCACATACTTCAGAGGAAATTTCAAAAGCTTGTCCACTTTGCAACGAAACCCTCAAGAAAGATCCACAGAACTACAGCACTTGTAGTTCATGCCAGAAAATTGTTTGTAATCACTGTGGATTTAATCCAAATCCACACCAAATCGAGGTACCTAGATTTATAGATTTATATGAAAACACAACTTGTAATTTTGTCATGTAAATTAACAAAGGTATGTTTAATTGTTTATGTTTAATTGTTTTTTTTTTATCAACAGATGAAGGAATGGCTATGCTTGACCTGCCAGGTAGAGAGAGCCTCAGGGCCTTCACCTACTCAGCAAAAAGTACCACTAGCATCTCCGCAAAAGAAAGTGACTCCAGAAAATAAACAGGCTGTTACTGTTGAGCAGGACAAGTACCCTGCAGAGGCTAAAAAACCTACAGTTACTCCAACATCATATGCTCAAAAATATAAAGATGATGCAGTTCCTTCCAAACTTGCTCCAACATCTAAAGTTGAAGAGAATAAGGAAGACTCTGGTTTCTTTGGCTTTGGTTTTGGAGGTGCACGGTCTCGGTCACCTTCGCCTCAATCTGCGGTGTCTGGAAAAGTTCTGGGTTTTGGGTCCTCATTCCTCAGTTCAGCATCTAATCTGATATCCTCAGCCATTCAAGATGAGCCATCCAGTAAAACTCCACCAAGTTCTCGTAAAGGATCTACCATGTCCCAAAATTCTATCAAGACAACACCAACACCACCTACCTCTCGAAAGGGTTCAGAAGCTGCTCAAGCTGTGCAAAAAAGTAAAGTGGTGGATGAAGCCAAGCTTACTGTTGTACAGAAACAAGATGAAAAGAAAATAGAGGAGATTAAACCACAATATGAGATGCCTGAAGTACCAGTTGATGATGTGCGAAGTAACGCACCAGTCCCAGAGCTTTCAAAAGTCTGTCCAATCTGTAAAGTAGACTTAAAGAGTGATCCATCAAACTACCACACTTGCACTGAATGTAAGAACACAGTGTGCAACCTTTGTGGATTTAGTCCTATGCCACACCAAACTGAGGTAAGAGTACTCCATTTTTTTAGCTGTTTGAGTTGCACATGCATAATTTATTGTCTATTTTAATAGTAATTACAATTATTATCTTACAGGTAAAGGAATGGCTGTGTTTAAACTGTCAGCTAAAGAAAGCACAAGAATTTCCCTCTGGCCAACCACCCCCAAAGGCTAGCAAAGCATCTCCACCAACAAAACCAGAAGACAAGGACAGTTCTATACCATCTCAAATTCCTGTTTCTTCACAAAATAGGACAGATGTCACTGGAACAAAAAGTGCATCAGTTACTACAGAGAATCAAGAGAGCAAACCAACACAAGCTTCATCACCAGTACCCAAAATGCCAAAAAGTGATTCTTCTCTCACAAAACATGCTGTATCACAGAAAGCAAAACCTTCAAAGGAGGAAGCGGATTTCTTTAGCTTCGGTTTTGGTGGTGCCCGATCTGGATCCCCTCAGCCCTCTGTTACTGCTGTCTCAGGGAAGGTTCTTGGCTTTGGATCCTCCTTTTTGAGTTCTGCATCTAATCTAATATCGACAGCCATTCAAGATGAGTCCTCAACAACCCCACCAACTTCTCGTAAGGCTTCCATGGCTTCTGAAACATCTGCAAAGACTACAACGCCACCAACATCTCGCAAGGCATCTGTGGTGTCCCAAACATCATTAAAGACTACACCAACATCGCCCGCTTCTTGTAAAGGATCTGTAACTTCTCAACAAATTCCATCTACAGGTGATACCAGTAAAGCACCTGTACCAGACAAAACAGATGTGAAGCAGGTCCAACAGGCTACAACAGTACCTGAAGCGGTAATAGGAACAGTCACAGCTCCTAAAGCAGAGACCAAAACATGTCCTCTTTGCAAAGTGGATCTTAATATAGGCTCTAAGGTCACTCCAAACTACAATACTTGCACTGAGTGCAAGAACATTGTTTGTAACCTCTGTGGATTCAACCCAACACCACATCAAACAGAGGTAAGAGAACACAACTATACTACACTTTATATATTTTTGCTAAAAAAACTATTTTAATGCAGCTAAGGCAATTGAAATGTAAGATTTCCAGTGTACGTTTTTGAGAATTCTTTACAAAACAAATGCTATATCAATGTTCCTTTAATGTAATGAAAGAGATAATCCATTGATTGTTCTTTGATCTGTTGTTACAGATCAATGAATGGCTTTGTCTGAACTGCCAGACACAGCGAGCATTAAATGGAACAAAACCACAAGAATCTCCTAAAATAAAAACCCATGAACAACCTGCCAAAGTCTTCACCCCAGCACTTCCCCCCAAAACAGAAAGTATAACACCAAGGACATCATCAACCACTGTGGCTCCTGATTCTGTGGATGCAACACAAAAGAAAGAGGATCAAGCTGTGGCCATCTCTGACAGAACTAAGACTGCTGTTTCAGTTGATGTTCAAAAGAAAGAAGCAGTCACAGTTTCACCAAAACCACCAGAGAGTAACATAAAGGGACCACCTGCATCCTCACCAAGGAATGAAACATTAGATCCAAAGAAAGAGAAAAACACTGTCACAGTCTTAAAGGAGTCTGACAAGCCTCCTGAAAAGTCTACTCCACATGTGCAGACAGAGCCACCAAAACAGGAATCTAGTTTCTTTGGTTTTGGATTTGGTGGTCCTAAGATGCAACCTGCTTCACCCAAATCATCAGAATCAACAACTGGGAAACTATTTGGCTTTGGTGGTCTCACAGAAACAGCTAGATCTCGGTCACCCTCACCGCAATCTGTTTCTGCAGTCTCTGGGAAAGTTCTTGGCTTGGGATCTTCTATATTTAGCTCAGCATCTAACTTGATTAGCTCAGCTGTTCAGGATGAGCCATCCAAAACACCACCAACTTCTCGAAAGGGATCTACAGTTTCCCAGACATCTACCAAGGCAACACCCCCCATATCTAGGAAAGGATCTGCAGCTGCATCAGACTCTAGTAAGGTTCAAACTGTTGGAGACACTAAAACACAAGCAGTACAAGATGAAGAGAAGAAAACAGAAATCAAACAAGTTACATCACCCAAACCACCTCAAAAACCTGCTCCTAAAGAAGTCAAAACAAACTGTCCGTTATGCAAAGTGGAGCTCAACATTGATTCTAAGGATGCCAAGAATTTTAACACATGCACTGAATGCAAGATGACCGTGTGCAGTCAGTGTGGATTTAACCCAATGCCTAATCAACATGAGGTAAGATATTTGACTACTACTTTTTAAAACATGATTAAGATCTATTTAATTGACGTTCTACCATTTGCATTATTACACTAAGTGCAGAATATCTTTGACTTTTTGTCCCGTTTGCTCTTTTGTTTTTAAAAAGCATTAATTAAGTGACCCCATTTGTATTAATGCTATCAATGTGGCAAGCCATTGGAATTCCCAGGACATATGTGTATATTTGTGTCTTGAGGCAATTTATTTGTGTAATTATCTAGTATACAATTACGTTATTTGACCCTCACTAACTTTTCCCATTTCC
>CAIGQW010053418.1:2409357-2429091 GCA_903798125.1 Danio choprae
CCTCAAGCAAAGATCTTCCTAAGCAGGACAATACTAAACCAGAACCCGAGAAAACACAACAACAACCACCCAAGGATACAAATGCTCCTGTAAAGTCTGCTCTACCTACCAAGACTGAACCCCCAAAACAGGAGTCAAGTTTCTTTGGTTTTGGGTTAGGTGGTCCTAAAGCACAGCCTCCTTCCCCTAAACCATCTGAGTCAACTACAGGGAGATTCTTCAGTGGCTTTGGTGGACTGACAGAAACAGCGAGATCCCGATCACCCTCACCCCAGTCTGTTTCTGCTGTCTCTGGGAAAGTTCTGGGCTTTGGATCTTCATTATTTAGCTCAGCATCTAATCTGATCTCTTCAGCTGTTCAAGATGAGCTGCCCACAACACCACCGACTTCAAGAAAAGGCTCCACAGTTTCTACTGACTCTGGTAAAGCTACCACAGCACCAGCCTCCCGCAAAGGCTCAGTGGCTTCTGCCAGGACCACACCACTGACGCCTCGCAAAGGATCTGTTGCAACAGAAGCTGACAACAATCCTCCTGCAAAAGAGGTAATACAGCAGGTTGAAAAGAAACCAGAGCAACTCAGTGTGGACAAATTATCAAGGATATCTACATCAGAAAAGGATGCACCTGAATCAGGAAGGGATACATTACTGACACATCCTGAAAGTTTACCTCAGCCATCTACTTGTCCACTCTGTAAAATTGCTCTAAACATGGGCTCAAAGGACCCTCCTAATTACAATACCTGCACTGAATGTAAAAGCGTGGTATGTCAACTCTGTGGATTTAACCCTATGCCTCATCTTGCAGAGGTGAGTCATTGACAATTTATATTTAATATCTGTTTTTTTATTCTATTGAATGTGTGTCTTTTGTAGAGTACTTTAATTTGATTTGATTGCTTTGATTCTCTCATTGAACTACTTTAAACTCTCTTTGGGAGTCCTCTTTCCCATCAATCTGCTATCCTATTCGATGGTGTCTAGAGAATAACCTCTTCTGACTGATGTCTTTCAGCTCTTTTGTATTGATGATAAATCCACCCATGTTCTTGGTTGCATGACAGTTGAAAAAAAATCTGGGCTAGTTGATTTTCCAATGTGCTGTTTATGAGCTCTGTTATGCTCACTCATTCTCAAGAAGGCTCTTTCCAATTTGTAATTTTGCTAAAACTACACAAGAGCAGAGAATGCAATAGAAGAGCCAATAAATACATTAGCGCTCTGCAGGGACCAATGAGTGATTGGCATTCTTTCAGGTTTGACCAATAGCACCAGTTTAGACTGAGTCAACAAAGCCCTGCTAAGAGATTAAATAACTTGTGAATCCAAAGACTGCTAAATTAAAATGGGCACTATTCTCCCAGTGGTGATTAAAAACCGCTAATAAATTTAACGATTTGGGAATTTAAAGCATGGTAAATGAAAACGAGCAGCAGTGTTTCTGTGATTACTTAAAATGGCTCTTTGTGTGCGAAACAAGACTTTAAATGGGTTTTGGTTTTATAATGATACATGCATTCTGCATTGCAAATGTGGACAAACTTTATTTGGTGAGCTGCCCAGGCCCAGAGTAAACACTAAGCTTAGAGAGCAGAGGCGGTAATCTGCATGAGTGGTGTATGAGAGCGTAGCTTCACGCTAATGCTGAAACGTGCTGAGTGCTGACTCCGGGGGAAGAATCCCTGTGTTTGGACAAAATGTGTGATTACGTAACAGGCTGATTGTAGAGAGCCACAGCTTGCAGCACACTCTGTTAAAGTGATTGAAGGTTGTGCAACAGCATTATTTGATAGAATCTGCAGCAGCTAGCTATACGAGGTGGGGTTGGTGTTCCTCATGATATTCCAATAAATGGAAAGGATTTTGAGCGTGGGGGTTGGTTAAGTAGTTAAATGTCTACTTTGTGCGAGTGGACTGATGCTCTAAAGCTTCCACGCCATCTGCAGTGTGAGCATGGACACAAGTACAGCTTGTCAACCGTCCATCATTTATGCTAATGTGACTTCCTGTGCTTGTGACCCTTACAAGCTGTGTTGAGTGTTTTCATCCGAGCTATGATTGCAGATGTAATTTAATGAGAAAATGGTTTGGTTTATGGATTACAGTGCACTGAAGGAAATGGCATAAAAATAAGACATGCGATAAACATTCTGTAATGTTTGTCTGTTCAATGTCCAGTTGCAGCTGTTCTCTGTCAGTGGCACACTGCAAATCATATACCAATCGTGTACCACTGGTAGCATCACCACTTTTAATAATACATATCCAATTTCTCATATATTTAAAGGGATAGTTCAAACCAAAAATGAAAATGTACTCACTATTTACTCACCCTTAAGTGGTTCCAAACCTTTATGAGTTTATTTATTCAGTTAATTACAAAATATGTTATTTTGAAGAAAGCTGAAAACCTGTAACCATTGACATCCATAGTAGGAAAAAATACTCTGCAAGTCAATGGCTACATGCTTCTTTTGTTTATCTTCTTTTGTGCTCTCAAACAGGTTTGAAACAATTAAAGGGAGAGTAAATTATGACATAATTTAAGATTTTGGGTGAACTATCTCTTTAAGTTATTTAGAATTTTGTAAGTATGTTTGGATTGTTAAAGTAAGGGCCCAGGCGCGGTTCAGTTGGCCGGCCCTGGCCCAGTTGGAAGAAGTGTGCCAGAGGGCGGTTTGGTTGGGCTTTAGTGCGGTATGCTTGTAATGTGAGTACAAAGCGCGTCTGAGCCCGAAACTGAAGACGCATTCTTCTAATCATTCTTACTTTTCAATGAACGCAAACTCTTGTAGTTTATTAAAGAAGAAAACCTATCGCTGCATGACAGCTGCAACTTCAGCAAACCTCCTAATGCGTGCAGCACAAGGACTTCATGAACATTTCTGAGCATCAAAAGTGCTGGATTTGTTCGGCAAAATATTTGACTGTGTGTCACTGCATCTCAAACGACAAAAAATAATACAAAACAATATAACTAAACGGGCAGCACGGTGGTGCAGTGGGTAGCACAATCGCCTCACAGCAAGAAGGTCGCTGGTTAGAGCCTTGGCTGGGTCAGTTGGCGTTTCTGTGTTGAGTTTGCATGTTCTTCCCTTGTTTGTGTGGGTTTCCTCCGGGTGCTCCGGTTTCCCCCACAGTCCAAAGACATGCAGTATAGGTGAATTGGGTAAGCTAAATTGTCCATAGTGTATGAGTGTGAGAGCACTTCTCTTCCTGTTAAACTGAACAGTCGCATCATCGATGACGTAAGCGTGCTCAGGTTCAGAAGGTAAAGATGAAGTCTGAGTGCAGGCCGTCGGGGAAGAGGGGAGGGGGGACAATCACGCTTTGGCATGGTTCAAGGAAACTGTAGCTTGTGCGAGTACGCCTTAAGTTAACGTTTATACAGTAGATTTACATTTTGAATTAATCAGTAAACACTTCACTGTCAGGACAGCATCTTACCTGGTTAAATATGCACCGGTGGCATCTTTATTCTGACAAATTGCGGGAGCTCTGTTTTAACAATCAGCACGCATCTCACTTTGTCTTCTTTGCATGCTAATCAACAATCACATGTGATCTGCTGTTTGCTAAAATTGGGGATCTGTGCAAATACATTCACACCCTGTCTTTGTAATCAGTAAATTTGCAGCTAATGTGTGCAGGGTAGAAACAGCTGCAGAAAGGCAAATTTAGCTAGAATATAATTGGCTCATATGGGATGTTTTGTACACCAGTCTCCTCATTATTGAATGAGAAAGTATGCACTAGTATGTAGACGTTTTTTTTTTATATCTGCAGCATTTCTGTAAGTTAGTATCTTATAAATGTGTTGCATTTGGAAAGGACAAATTGTTCTTGTAGAATTGTTAGTTTTGTTTTAACTAGTTTTACATTCATTTTTGTTCCTTTATTATGCAATCTTGCATCACACGGGGTCACAATGTCTAGAACAATTTCTTTTTATGTTTAAAGGTGGCCCGCTTAGAAACAGACAGCTTTGCATTTTTATGTGCTAAATCTTATTTGGCTCTGTGCTGTTTCCCTGGCCTTTTGGAAATGACAGAGTCAGTCTCTTGTAATACATCCTTAACATGAGCCTTTGACTCTGGCTTCTACAATCCTGCACCTTCACACAGGAAAACAGACCTTTTGCTTCTGATGTTAATTGAAAAATACAGTCTATGCCCAAACAACCTTTTTGAATGACAGCGCACGTTCACATATCTGTCATTGTGTAAAGCTGAGGGCATAGCTTCAAGTGCTGATGTGCGATATTAAGATATTTAGTGATTTGCCGTGCCCGCATCTGGCACACAGTTGGCCAAAAATAGCTTTAGATTTTAATCTACCTCAGCTAGCATTATGACAGTGGCTCTAAGAATGCTGATGGACCCAAGGGGCTGTATAGCAGCTTGAGCTTACATTTTTGAATCTACAGATTTTAAGCTAAGATAATAAGTAGTTATTTTTGTTTGTTAGAATCATATTTAGGTGATGATTACTGTGGTGATGATTACTGTGATGATTAGTAATTTAGGTGATGATTACTGTGACATTAGAGTGATGATTTATAATGCACGGTCACGCACTGCATGTTTTTTATATATTCATTCATTCATTTTCATTTCGGCTTAGTCCTTTTATTAATCTGGGGTCGCCACAGCGGAATGAACCGCCAACTTATCCAGCATATGTTTTACGCAGCGGATGCCCTTCCAGCTGCAACCCATCTCTGGGAAACATCCATACACACCCATTCACACCCATACACTACGGACAATTTAGCTTACCCAATTCACCTATAGCGCATGTCTTTGGACTTGTGGGGGAAACCGGAGCACCCGGAGGAAACCCACGCCAACATGGGGAGAACATGCAAACTCCACACAGAAACGCCAACTGACCCAGCCGAGGCTCGAACCAGCGACCTTCTTGCTGTGAGGCGAATGTGCTATCCACTGCGCCACCGCGAGGCCCGTTTTTTTATATATTTATTTGTTATTTTATAATTAAAAGTGGCTTTATAATTATCCTTTTTATGAAGGATAGTAACATAACATATTTCATATTTACCTTTACATTACGATTCCTAGTCTATTTTGATGACCACTTTTCAGACCTTCTGTTGATCCTGTTAGTAACTTTGCAGCTACATGTCAACTAGTTATGCCATTGATCAGCAAAACTCTTGATTTAGATCATATTGCAGTATTTGAGTCAAGAAAATGGCAGCGAACAATTTGCCCAACGCCATACATTTCAAACATTATTAAAAACTGAAAAAAAAAATCGCTACAAAAATCTAATTTTGCAGTAGAAACAGCACAAATAAATAAAGCAAAATAAAAATAAAAAATAAATATAAAAATAATATAAATATAAAAAATAAATGTAAAAACATAAAAAATAAAAAATATTAAAGTATCTCTGACATCTAATAATCAAGTAATAAAATCAACAAACAACATAATCTCATGCCTTGATTTTGTGTATGAGCTAATGCACAAGCCTAATACTTATACACATCGTTACACCCTTTCCCTTCACATAAGACATATTTGATTATTTTTTATATTTGAATAAGGATACTCAGCAAGAGGGATATTTAAACATCATATTTGTGTGTATTTGTCTGTCCAAGCCAGTTATGTGCCAGTGTGCACATAAAACAGTCCTTCAATACTAAAAATTAGTTATATTTCACTGCTTCTTGCCCATGAAAGGTTTAAAAATTCTTTGTTAAATTTCTCATTGGAGTGTTAGGGTATGATAAGGAGTATACTTGACATGTGCTTGCACAGTAACTTACAGTCAGCAGAAGGTCTGATGGAGTTTTAGCAGGCAGTCTACTAATACACATTTTGTTGACATGCAGTAATAATCAATGTAAAGTTGTTGCTTTACCCTATATTTAGAATTTGGAACAGTAGGTTTTCTTTTTTTGTCATACTGTGTTTAAGAAAGTTTCATCATTTTGATATGGGATAAACGTATGAAAAAAGAAAATCATATAAGCATTTAAGTGTTAATTGGCTGAATATTATGTGAAAACAACATGAATTGTGTTCAGGTATGGTCACAACAGACTGATGCTGTGCTAATTGTGTTTAGAGTTTTGAAAATGTGACTACAGATTGGGCACAAGTATGTTAGCAATTGACAAAAACTGTAAATCAGTCACCGGCATACAGATGGGGAGCGCATATGAGAGAGATTGTGTATATGGGCATGTCTAATAGCTCATAGTAACACACGTTAGCTACCTCTTTGCAAATATTTTTGAGCATATTTCTGAGTTGGTAAATCCCACACATCAGTGTATTTGAGACTATACAGATGAATGGAGGCTCCGGAAAGTGTCACTAGCTATGTTTCTATCCACCTATTTTTATGCGCATTTTGGATATGTGCATAAAAAATTGGTTGATGGAAACACCAAGATGCGCATACGTTTTTTTTATGTGCATTTTCAAAACGTATGCGCATAACTGAGTAGGATAATCTTTTTATTCGATAAGCAAAGATGCACATAAACGACGATGGAAATACTTTTATCGAACAAATTCTAGTATGCGCATTAAAAAAGTCATGTGATTTTCTTATATGTGATGATAAAATGTGTGTGAATGGACAAACCAGCAGGCTGACCACACTGTAAAACATCTAAAATGTTGTTTTGGTTGTTTTGGCATTCTAAAATGCCGTAACCATTTCAGTATTAGTGTTGTTATATTATTAATGACCTCTAGAATCAAGAGTGTCTCTGCTCCGCGTATCATGCCTTCAAACGCCACCACGCTTTTATTGGGTGTCGGCATTGTCTTCTGAGGTGCAAGTAATTTATTAAATAAAGATAAGATTCACGCAGCTTCTCCTACCACAGTAAATTCCATCTTTACTTTTGATATTTGGCGCCATTTAATCAGGAAGGGACGATTTTGTTCTCTTTGACTCATTGGATGGAAACGCTGCTTTATTCGCACATCTTTTCTGCGATGTTCCAGTTTTGCACATACATTTAATTCGCATCTTTGGATGGAAACATAGCTACTGAGTTACTGTAGTTACTACTAATGTTTTACTGAAGCACATTTATTTTGAACTGTGATAAACTATCTGTGTAGCTTTTTTCAGTAGCTGGTCTGTTTGTTCTTGAGATTAAAATTTCTGTATGTGAAAGTCTTAGTGCAGAAGAGAAATTGAATTGTGTGTGATATGAGTGTTCTGTTTTGTCTTATATACAGTAATGGAGTAAGGAGGGTGGTTACTGTCTTCTGTGTTTCCTTATTGTTCCTCTGGCGGTAATACACCAGTGCCCAGCTGTGCCTGAGAGACTTGTGCGTCCTCTCGGTGGAACAGAGTTTTCTATGACATGTCATTAATACGAAACAATGCTCTGGTGGTTTACACAACATGGTCATTGTCACCAGGCACAGTTTTATGTCTCCCTTTTTTCATCCTTCTAGTCGTGTGTCTGTGTGTTTGTGCACATGTGTGGGTGTGTTTTTGGTGTGTCTGTGTGCGTTTGATTTGGATGCTTTATGCACAGTAATATGATCATCCTGGTGGTGCAGTGCATGGAAAGGCATGCAAGGTGTGTTCTGCTTGCTAATAAATAATGTTTATTATACGGAGAGACTGAGAAGCACGTAAAAAAAACCCTAGACTAATTTAATGCCATCAACTAACTGGTGTCATATAACCTCACCTGCAAAGGTCCACAGTCAATCTTTTTTTGAGGCCAAGCACTGAAGGTGTGTAGGCATATATTGGATCTGTTAGTAATCTTATTTCAGTTTACTGACCGGCTGTTGCAACACAAATGTGTGAGCTGTATGGTAAATCATTGTCAAGTTTGTCATGTTGATTGAGAAGGCTTGTGTTGTTTTTGATGCCTGTTTTTTTTTTTTTTCGAGCTTAAGTTGTAGATAAACTACCATTCACATTTTGGGGATAAAATATTTATAAAAAATATATATATTTGCCAAAATATCGCAAAAATATTTGGCACCACAATGTTATAATAATAATTTGAAGTGTTTCTTAGCAACAATTCACTGTATTAAAATGATTACTGAAGGATGATGTGTCATGATCTGGAAACTGGAAAAACGTCTACTGAAAATTCAGCTTTGCCATCACAGCAGTTGTATTTAATATTCAGTCTGAAATAGCATGTAAGAATGGCTTAGCAAAACGTTTAATTCCTGCAACCCGCCGGCCAAAGCGAGAGAGTGAGACCAGCGATCCTTGCATGCATGAAATATTACACATTATGACAAGTTTTGCTTGCTACACAAATGAAAACATGCTAGATATAATACAGTTTTTCATTCATTATTGTAGTATTATAAAGTACTATAAAGTTTTCTAACTGGCGAGTGACATGATCTAATGGGTTGTCTACTGTCATCTTTGTGGTGCGTGTTTGTGATTTCAGGAGGCATGGCTTTGGATGGCAGGGGAGGGACTGTGTTTTGAAAGCTATTATGCTAATAGCTTTCATAGCCTTTCATAGCCTAATATGCTAATAGCCAAATGTTAACTGTTAACATATTGGCAGATCACCTACCTTTTAGCAGATCACTGTACCTTTAACTAGCATAGGCTATATTTGTATACCTAAACTTTGAAATGTTAGAAAATATATTTAGATATTTATATTTATAACTTGCAATGGTAAAAATGGGATTTCGGGAGCCTGAGATGAACTTGAAACCAAACAGGTTTTTGAAATTCAGTTTACAAATTGACAACTACTACTGGTCTATTAGTTTGTAGATGAGTTTGTGGATCTACAGTATGTGAACAGGGGTCATTTTGACAACATATCTGAAACTTTTTTTGAAGGAAAAACTTCTCGTTGTCATGTAACTCTCTGACTTACTGTAGAATTGATATGAAGCAATAATGCTATAATGAATCTAATTCTAGTTTTTGAACCAGTTGTTTTTCTCTCTTACATCCCTGACTTACTGTAGAATTGATATAAAGCTAATGATGAGGATGCAAAACAAATGATTTCATATTTAAATAAAATTGTGTAATCGTCACCAACTCTATGCTTGAGGACAGAAGCAATAATACTATAATGCAGGCCCATAGACAGCCATTTTGAGCCTTTTTGCCTCATTTAGGCTTCTATTTAATTATAAGATTTAAATACTGCATCTTAGTGACATTTTAAGCACTATTTTAGCTGAAATAGATTGCCGGATGGTCATCATAACCAAAAAAAAAAGTCCATTTAAAAACTCATGGATAACAACAATAGCCAAAATAGTATTCAAATTCATGTTAATATCGGTTGTTTCAAGAATAAGGTCCAAGATTTAGAATAAAAGTTACTTGTAATATATTTTTCTCTATTTAAAAGCAATACAGTAGCGAAAGATGACTTCACTTACGTCAGATTGTATGTTTTCTTGCACAGCTGGATGTTGAATTCATGAAAAATAATGGCGTGCACTGGCCAAAACTGATTAGGTGAAGTCACACGGAAGCGACAGCCAACTGAGGATTCCACTTGGTCTTAAAACCTTTTTCGATGGGTTATTTTCACCATTTATGATGGGATAGCAGTCAAAATAGGACAAATGAACTCATGTATGGGACAAATTCTGAACTTTTGTCAGTGAGAGGTGGGTCTTTCGAACCACCCCAATCAGCTCCCCTGCCACATAACTGGCTACGGGCCTATAATGAATCAAGTTCTAGTTTTTGAACCTGTTGTTTTTCTCTCTTACATCTCTGACTTACGGTAGAATTGATATAAAGCTAATGATGAGGATGCAAAGCAAATGATTTCAAATTTAGATGAAAATGTGTAATCGTCACTAATGCTATGCTTTAGGTCAGAAGCAATAACGCTATAATGAATCTACTTCTAGTCTTTGAACCTGTTGTTTTCAAAAACACTTTCTGTCAGCAGTCGTCATGACTACACAAATCTGCACAGCCTTAAAAGGCATTTTCCACACATCTACTTTGCATTACAATGGTCTCCATTTCACTGGTATGCTCAACTTCATAATTGTTGCTTGCAGCTAATTTTCATGCATAGACATCTAGCAATGGATGGCATATACACGATAGCTGTTTTTCTATAAGAGAAATCGGGCTGTTTTATAAGGATTCTGCAGCAAACACCATTTTCAAGCATTACACTGCATCAAATTGAATTTAATTCATTTAATCTTTGAACTGCACATCCCTGATGACATTTAAGAGGCTGCACGCACATGAGATTGCTGCAGGAATCACAGACAGCTGCAGGAGGAGATACAGTATTTCATGTTCTCGAATGCAGACAGAAACTGTTGGCGAGTCAAATAGGAGAGCTCCCTTGGAGGGAGACGGTGGGTGTATAAATAGTCTGAGGCGAGACTAGAGAGATGCACCTAACCCTTTTTTCCCTCCTCACAAGCTGCTTTAACAGCAGTGAGCTCTCTAGATACCCCTAGCAGCATGTCTGTGCATGTTCAGCTCTTTAAATGAGAGCAGTCAAAAGAACATCACTAAGGCAGAAACAAAGGCCACTGCAGCTAAATTAGATTGTCAATTCACTATTTAGTGCTAAATCCTGTTCTGCACACAAGCACACAGTTCAGCAATTTAAGAAAGTGACTGCCGCATTTTACCAAATTATGTCACAAAATATCAGTTTCTTTCTTTTGTTGAACACAAAATATATCAATGGGACCCATTGTATTTCATAGTTTTTTTCCCTACTATGGAAGTTGATGGGTCCCAGCAACCAGCATTCTTTATGTTCTTATAAAAAAATGTATGGTTGGGTGAACTATCCATTTAATTTAAGGCTAAAAAAAGAATACAAATAAATGAAAATGTAATTTTTTTGTCTAGTTTTTAATGCAAATATTATTATTTTTATTTAATTTAATTTTTTATAAGTCAAAATTATTATCTTGTTTTTAGAAAAAAAAGGCAAAATTAAGTAAGCTTTACCTTAATACAATCAAAAATAATCTGCCATTGTGGTAAGCAATATTATCCAAAAATCCAATTTATTTTGCTGCCCTATTGGCAGATTATTTAGCTTGTTTTAAGGAGAAATGTAGTTAATCATGGCAATTTAATCAATTTAATCAATTTAATTAATTTAAAACAAGACAATATTTTTTTACTTGTCTAGAAAATGCTACTATATTTAAGAGTTTTGGTCACGCTTTTTTTAATATACATTCATGCTATGAACAAAATATTAACCTACCATTGACTAAGACTTTTAGCTCAATTAACCACTAATTAGCTGCTGATTAATAATTAGGCGTATGATTAGGGATGTAAAATAAAATCACTCCAGGCGTCTCCATGCTTTAGATGATGGTCTGTAAAAGAGAAAATATCCAGTGAATGGCAGCTTTGTGGATGAAAATGTCTTGCAGGTCAGAGAAAAATGAGCAGACTGGTTCAGATGATAGAAAGCAACTGCTCTTTACAACTGAGGTCTGCAGAAGAGCATCTCTAAACAAACAACATGTCAAATTGAGGCTACTATTTACACCGGCTAAATATAACTGGACAATAGACGATTGGAAAAGGTTCCCTGGTTTGATAAGTCTCGATTTCTCAACTGTAACCTTCAAAAGGTAGAGTCAGTGTTTGGCATTATCAATGTGAAAGCATGAATCCACCTTGCCTTTTATCATTAATTCAGGGGGATGTTGCAAAGATTTTCTTCACACACTTGTGGCTCCTTATTTCCAACTTAGCAGTAAGAGCCTGGCTGAGTATTGTTGCTGACCATGTCCTTTATGACCACAGTGGACACGTGTTGTGATGGTTACTTCTAGCAGGATAATGCAGTATGCCACAAAGCTCAAATCACCTCATACTGGTTTCCTGAATGTTATAATGAGTTTGCGCTACACCAGTTGCTTCACAGCCACCAGGTCTCAGTCCAATAGAGCATATTTGGGTTTTTCTGGAACAGGAGATGTACCTATGTGTGGTGCTATCAAGTAAATATGGACTAAAATCTATTATAAATGTTCCCAGCATTTTGTTAAATCTATGCCTTGAAGAAATAAAAAGAGAATTCACCCAAAAACGAATATTTCCTGTCAGTTTACTCTATTTTTCTACTCAATTTTTGTCTTCAGTAGAACACTAAAGAAAATTATTAGCTGAATCCATGGTTCTTGGTGATTCATATAATGGCAGTGAATGGTGATAGGTTTTTTAGATTAAAAATAAACACATACAAACGAGACAATAGCCATGGCTCCTGATGACACACTGATGTCTTGTGAAGCTAAATGATCGGCCCATGTAAGAAATTGAATGTTATTTACAATAATATTAGCTGTAATCTTGGGCAAACAGTTCTTGGCACATGTGCGACTGTAGTCAGATTGTAGTCCAGTCGCTTTAGATGACGAAAGTGCAATCTGTTTGGAATAAAGCTAATAATATTGTAAATTATGTTCAATTTCGTACACGGACTGATCACTTTGCTTCACAAGACGTCAGTGTGTCATCAGGAGCCATGTGTATTGATTTGGATCGGTTTGTATGTGTTTATTTTTAATAAAAAAAAAAAAACTATCACCATTTACTGTCATTATATGAATAGCCAAGGACAACAAATTCAGCTTAAAATATTCTTTAATGCTCAACTAAAGAAAAAAGTCACCTACATCTTGGATAACCTGTGGGTGAGTAAACTAACAGGAAATTTCCATTTTTGGGTGAACTATCCATTTAAGTTCTGAACACTTAATAGGGTTCAGTAAGTGTACAGTTGATGTAAGCACACAACATAGTTTAACATAAAAAGTATGGCTTGACTGATTTGTGTTGCCATATACAGCAAAAAATGGCAAGGCAGTATCAATCTTAAAGAAATCAAAACGGTTTATATTGGCAGTAAGACCAACATCACAACCAGCACCTGCAAATTTAATTAACTCCATAAACTGAAATGCTTTGTTTGTCACAGCTCAAACACAAGCCCAAATTGCTTATAAGTGCACATGGTGACACTTCAAAAGAGTGCTCTGTGGAGCAGCCTCAAAAAAATAAATAGCTTTGTAGATGGTTTAGCTCAAATTCCTGAACATAAGTTGTTTGTGCTGTAATATTGCTTTGGAAAAATTGTGTATATCCAGAACATTGCTATGGTTACCTCCAAAAATGCTGTGTTCCATACACTAATGGAAGCATATAGTATTGTGGTCAGTTATATAGAAAACAATCTCCGCCTTGAAATTTGCACCTGAAATCAATTGGATGTATTCAAATTATAAATTTTGCTGAGGCATGAAAATATAAAATGAGAATATTGTTGTTTAAAAAAATCCTCTTCCCCTCTTGGGGTTTATCTGCTTTCTGTCACACCGGTGGGCAGCACGGGCTGGCCCTGTGCCTTCAGTGCCGAGCACTCTGCTTATTACAGATTAGTAGGTCAAGATTTTCTATTATCATTGGACCTGATTTATTGGGACTGTACCGCTGTGGGGGTGGTTGAAAGCTCACTATATTAGCCAGCTACAACCGTTGCCAAAGGCAGCTGGCAGGAATCGATACGGTGTCAGACGCAGCTCTGCAATGCCGTGGTCCTGTGGAGGAATAGCACCTCCGAACTGAACTGGCTATATATTCATCTTACTTTTAAATACAAATCTGTTCCCTCTCTGCAATAAAGACAGGCTGACAAAATTAAACAAACCCTGGCTGATGTTTACTAGGTTGTAGTTGTATTTCAGCTGGAATGTGTCAAGCTATGTTTCCAAATATTCTGCAATCTTGTGGCAGGCATATGTAGCATATTTGGTCTCTTTGTTTTTAGTATGCACTCATTTACAGAGCTTTAGGGAGCTAGCTTTTGCAGCAATACATGTTGAATACAAAGTGGTTTTATTGTTATTGCTTTTGGCATTGCAGGTTGTGCTGCCTTTAGCAAATGAATGGAAGAGCTTTATCTAAAGGAGCTCCTAACAAAAGATACACTTCTCTAGATGGCTACATTACATTGAAGAGAAACAGGTTACGGTCAAGTCACCTTTATTTATGAAGTGCTTTTTGTGCAATATATATAGTTTTAATGCAGATTTTGAGTGAGGAAATAACATAATCAATGCAAATTCCCTCAAATGAGAGGCACATTTTAATTCTGCTGTGAATTGTGCTATTTTTATTATTATACTCAAGTTCTGTGTTATGTTCAATACAATAGCTGTGTAAAGTTACTTAACTATTAAACACATTTATCTATAAGCGGAATACATCGCTTAATTATTCTTTCAGATCATTTCTGGATTTTTTGGTTTGCTTGCCACCTACAGGTGTAACAGATTTCTACCTGAACTTCTATCCCATTACTACTGGGATAGTTCGACATTTTGTAAAGCAGAAATACTTTGTCTGAAACCTAATTGTTGCCATTTTAGAATAGGTTTGTTATGCATGAGTGTTTGGATCAATAAAATCAAACAATCTTAAAACTCAATCCTGGCTAGTTTGAGTTGTGGTAATTTAACTGATTAGAAAGCATAGAAAAAGGTCAGCATTCTTCTTTTATAGTGTGCCTTGTAGTGGTGCTGTAAAGCTTGATGTATCTTTTCATCAGAGAGCTAGTGTGTTTTCCTCTGGGGTTAATCACTGAGAACAATGACCCATGTGAGGCCTGTCTCCAGGCCTTCTGGTCCTTGCTGGTTCTCTGTAATTAAAGAGGACTTTGCATGGCATATATCCAGGCCTGGCTGGTTTAGAACCAGCTGTGGAGGGCACAGAGATACATTTGTGCAACAGGAAGGACCAGCTAATGATACTACTCATGGCCATTGTGCTAGGATGCTAACAACACAACATAAAATTAGCACAAGGACAGACGGGAACATAATGCAGCAGTAGCATCAATGTATATGATTAGAAGATGTCTTATGTTAATGCAACAGCTTGTTTTGGTATAGCTCAAATGCTTAAATAAAGGAAATCATGTTTGTTTATGTTTAATAGGTTTATTAAGTACTGGATGCTGAAGCACTTTATTTATCTTGAATTATATCTTGGTCAGATGTTCTTGTATGGTCTAGAAAAAAGACTCTGGGTTCCACTTGTCCTGACAAAAAACCCTTTTTGGGTGGAAACAAAAACTTTTGTATGTATATTTTTAAATGCAAATGAGCTTCTACTCCCTTCCTCTTTTACAGAACACGGAGCATTTACAGCTTATGCCTAGGTTACTCACATTACTAAAATAATCATCTGCATGCGATTTAAAGCGGACCTATTCTGCTCCGTTTCACAACATGTAAAATAAGTCTCCGTTGCGCTTAGAGTGTATATGGGAAGTTTCAGCTCAAAATGTCACACAAATAATGTTTTATAACTCTTTGAAACTGCCCCTTTTAGTCTTTGATCCTAATTATGCCCTTTGGTGACTGTCGCTTTAAATTCAAATGAGATTGTGCTCTTTTTTTTAAAGAGGGCGGAGCTACAAATACCTATGTGGCAGATTCAAAAACAACACTAACATACTATGCTAATGAGGGAGAGATCATTACTATTGGGCAGGGCTTTTTCCCTCTAATGACATGTACAAAGGGAGAATGTCAATCAAAGTGTTTCTGCAGACTGTTTTTATGAAGTGTGATTATAAGAAACCATTATCATTAGAAGCTGGTTATATTCACAGACTGTTGCCACACAGCTGTGTTTAAACCCCTTATAAAAGGGTCTTTTTTAAATAATACGTCCACTTTAAAGCTTTGCATGACTAAACCAAGTTTTCATTTGCGTCAGCTGTCAAATGCACACAAGCTTATGTCAAAAGCATACAAATACACATACATTTATTATAACAAGTCATTATTTTTGAATGTAAACCATTGGGGAAGGAACCACATATGTATCAGTACATTAGAGCTGTCAAAACAGATGACAACATACTTTTTTTATGTGTCTAAACCAGGCCAGTTGATTTTATTTTTTATTTTTGGGGATATTGTGACATGTAATTGCCCAAACAAAGGCTCAGGAATACCTTTACAGATCTATTTCATGCTCGAAATTCAACATTATTCATTAAAACAAATTGAAGATGTCAAAATGCGTATGATCCCTTTAAGAAATTACTATTTGAAGTAGCAGGTAAAATTTATGTTATAAACTTTGAGTCTGTACCAAAGTTCTAGTGATTTTGGCATACATATGATTAGTAAATGGCTGGAAAACAAGTGCAAAATAAGTGCAACCGAGCATGCTAACAGTGTGGGGTGGGAAGCTATAATGTTGGGTAATGTTGCATGATCTCCCACTGCTGTTAAACTTGGAAAAAAAAATCATAATATCACAGAGTTGTATGTTGCTTGTTGTCTGTATAACTTCAGAATGTCCTCGGAATGGAAGTGTAGGTGAAACATAATTTTCTTGTCTAATAGAAACACATGGTTTATCTTTCTTAACTGTCATTATCACCTTATTCCCAGTCTCAGATGTAAAACTAACAAATATACAGAATAGTCCCAGAATAGTCCCAGTTGTCACTCAGAGATGCTGACATTTCTTCCTAAATGTCTGAGAAGATATTAACAATCATAGGGAATGATAACTCTTCTTGACTGCTCTTTGTAGAATAAATGTAATCGCCATGACATGTTAGATTGATCTGACAAGCATACTTCTGCTGTTGCCATTTTTCTGTTTTTACTGTAGTAAAAACTAAAACTCAAAGTAAAGGCGAGGAAGCATTTAGAGAATGCAAAGGATGCATTTTATAAATGCCTAAATGTATGCAGCTTTGGCTTGACATGCTATAAAAGAAACACTGTGGCTTGAAATGAGCACATTCTGTCAATACAAGTTGAAAATCAATTTGTTCTCTCCAGTGCCAAAATCATGTGCACCCCATAACAAACTCACCTGATTATGGTTATGCGAATCCCAAACCAGCCTAATTTTTCAAGCGTTTCTGAAGACAGATTTAGTCATGTTCATGCAAAACACAGGCTAATCGATTTTAAAAAGATGTACTTTTGTGCGTCCCTATTTAGAATCTTGATTAAGCTCTTTTTGCATTCATTCCTGTGTGTAGCAGACACAGTTCAGTCTTTTTGTTTTTGCTGTGGTATTTATGTGTCTCCATCAGTGCTCTACATCCTGCAAGCTTTACTGACAAGCAGCAGTGATGAGGACATTCTTTCACAAAGTCATGCGCACTGGAAAAGATGATTGGTTCCTTTTATTGTTAATTAGTCTTCTGATTGGTCTTCTTGCTCTGGTGGTCCTGTGCTCCTGATTTGCATATGTATAAGCCAGTCGAATTTCCAATTAGAAGTGATGATTGCACCCTTTACTAAAGCCACAGCCAGTGTTCAAATGAGCTTGTTTTCATTTTTTTTCTTCTTTTTTTGCAACCCTAGGCATTTCTGGCTATGCTATATATGGCTGTGTCTGTGGATTCATTATTATTACAGAATAATAGGGAAACTGCTTATCTAGTTTGTATAGGCTAGCAGTTATCTGGTATATCATGTTTATATTTGTTGTATTATTTACTGGATTTATCAAGTACTGGACGTTAAGCCTTATTAGAAACACCTTTATTCCTCCTGATTCCTTTCTTGCCGAGCTATGCCCTTGGGGGGGTTTCTTCAATAAATAATCTGCTCTAGGTATTTGCCTCACCAATGCGACTCTGTTACTAAAAATTATTCTACAAATCTTTTACAAACTGTCACTAATGTTGCTGATTAGGGCTGCACAATAAATCGTCATCGCAATGTGTGCATCCGCAATAGTCACATCACTGGATGTGTAATGTCAAGTCATAATTAAAGTTCATTTCAGCACATAAGCAAAGCTTTGTCATTACTGCAAAGCTTAGCCATGCAGTGATAAATTATCATTTATCATGTGCATGTACATGTATTTCTAAGGCGGCATGGTGTCTCAGTGGTTAGCACTGTCGCCTCACAGCAAGAAGGTCACTGGTTCGAGTCTAGGCTGGACTAGTTGGCATTTCTGTGTGGAGTTTGCATATTCTCTATGTGTTCATGTGGGTTTCTTCCGGGTGCTCCACTTTCCCCCACAGTCCGAAGACATGTGCTATAGGTGAATTGGATGAACTAAATTGGCCAGAGTGTATGTGTGTGTGTGTTAATGAGCGTGTACAGGTGTTTCCCAGTACGGGGTTGCGGCTGGAAGGGCATCCGCTGTGTAAAACATATGCTAATCCGAAGGAAAATGAATGAATTACTGTATTTGTAAGGCCTGTGACTACAAGCTAATTTAAAGTATTCGGGCACAAGAAATTATAATCTTTATAGCTTTAAACAAAGATTAATTGTATTTAATTATTTAAAAGCTGAAGACTATGCACTGTTGTTTTACATTTAATTGTTAAATTTCTGTACCTGAAAACAGTTAGACTCTCCAGAAAACTATAGAACCATGTATTTACTCTATTTTATTTATCTATGCTTGTACTTTTAGTACAATTGTAATATTGCAACTTCAGTTTTTTTCCAATATCATACAGCCATATTTCTGATGTAAACATTAGCTATGATCTACATGTGTAGTGCTCTGTCTGGCTTGTAATACTTCTAATGTTATCTTTTAGTGTGTGTATGTTTAGGATTTGAGAGAAGAAATTCTGTGTAAAGATGGAAAGAGTGAGAGTGAAATTCTGTCAGTAACTGATTCGGAACGCTGTTTAACCATAAAGATTACATTAGCATATTGCTAAGATTATAATTTAGTAGAATAAAACTGCATACACACAAATACTGAGTGAACTACTCAATTATACCACTGATCAAGAAATGTTTTAGTTGATACATTTCTGTTTTATAACTATGCTTTCCTTTTCTTGTCACTTATTTTAGAAATGGAAACATGTCACAGTTGCCAAATCATTTGCGTTTCACGTGTTTCATGTGTGTTACAATTCATTTTAACATGTGAAACTCATGTGATACAATTTTAATGCTTGTGTGGTTTTTCTAAAAGAGAAAAAAATATTATCTATAATTGAAAATGATTTTTAAAAAGAATTAAAAATCTTTTTAGCAAGCTGTGTCCGGTGTGAAATTGTACTGAAATAAATTAGCAAAATTTTGTTTATATATATATATATATATAAAATCTTTTAAAAAATATTAAATTAAAAAGGCTCTGACAATCAAGGTTTTATATTTGGTCATTTTTGTGGTATTATCTACAGTATTTGGGATGTGTGGCTGACCGTTAGGAGGTCAATGTTTTAAGGAATAAATGGAATGCTTTCTGAACAGCCTTCACTTTCTGAAAGCATGCCTAAGGTGCCTTACAATGCTATCTGAGAAGGCAGCTTACTAGAATTTGGTACAAAGACGCAGGATAAACTGTACTCTGAGGGACATAAATCTTATCTTGTTTCCATGGTGACATTTAGTAATGACCCAGTCAAACCCTTTTTCTTTTTAGTCTGGTATTTTATTGTAATGCGGGTGTTCTGAAGTGGAAGGGAAGGCTGTCTTGATCTACCTGACTTGTTCTCTTTGCCTGTAATTACATGCGTCCCTGGCTGTGCCTCGTTTCTTTTCCCTGGTATACAATGTTTAAAAAAAGACCCAGAATCATAAATAAAATGGAATTAGAAAGATGAAGAAAAACTGTTACAAAAGATTTAAGCTGAATTCATTTTCTTCCGAACAGAATATTTATGTTTTGAAGGAATTATGGCTTCAGTCTAGAGTCAGCTTTGGGGTTTACATTTTGGTTTCCTCTTTGAAAT
>CAIGQW010053418.1:2429491-2443733 GCA_903798125.1 Danio choprae
CCTTTGCTCTTGCTCTATTTTTGCTCTAATAAATACGCATGCACACATAAAACTGCACCTTTCAAGACCAGAGAGAGTTAGTTTTTTTTTTTTTTTTTACTGCTGCTAGTATATGTAAACATAATGAAAAAAATCACAAATCTTTCTAAAAATATGGACAACAGTTAAGCATTATTTGATCATATATTAAAATGTAATTTATTCAGCAAGTTAAATGAGATGTTGCTTTTTGGTTGCATATTTCATTTGAACAGTAGGAATATGACCATGTGAATATTCTGAAAGACTGAATAGATACTGTAAGATGCCTGTTTCTTGGATACATTTTCAGAATTTTTTTTAAACATTACTTATATTTACAAATACATTTTAAATAATATTTCAATGTCTTTGAATGTGTTTTTGCAGGCTGAGTGGTTGTGTTTGAATTGCCAGACACAGAGAGCTATAACTGGACAGCTGGGAGACATGGGGAAAATACCAATAGCTGGTGCAGTATCTGCAAAAGACAAGCCTACAGTCACACCCAAAACACAGCTTTCTGAGACTCCTGCACCAACACAGGTAGTTGCTCCACAACCTGAGCCAAAACCTTCAGCTGAAAAGCAGGCAAAGGAGGAGAAGACTACTGTTGAAAAGGAAGCAGTGACCACTCCAGCAGTCCCTGCACCCCTGTCTGTTGATCCTACTACATATTTGCCACAGACTGAGATGACAGCTGTGGTGGCACCAATACCAGCTGCACAGTCTCAGAAAGCTGTTGTTACTGCTGCTGAGGTCACTTTGACAGAAACAGGCAAAGACAAAATCCCAGATGAGACAAAAGTTGAGAGAGGACCAATGTCTATGTTTCCAGCAGCGCCTATTGAGGCAGATGTAGTAAAGGTATAGTATTTTGTATTCATTATATAGCAATGCAAAAAGCATTTTTTTTGCACTGTTTTATTCAATTGTTGTATGGTATGATATACTAAAAATTAATGTTTGGCATGAAAAGGTGACAGGCAAATTTTAAGATGAAAGCTACATTATACATTTTTGCCACTACAGATTTAATTGCATTTGGTCTTCGTTTTTGCAGGTTAAAGAAGATACATGCACTCATTCTACAACAGAAGGACAACTGGACAATGTTGTGATACAGATGGATAGCAGTCTTACAGAAATTTCTAAAGTAGACACCTTGAAAGCAGATATTAAAGAGAAACAAAGAAAAGACATCTTGCCAGTTTCAGTAGAATCATATAGCTCGGCTGAAGAGGAGCTTAAGGAGATACAGAGGGTCAGTGAAATGGCCGTAAAAGAAACTGCTGCAAAACTCATGCCTGTCAGAGCACAGGATAATGTAGAACAATACCATGAGGACAGCAGTGAGAGTGAACTCTCCCCTCAGATACAGAGAAGAAGAGTGAGGCCTCCATCATCCAGTAGTGAGGACTACAAACTAGACAGTTCAAATTCTGGAGATGATGAGGAGTTCATACGTAGACAACTCATGAACATGGGTGAAGATGAGAACTTACCCTCTGATGAGGAAAACATTGTTGGAGAACAACTACACACATTGCAAGAAACCAAAGAGGTTGAAAAAGATAATTCCATGAAGCCTAAACATGCCCTAAAGAAACTTACCGTAGAACCTGAGGAGAGTTCCGATATCAGCCTGTCTTCTCATGATCAAGATGACCAAGTTGTCCAAGTCATTCCTGTCTCAGAAGCATTAGAAGTATCAAGTGTGGAAATAGATGTCTCAGTTGACAATGAGAGGATCACAGTCACTGACACCATAGCAGCTGCCATTACACAAAAAAGCCCTGTTAGACAGACCACAGAGGAGTATGAGAGTCTCATTGAAGACTCATCTAAAGGTGATGGGTCTTCCAGTGTTCAGGTGTCCAGCATCACACCAGGAACGGCTTCACCTACTTCTGTGTCCTCTATTGATGAAGATAGTGATAGTAGCCCAAGTCATAAAAAGGCAAGAGCAGAGAGTAAACAGCAAAGAAAGGCAAAACACAGACCACACGGCCAAGCCCTTCCTACTGTAGAAGACTCATCTGAGGAGGATGGGTTACATGAGAAAGGTGATCAACCGATGGAGCTAGAAGAAGTAAGAGATGATCAACAGCAGTTAAGAAAGGTCTCAAGAAAACTGAAGAGTGACAAAGATGAATTGGTCATGCAAAGGAGGCGTGATCATTTGGCTAAAACTGATAAATTACGACAGGTTGCAGGAACAGAGGAACGGAAGTCCTCTTCCCTCTCTGACTCTTCACCCAGTGTTGAATCTGATCCAGAAAGTGCAGAATACAGAACATTATCATCTGAAACACAAGAGGCTGCAGGGAAGCCATTAAAGAATGCTGAAGAGGTATATGAGGAAATGATGCTGAAAGCACAGGAATACAAAACATCAGAGAAATTTACACCACCAGATATTGAACCATTATATGGAGGCATGTTAATAGAAGACTATGCTTATGAAACTCTGGTTGAAAAACAAGACCAGGCTGCAGCAGCGTTTGGTAATTTCACCTATGAGCAGGACCAGGAGTCTGTGAGAATACTTATGACACCAGATGAGGCTTATGAGGAGATGATGCGTAAAAGGAGCAAGATTGTGCTAAAAGAAGAAGAGGCTCAGCAAATTTACACAACAAATATCGACACATCATTGCCACTTGATGACAGTGACACTTGTTATGTGACTATTTCTGGAAATGATGCACTTACTGCAGATAAACATTCAAAGACACTGTTGCAAACAGAGGATGCATATGAAGAGCTGCTGAAGGCACAAAAAGACATTTTAACACCAGGAACAAGTCCGACACCATCAACTCCTTTGTCTCCTGCCTCCCCTCTGACTGTATCTGAGTCATCATATGATTCCCCAGAGGTGATACTCATTCCTTCAAGTGGAGAAGAAGACAACCTAGCTGAACCAATTGAATGCATTTTGGAGCCCTATATTACAGAGCCAACATCTACTCAGGATGTGTTTGTGAATAAAACATTATATCCTATTCCTGATTTAAAGATCACCCAGTGTTCCTCTGGTGAAGATGAAGTTGATGAGGAGGACGTTGTCAGACAAGAACAAATATCACCTGAGCCAACTGATATCTCTCTAAGTGAAGAAGAACCACAAGCCCCAGGAGAATTATTTGAGACTGATCCCATTTCTGTTGTCTGTGAAGTTCCTTCATCAAAGTATGTTGTGGAAACAACGACACTATCTCCACTGTCTCCACCAACATCCCCAGCAATCTCATCTCCAGAATCAAATATAGAACTAGCAACAGCAATATCATCCTCTCCAGTGTCTGACCAGACATCTGAATTAACTACACCAGCTAGCCCCAGTGTTGCCGATGTTTCTATCCCAGTTGTAATTCACATGCCAGACTTGATGGCTGAACAAGACATAGTACACCCATCAATTGCAACTACCACACAGAGTTTAGTATCCCCTTCACCTGCCATTGTAGCTTCACCACATGTCTCAGAAAATGTTAGTACTCCTTCTCCTCCTGAGGTTCTTGTTTCAAAACCAGCACAAGGTCCCAAACCAACCCCGGCTCCAAAACCAACAATGCCAAAAACCATACAACAAACAGTACCTTCTTCAGATGGGGTTTCAACCCATACGGTAGCTTTAACTCAGAAACCTTTAGCTGGTGCAATACATGAACCAACTGCAGTTACAAAATCAGCAATTACAGACAAACCAACTGTTACACCCATGACTGCTGAAAAAGTTGACCATGTGAAAACTTCTACTACGACAGTTCTTACACCCATTGTTCAATCTCAAGAAACACCTTTAAGACAGACTTCGATTGTTGTTCAAATGCCAGATCATATTTCCTCTTCATTAGAGCACCCAGTTCTAGAACAAACTCCAGCTTTAACACCTACTTTGCCTACTACTGCACTCAAGAATCAATTTCCTACAACTTCCCCCATTGTTGCTACTATGCCAGACACACACCTCCTATGCCAGGTCACATCTCCATCTCAGTCAGTGGAACAGGGGCCAATTTCTGTTTCAACAATGGTACCATCCTCAGCTCCAGCAAGCATTGTCTCTACAGACCAAACCAGCTCAGCTTTTGAACAAGTGGCCACACCACCATCTGCTTATACCACTTTACCTGCTTTGATAAGATATACTCAGCCACCTGCCAGTGTTTCAATTGAAATTCCCATTCAGAGGCCAATGGAAACCAGATCAGACATTGCACCACCATTACAGCAAACAGCTCCTATTGCACCCCCAGCTGTTCACATGGAATGTATTGCTGCAAAGACAGTCTCTGTTGTTTCTCCTACTATTACTACAACTGTTGCTTTTGAAAATTCACTTTCCCATCCTGTTAAATCCATGCTGGCTGATTCTCAGCCAAGAATGACACAAATACAGCAGAAAATGATTCCAGATAATGCCTTTTTTTCACAACAATCAGTTTCACAAATTATTCTTCCAGTTGAACAGATACCACAAGGTCAGATTAGTGATGATGGGAAAGACCAACCCGCTATTGTTAGTGTTTCTCCCATTACTTATCTAGCCACAGTATCAAGTTTTGTTACTGATTCAGTAGTTTCTCCTTGTGTGGCAACTGCAAAACCTAACATTTCTCAGCAAAGAACAGATAAACCAGTAATTTCATTTCCACCACCTCCCCTTGCTACACCCCCAGAATTACCATATAGCACAGTACCCAATGCTAATTTTGACCAGCAAAAGACTTTTCAAACTACCTCATCAGTTAGTGCATCTCAACCTAACCCCCCAGCAACTGTGGCCAGTGTGACTATAAAAGCAGCAGTGACACCAACACACAAATCACCACCCCCTGTTCCCCCCAAACCTGTCTGTATTCCCCCAGGACTGGTATTTAGTCACAGATCACGGGAGAGCATAAAACCGCCAGTTAGTCCCGAACCAGTTGTTGTCCAAGCAATACGTGCTGCAACTTTGCCAAGAACAAGAGAACCTCCAAATGCACTAACACTAAGTTTGACAGCCCCAATAGAGACCAAGCTCAGTGCTTCATCACCAAAATCACCTTTGTCACCAAGATTTGCTAGAACTCTTGAAACATACGTTGTTATAACATTACCATCAGAACCAGGTTCACCTGTAGAGGCCATTACAACTCAAGCACCTGTGAGAAGATCCTCACTACCAACTTCCAGGCAGCAGTTTACATGTGATGCTCCAAGAGTTTTTGGTCCAGTTGCAATAGATGCACCTGTGTCATTAATTTCAGCACAAGTTGTAGCTGCCCCACCAAAGTCTACCCCTGCTTTAAGTACAGTAGCACCTCTTGTGGTGATGGCCCCTGACTTTGCTTCAACTACAACAGAGACGTATTATGCCATGCCAGATGTAAATTCAATTCAAAGCATTGTAGCACCTTGTGTAACAGTTCCAGAGCTGCCAGTCACTTCTGATCCAATGCTGGTTGAAGCACCTATTTTAGCAACATCCTCAGAATTAGCACAGACTATGACTTTTATTCCTCTTATCAGTATGGAAAATGTAGCACATTCCCCATCTGAGTTTGTTACACCACATTATTCAGCACCAGATGAAATGGCACCTCCTGCTTTGATTTTAGCAGCACCTGTTGCAGCACCACCACTACCACCTACTGCATCGGAACCGACAGTATGTCCTGCAATAGTCTATACCACACCTTCTATGGTTTGTCCTCTTCCCATGGCTTCAGCCTCAACATTGCATACATCCCAACCATTGGAGGTGGTACCAATAACCTTAGCCTCCATGTCTGGACCTCCAGCAGTTTCTGTTGCTCAAACAGTGAGTGATGTTCGAAAAGAACTTGACATGCAACAAGTGCAAGCAGCATATTCAGTACCAATAACAATAACCCAGATTCCAATCCAAGCTCAAAATGAAGATATTCCTGGTTTGGATATGGAAGAAATACTAATAGTCTCAGCTTCAGAAGAGGTATTAACCAATCTGGGCCCAACACCAGTTCCAATAACACAGCAAACAGTGTATGAGGAAAAAAATGAAATTCCATCAATGACAACAGCAGTGCCACCAGTACCAGTCACATTTACTCAATTTACAAAATCTATTGAGAGTCAAGAAATATGTGGACAAGATAAGTTTATTTCAAGCATGAGTCAAGTCTACTCTGCAATTTCAACAACTGAGCAGCGTCCTGACACCTTGCCTAATCTTGTAACCCAAGTTGTCACAACTGAAGTGCAAAGAACAACAACTGTGTCGGTTGTCCAGGAGAGGATTCCTGTGGAACCCATACCTGAACCTGTGAGTGCTACAGTCACAGTTCAACCAGAAGTCCATCCAAAGTCCAAACAAAATGGAAGAATACATTACCCTACCGATGTCGTAGATCTCACCACATTTAAAGTCAACGTTACAATGACTGACAGAGGAATGGATCTGACAGCCCCAGACTCAAGTAGGTCTTCTTTGTCAAGTGAATCAAGTGTCCGACAGGCTACTGCTGTACAGCCGGAAATTGTGAATCTTAGTGCTGAAATAATCCCCAGTCCAACTCTGTCTGTTGTAAATGATAGCATAACAATAGTCACTTGCACAGCTACAATTGCCTACAATAACAATAGCACAGTTGACAAGCCTCTGGACCTGGGAAATGCTACTTCAGTGCCACTTCCACTTACCACATACAATCCATTTGAGCCTCTTGCACAGATAGTATACAGACCAGTGAATTCTCAACCTAAACCTCCAGCTAGTGCAGAGATTCCTGTTAACCTATCATACAGAGCTGCTACAATCAGTGCCCCTCCTCTAAAGCCTGTTATTGTAGCCCCTGTGAGCTTCACAAATGGCACTGTTGGTATACCAATGCATACAGAGCCATCAGTGGTTGGACCTGTAGATCTCACCACATCTAAGCCATTAAATACCATGGTTGCTTTGTCCTCATCTTCTGGAGTGGTCACAAATGTTGTGGAAGATGACGGTACACCAGTTGATCTTACATCTGGAAGACGAACAGTTTGCTGTGATGTTATTTACAGGCTTCCATTCACAGGGAGCTGCAGAACACAGCCTCCCGTGACAACACAACCAGACACTCAAATTGGCTATGAAATTGATAATGCCAAAATGTCTGTCATTGAAAATCTCAGTACCATGAAGACATCAATATCGGATAGTAATTTCAAAGAGACTGGGCTCCTTAGTTATGAAAGGAAGAATGGATTCACCTATCAGAATGGGGCACCTGAGGGAGCCATGGATTTGACATCAGCTAAAATGTCAATGGGTGTGTATGACAGTGTACATATACATGTATTTTTGATTTGATTAGATTTTTTATGGTAATGTTTATTGATTTTGTCTGTGTGTTTTCTGTGATTTACTTTCTGAATGTGTTGGTTTTCATTCTTGTCTTTTTCTGTTTCTTTGTTTTTTGAACAGATGCATGCATTTGCCTCCGTGTTGTGCCTCAGTGTTTTGGCTTTGCATCCTGCTAATCTGATGACACTGACAAGAAATTTGCATGCTCTTTGGCTTCAGCTGCACAGTTTATTATTTAATGTTGCATGAAACAGGAATTGTTTAGTTAGATGCTGATGATGCTATTTTTGTTTTCTTAACAACAGAAGAAGCCTTAGACTACTCAAAGAAAGGCACTTTGGCATTTACTGGGATCGCCACAACTCCATATTCTCAAGGAACATCGTATGGGGTTAATAGTTTGCTAAGATCAACAAATGGCATTGTTTACTCATCTGTGGCTGCGCCTGTTCCATCCACGTATGCCATTACGACCCAACCAGGTTCAATATTTAGCACAACACACAATAGTCTGGCTGATCCTACAGAATCATTTTCAGCATTTGAAAATCAGCCTGCTCCATATGGCTTTGTACACGCAGCCACAGACCAATTAATATTCTCACAGTCTGATATATCAAAGGAAATCTTACCCTCAGCATTAGCCAGTCTTCTTCCCTCATTGACAGCTTTCCCTGAGCTCTATTCAGATGCTACACTTGAGGCAATAGCAGCTTCACTGGATACACTAGTATCCCCAAATTTCCCTGATTTAGATGACAGCAAAAGCCAGCAGTACAAGGCAGAACATGAATTTTTACAATTAGAGAAGCTGAAGCAGCTGTGTCTAGCTGAGGAGCTTGAATGGGAGAGACAAGAGATACAGCGTTATCGTGAACAAGAGCAATTCATTGTGCAGAAGGAGCTGGAAGAACTTCAGAACATGAAGCAGCAACTTTTAATGCAGCAAGAAGAGGAAAGAAAAACCCAACTAATTCTTCAACAAGAAACCTTTGCACAGCAGCAACTTCAGCTAGAGCAGATCCATCGATTACAGAAGCAACTACAGCAACAATTGGAAGAACAAAAGATATACCCATATGGGTTCGGCCCAATTGAGGGGATGTCCCCACCTATGGGCTCAGACATTATACTTGACTCAAAATATTCTGGGGGAGATAATGGACAGTATTGGCCAGTGAAGGATGATAACTCATTGTCATCTGCAGTTTCCACCCATGACTCTACATCAGGTCAGAACTGGCAATCAACAACAGCACAGCACAGTTCAAACATTCCTGTAACATTGAGTGCACAGACAAAGGAGCAAATGCAGTTGTCCACAAACATGTCTGATTCAGCCAAGCAAGAGCAAAGTCTAGGGTTAAGTGGTAGAAAACTGATTGAGAGTGGTGTTCAAACAGATGATGAAGATGGAGTTGAGAAGATTCCATCTGGTAGAAAGAGAAGAAGTAGGAAAAGTGTAGATAGTTGTGTTCAAACTGATGATGAGGATCAGGATGAGTGGGATGTACCTGTTCGAAGTAGGCGCAGGTCTCGTTCCAGTAGATTTGCTGATGGAGAGAAGGGTAAAAGCTCCAAGGTATCAAGTATTGCGATTCAGACTGTAGCAGAGATTTCAGTTCAGACAGAGCATTCAGGGACCATTAGAAGATCTCCTGTTAGAGCTCAGGTGGACACAAAGGTAGATTTACAGAGAGAGGGTCAAACAGAAAGTGATTCAGATATTACCTCTGACAAAGATAAAAGACGCCCAGTTCCCACTGGGATAACTGTTAGCACACACCTAACAGCTGATGACATTGGAACTTCAATAGTTAGCAAATGTCCAAAGGTACAATGCTCCCCGGTGTCACCAATGTCCCCTGGGAAAAGTTCACAAAATATGCTTACAGCTGATTCATCAAGGCATATCAGTAGTCCAAGATCACTACGGGCCTCACAACGATCTGTGTCTGACCCCAAGACATTTAGTCCAACAACCGAGGACAGAATGATGTACCAGTACTCAGACACATACTCAGTAAGTTAAATCCAGTTCAGTCTTGTTATCTAAAAAAGCATTTTAAATTTTTTTAATAATATTCATTGCATTCAATACCAAGTTAATGTTGTATGTTTCATTTCTATAACATGCTTGTTTTTCTTTTTATTTCTGTTTCGTCATTTTTTATTCACATTTTTCACAGAGCAAAGGTTCTCAGAGTGGCACACCAGTTGGCTCTCATAAGAAAGTAAAACGTACTCTACCTCACCCACCCCCGGAGGAAGATAACATCATTGGCCTCTCTGGGTACACCACTGCTTCAGCCAGAAGACGAATGTGCAGGAACACAACTATGGCACGGGCCAAAATCCTCCAGGATATAGACAAAGAGCTGGATTTAGTTGAACGTGAGTCCTCCAAACTCCGTAAGATACAGGCAGAACTTGATGAGGAGGAGAAAGAGATAGATGCTAAATTGAGATATCTGGAGATGGGTATAAATCGAAGAAAAGAGGCTTTACTGAAAGAGAGAGAGAAGAGGGAGAGAGCCTACTTACAAGGAGTGGCAGAGGAGCGAGACTACATGTCAGATAGTGAAGTCAGCAACATCAGAGAGGCACGAGGTAATGGTCATGGACTAGAACGACCACGGACTGCCCCACAGTCAGAGTTTAACCAGTTCATCCCTCCACAAAC
Source organism: Danio choprae (assembly GCA_903798125.1). NCBI lineage: Eukaryota > Metazoa > Chordata > Actinopteri > Cypriniformes > Danionidae > Danio > Danio choprae. Next base: position 2,439,514 of record CAIGQW010053418.1, read on the forward strand.
TGAGTCTGAGTCCCAGTATGCACAGCTCACAAGCCCATACTCCCATTATCAGTATGCATCCCAAACAAGTCAGTATCCTCAGCAGACTTTGTACCAGCAGCAGTCTCTTTACCATCAGGTGTCCCCTTACCAATCCATCTACTCATCCGTGCCCTCACTTAATCAGCAGTCCCAGCAGACTGGCTATGACCATTCCTCACTCCTTCTGATGCAACAAAAGCCTCGTCAGACTACTTTGTCTGACTTAGAGCCAAAAATAACAACAAACTATGAGGTTGTACGCAACCAGCCCCTCCTCATTGTCCCTACATCCACAGAGAGTGCCTACGGAGTTTCCCATCTTGGTGGTAAATACAGTAGCCTTGATCTGCGGATGGGCCTGGAAGAGAGAGCCAGCATCGCCAGCAGTCCCATGTCCAGCATATCAGCTGAGTCCTTCTATGCAGACCTTGATCACCACAATGCAAGGAACTATGTCTTGATTGATGACATTGGTGAACTCACAAAAAGCTCAACGGGTCTCGGTTCAAGCTACAGTATTGCAGATAAGGATATAAGCAAAGCTGATCGGCTTCTCCGGACTGCTGATATTCGTCGAACAGCAGATGTTGCAGACTTTCTCAGCCCACTTCAGGCTGCTTCTCGGCTCCATTCGTATGGTAAAGCAGATGAGGATTCCATGGAGGAGCCATATGAATTGAAGATGTTGAAACAGCAAATCAAGCAGGAATTCAGACGAGGCACTGATAGTCTTGAACAGCTTACAGGCCTGCCTCACTACCTCCATTCTGACACTAGTTTTAGACATTTCCCCAAAGCTGAGAAATATAGCATTGGGAGACTAACTTTAGAGAAGCAAGCTGCCAAGCAACTTCCTGCATCAGTGCTTTACCAGAAGCAGCTAAAGAATAAAAAAGCACTTATAGACCCGAAAATGACAAAGTTTTCACCCATTCAGGAGAGCAGGGACCTTGAACTAGACTACAGCAACTTTTTGGCCTCTGCCTCATCAGTTGGTGGACTGTCTGCAAGGGCACGGCTCCTGCAGGATGAGATCACATTTGGTCTCAGGAAGAATCTAGCAGAGCAACAGAAATATCTGGGTTCAGCTCTTGGTGCTAACCTGGCTCAGTCCCTCAACTTTGGCCAATCTCTAAACCTAGGGCCTACCATAAGGTCTTCCCTGCATGAAGATGGCACCTACCCCAGCGGCACTCGGTCAAGACCTTCCTCTAGGCCTTCATCTGTGTATGGACTGGACCTTTCTATCAAAACAGACTTATCAAACTCTTCACTACGCTTGAAAACAGAGGGTGAAGGCATGGACTCCCAGTTTGTTTCTAGGGCTAAACCAACAAGTCTGCCAATTAGTCAGAGCAGAGGTCGAATTCCCATTGTTGCACAAAACTCTGAGGAAGAGAGTCCATTGAGCCCTGTGGGTCAGCCCATGGGCATGGCCAGAGCATCTGCAGGCCCGCTTCCACCCATCTCGGCAGACTTAAGGGACCAATTTGGCTCCAGCCATTCTCTTCCAGAAGTCCAGCAGCACATGAGAGAGGAGTCTAGGACAAGTGGCTATGAGCGGGACATTGCCTTTATAAAGGATGACCTTCAGGGGGCCATGTCAGATAGTGAAGGTAAATTTGTTATGAGATCTGTTATGTTTAGTCCCAGCTTCTATTAACGTGCATCTTTTGTATGGCCCTGAATGCATTTGTTTTCTGTGTAACTTCAAATGTTGCATTTTCCTTTTGTCATCTTTTATTTTAGAGTTGTTTTTTTTACACGTTGCAGGCTGTCACATTTGCATGATGCCATCCTCTTGAATTAAAATTTTCACATTCATGTGTATACATAACAGATTTTTATGTATAAAAGCCCTGTGTTTCTCAATGAATTTGCATGCTATCTACATGCAAAAAGGAACTTGATTTCTTTATCGTTATTGTTCAGTCATATACATATAAAAGGAAAAAGTTTTGGAGATCTCCAAAACTTCTGGCTATTTTTATTCACTGTACACTCAGTGCCTCTGTTATCTATATTATCCTACAGTTGATTACGAAACTGCTTTGCCATATCCTATACATCACTTAATAATTTAGAATGAATGATTATCCTATAAGGGCAGTTTGTCTATTGTTTGTCTATTTGTGAATGAATTGAATTGTTAATAATCTTGTCATGTGCCATATTACAAATAAGAAAATAAATTGATTATGCTGTTTAATGGAAATATAACAGAATATAGATTATCCAAGTATATTTTAATAAAACTAAGGACACAATTCAGTATGTTTCTGAAAGTTGATCTGTTTATAATATGCATTCATTGGACTTTCTACTACTTTTAACTCACTTGTTTTGCCGTTTTCTTCTTCATGCCATGTTAATGCTTATCATTGGTGTTTCCAATTTTCATCCTTAATAAATTCTTACTATTTCATTTTTTATTTCTTTTATTTTTTGCATGAATAGGGATAACATCTTGCATGATACATGAAAATTAATTTATTTTCATTAAAGTTGCTTTGTGTGCTTTCTTACTTTATATTGTGATTCATAAGTGAAGATTAATCAAGTGTTACAATCTAAAATCCCACAGATATTGAATTGTTATAGGTGACATGTAAGATCATTACATAAATTGTTTAATTAATAGTATGCTTCATAATTTTTTCTCTCTCTGATTGTGTAAATCATGTTTTAATCTTTACATTTTTCAATGCTTTCAATAAGACAGCACTATTAGAGGGAAATATAAAATCCCTTTCTAGATATTGATGATGTCAATTTAACATCAAGCAATTTGCAAAGACTAACTTAAGCTGGTATAAACAGAGTTCAAAGTGTAAATATATGTTGGTTTGCAACACCTGCTAAATGCTTTACTTAAATTAAAAGTCAAAGGAATGTTCCAGGTTCAAAAAAGCTATTTCATTAGTCCTAGTCTGTAGAAACAAGCACAAATAAATCCATTTTACTTCGAGGAGTATTTTTCCTCGCAACTGCAAATATGCTGTCAATAGATTTGAACCTGGGGCATTTCTTTAAGACTACTACTACCTGTATTGCTAAACAAATAATTGCTTCTGTAGACTTCTGTAAAGTTTACGCACCTGTGTGGAGATTATTATGAAGTATTGTTACTTGTATGGTGCTTTGCATTTATTATCTTGACTGAAGCTCTAGAGTAAAATATTGACTCCAGTGGTTTTAGCAGTTTAGAAAATGGGTTAATTGCATGCATTATGTATTTCTAATAGCACAGGTTAAAAAGCTGTGCTGCAAATGTAATATTGTGTATGTTATAGTGTAATAATCTTTGGCACAACATAGCTCTGTTTTAAGGCTAATTTTACAATGAATTCTCTGAAATGTAATGTTTGCACTACAGCTGGAGGTCCTAGCTGGAATGTGAAAGGTGAGAACTGCTGTTCAACAACCTTCGAAATATCATTAAGCATAAACCTACTTTCATGCGTGCCATAGTCTTGAGTGATGGGCATTTCTCTGTAGTACACCTCAGACCCATCCTGGTGTTCATTATCACTGCACTTTCTCAAGGTCTCTCTGACATGGCCTGATCATATCAACCGGGGCACATACATGTCTGCATACACAAGTACATATGTGTGCATTTCATAGCTCTTAATTTATCCCATCAAAACGTCACCAATACAATGCAATCTAGATAACTAGATAATAGTTTGAATACAGAACAAGGATGCTGTTTCAGTTAAGGATATTGCACATCCTTCTATTTTTATTATACAGGCCATAGGTTCACACCATGGTCAATGCATTGTCTAACTTATCTAATAAAGTGACGTGCACTGTTGATTTAAGGTGACATTTCCTTGCAGAAGGACAGCACATCAAGCCAAACTCCTGCACACAGATCCAGTTGTCAGTTTTCTCCTCACTCTATTAGGAGTTAAATGATGATTTGTGGCACACTAGTGCAGCCTCATGAATAAAAAATGCTTCGCTTACACAGTTTTGTAATCAAGGCACCTGCAGTTTGGGTAAAATATCCAGTAAACAAAACAGAAGAAATTGCTCGCCTGATCTATTTTAGGTTTGTGCTGACACATTCGACCTAGCTGGAGTTATGAATTATTCCAGGAATTCCCAATGTCTTTGAAGAAAGTGCTAGACTATCTTAACATGTTACCACCAGTGCAATGTCATAGTTTAAAACAAGTACACTGCAAAAA
>CAIGQW010053418.1:2526603-2543647 GCA_903798125.1 Danio choprae
TTTTTTTTTTTTTGTCTGATAATATCACCAATAAATAATACAAAGGTGAAACCACTATTAAATAAGCAAAATAAGATAAGAATGAAAGCCTTTTAGCCAGGTTGCAACCATCATCTGACTGATTTGAGCTGTGACTTCATCAGTAAGTGTGTGACGGGTGTAAGGTGATCGATCCAGTGGCTCTGCTGTCTGACACAAGTCTGCTCTCATCCCTGCGTTTGATCCTGTCGGCTTCAGCATGCATTATTGAACAGGCCTGTGCTTCCCTTGATCAGCAGTGAGTTCCACAAAACCAGCCTCCATCCCAGGGCAAGTTGGTGCCCAGCGGGTCACACTCTTAAGTGGCCGATCTAAGGTACAGAGCCGAGATGAGACCTGTAGATTCCCAAAATCTCATGACTTTTAAAATATTTCAGATGCATTACTAAAAAACAGATGTTATGTCAGATGTTAATGTTTGTGTCTCACATCCACAAATCTACGTAGGCAAAATGTTTGGATACCAATTAAAAACAACTCTTTCAGCTGGATGAAGGTTTTTATTTTTTTATTTTTGTTTAGTTGTTTAAGGCTAGACACTTTTTGTGACAATTTCTTTTTAATTTAAAGAAAACACCAAAAATACATGTTTAGATGTTTAATTTGTCGGCCTTTTAAAAAAATGTTGAGCCCACTGAGCCATAAATATTCACTTTAGATACACCTATTAAATACACCAAGCATCACAGATTTATTCATATCTGTATTATAAGTTTTATTTATTGATTGATTTATTGATTTATTTAACTGTATTTGCTTGCTTGCTTGTCGCCTCACAGTAAGAAGGTTGCTGGTTCGAGCCGCGGCTGAGTAAGCTGGCATTTCTGTGTGGAGTCTGCATGTTCTCCTCGTGTTGGCGTGGGTTTCCTCTACAGTCCAAAGATATGCGCTATAGGTGAATTGAATAGACGAAATTGTCCGTAGTGTATGAGTGTGTATGGATGTTTCCAAGTACTGGGTTGCAGCTGGAAGGGCATTCGCTGTGTAAAACATATGCTGGATAAGTTGGCGGTTCATTCCTCTGTGACGACCCCTGATGAATAAAGGGACTAAGCCAAAGGAAAATGAATGAATGAATGCTTGCTTGCTTTTGCTTGCTTATGTATTTATTTATTTTGCTTGCTTGCTTGCTTATGCACTTGCTTGCTTATTTATTTATTTATTTATTATTTATTTATTTATTATTTGTTTGTTTGTTTGTTAGTTATTTGTTTATTTATTTGCAGAGGGTTATGTTCATGCATATTTCCCAGTGATCGGTTGCAGCTGGAAGAGCATCCGCTGCGTAAAACATATGCTGGATAAGTTGGCGGTTCATTCCGCTGTGGCGACCCCAGATTATTAAAGGGACTAAGCCGAAAAGAAAATGAATGTTCATGCATAATATGCAACATTTTATTCTACAAAAAAATAAAAATGTATTTTTTATCTGCCAGTTTTCAGTTTTTTCCAAATTATGGAGAACTTTGAACCTAACTTCATACAGTGATCACTTTTTTTTCTATAAATGTTTGTAATTTAGTTGATATTTTATAAAATAATGACTGATTAGCACATTTAAGCATACAATTTTAGAAAAGCCATTGTTATAATACAAAAAATAAATAAATAAATGTTTGCAATTCATGTAAATAATCTTTTGTTTAAAATGTAAAAAAAAAAAATTAATTAATTAATTCTCTAAATCGTAAATTGTCCGTAGTGTATGTGTGTGAATGAGTGTGCATGGATGTTTCCCAGTGATGGGTTGCAGCTGGAAGGGCATCCACTGCGTAAAACATATGCTGGATAAATTGGCGGTTCATTCTCCTGTGGCGACCCCAGATTAATAAAGAGAATAAACCAAAAAGAAAATGAATGGTTATAAATTGCATTATGGCACCTTGATCTTTTTTTCCAACAGCTTTTGATGTTGACATTTTTAAGTGTTTGAAGTGATATATTGTCTGACAAAAACCTGATAATAAGCTGCCAGTAATTTCTCTGTTTTTCATTTTTTAATTAATCTGTTATCCTATTGTTTCTTACACAATATATTGTTTCAGACTACTAAAATGCAAATAGAAGTCACTTTGTTAAACTGCATAGTTGCATTTTCAACACCAAACATCAACAGAGCAGAGATCAAGGTCCCATAATGCCATTAATATCCAAAAATACATGGAAAACACTCATGAATCACAAAATACAGAAACTGTTAATTAATGATATTTTTTTACAGTGCAAGTAAACAGTGACGTTCTTACTGCTTAATTGACTTACATTTCCTCAATCTGCTGTGGAGGTTGTTCAGATTTTCATAGTTCTTGTTTGTGTTTTCCGGTTAAGTAATCTCAGGAGATGGTGTTGAATATACTGAGAACGAGCAGATTTTTTTTGTTGAAATGATTCCTTCTAGGCATGAAGCTCCAGTAAATATGCACTTTGTCATGGTGAAGTTTTCACCTAATTGTTATCAGAAAATCACGGTGAAAGATTTGCCCTCTTCATGTTGGTATTAATAAAAGATGTGTAGCGTTTGTTTGAGAATGGCTGGATCATTGTTATCTCTGGATGGATGGAAGGAGCAGATCATTTCAGCTCATCAATTAGCATTTAGCTAATTTTTATTAATTAGTTTGAAGTTGAAATATATCTGGCTATTAGTAAAGAGGGTTTCATCTCACAGGATGATTTATGTAGCCAGGATCAATCAATCAATCAATCAATCAATCAGTCAATCAATAAAAATATAAATCAATCAATCAATCAATCAATCAATCAGTCAATATATCAATCAATCAATTAAAAAATTCCAGGCAGGGAGTGGCTTCCGTCTGGCCACTCTACCATACAGGCCTGATTGGTGGATTGCTGCAGAGATGGTTGTCCTTCTGTAAGGTTCTTCTCTCTCCACAGAAGAATGCTGGAGCTCAGGCAGAGTGGCCATCAGGTTATTGAATACCTCCCTGATTAAGACCCTTCTATCCCAAACACTGATTAGATTAGCAAGCTCTAGGAAGAGTCCTGTTGGTTCCAAACATCTTCCACTTACAGATGATGGAGAAAGATGGAGAAACAGAAATTTTTCTGTAACCTTCCCTAGCCCTGTGCCTCGAGACAATCCTACCTCGGAGTTCTACAGACAATTCCTTTGTCTTCATGCCTCCTTCATGTCTCCTGGGACCTTATATAGACAGGTGTATGCCTTTTCAAATCATGTTCAATCATCTGAATTTACCATAGGTGAACTCCAATTATGCTGCTAAAACATCTCAAGAATGATCAGTGGAAACAGAATGTACCTGAGCTCAATTTAGAGCTTTACGGCAAAGGCTGTGACTACTTATGTACATGTTTTTCAGGTTTTTTTATTTTTAATAAATTTGCAACAATTTAAAAAAATCTTTTTTCACATTGTCATTATGGGGTATTGTGTGTAGAGTTTTGAAGAAATAAATGAATTTAATCCATTTTGGAATAAGGCTGAAACATACAAAAAATGTGGAAAAAGTGATATAGGTCCAGTGTAACCCTGGTTTATGCTTGGTATGACCAAGAGTTTCATCTGTTGGCCCGTTTGCTCTTGTCGAGTTTATTATTGCAGTGCCGGCGGCGAACTTTTAAGTGATGTGGCCTCTGTCCTCCAGCTGTTGTGCTGCTGTTTATTATGTCTGGCAGTGTTTTTTCTTTTTGATAATGGCCGCCGTGTTGTGCGTGTTCTCAAAAACTGAATTATTAATGCATTTGTGTGTGTGGCTGTTTGTCAGAGCCATGTGAAATGTAATTAAGAGCTGAATAATTTATTTTAAAACACCTTCATGTGTGAGCGAGTGCACAAGCAGGATTGAAGAGAGTAATTAGTCATTTAGGTTTGGTTTGGGGCAAAACTGTTGTCTCCGTACATTCATTCTTCTTATCAGTTTGGCATGAAATATTTTCTCGGTCCCGTATGCATAAGGCCAAGATTTGTTTGAGGACTGAAATACAGCATTTTATTGAATCAAATTATTTTGTAGCAGTATATATAACATATAAAATAATTATATAACATAGTTGAAGTCAAAATTATTTGCCCTCCTGTGAATTAAAAAAATAATAATTCAAATATTTGCCAAATGATGTTTAACAGACCAAGGAGTTTTTCCACAGTATTTCCTATAATATATTTTCTACTGGTGGAAGTAGAACAGTACAGGGGGGCTAATAGTTCTGACTGTATATCATTGTAACCAGGAAGTTGTGACAATGGAGTGAGGATCCATGCGCAGCTTTATTTAGCAGAGAATGGTCAGGCAGGCAACGGTCAAGAGGTACAAACAGTAGCATGAAGGCAATCCAGAAGAGTAGGCAAGTCACAGGCAATAAGATCGGTACAGGCATCAAGGGTCAGGGTCGAGGTCAAAAGACTAGACACAGTAAATGCTTCGTAATCTTACAGGGATAAACCCACAAGACTCAGCAAAGTGTGTGGGAATGTGAGCTGTATAAAAATGTGTCCATGTGATCAGGCTTAGAACATCTACCAGATGTGTGTAATCATCTGAGATAGAACTGAAACAGGTGTGTATGAGGTGCATGACAGGATTTGTAGTTCATAAGGTGACAGAATTGTAGTCCGGATGATGGTACATGTTCACCAGCGATCTGCAAGCCTGGATCGCTAGTGATCGTGACTATTATAATAACATGTTTTTGTCATTTTCAATCATTTCATTGCATCCTTGTTGAATACAAATATGAATTAAGAAAACATACTAAACAATATGGAAGCTTACTTCTGCCACAAAATGAAAAAGTACAGGTAATTGTGACTTTTTAATCTCATAATTCGGACTCTCTCACAATTAAAAGTGTATGCCTCAATTTATTGTTATTATTTTTTGGGCTATTTAGCATCTCACATTTTTTAAAACTGGTCTGTGAATTTGTATCTCTCATTTTCAACGTAAATGTCTTGCAAATGCGATTTATATTTTTTCAGTTTTTAGAAAAATGTTCAAATTGAGAGCTATGAACAAAGAATTGCATGAACACATTAAGTTGCAATTGCATGGAAATAAAGTCAAACGTGAGCTCATTTGCAAGATATAATTTCAGAGCTGCAATAAATAGTACATTTTTTAAAGATATAAACTGATAATTGCTAGTAATATCAGGCTCCTGCGTTTCCTAATGTCTAATGTTCCATGTGCTTTTGTTATGTCATGCGATTCCTTTGTTCTGTTTTCCCGCCATGTGTTAGTGTTTATTGGTTCCACCTCTGTTTCACCCCTGTTTGTAATCAGTTTAATCATGTCCTGTGTATTTAGACTTCTGAGTTTAGTTAGTTCTTTGTGTGGTCTTATATTGTCAACATCCTGTTGTCCCTGAAACCACATGTGGCCGAAACCACATACTTCCATGCTATATAGTATGTTAAAAACAGTATGAGAGTCTGATAATATGTCTGAACAGTATGCAAGAAGTACTCGGATGACCTAATACTTCTTTCTGAAGTGTGCATCTGATGGACGCTACGCTATTCCATAATGCTTCATGAGAGAATTCATGAATGGGAGTGAACTGACGCGGGTAGGTCATGTGATCTTGACAAAATGGCGGATGTAGTACATCCGAGTTACATTCATACTACTTGCGTTCATACTGTACAGAATGCATACTTGAATACTTTTCTAATGGTCGAGTAGTATATTCAAACGTAGTACTTACTGAGTAGTCTGCTTTTTTTTTTTTAAGATGCAGCCTAAGTGTTTGTTAATAAATATAATACATACAGACTGTTTACAGGCGCTTCATGCTCCCCCTGGACAAAAACCAGCTCCCCCTGGACAGGAACAGCTTTTTCCCCTGAGCTGTCTCCCTTTTGAACTCTGCGCTCCACTGACTCTTTTGATAATCCCTGTCGCCGGTATATTTGTGGAGAGAGCACTATGTGACAAGAAAACTGTCAGAATTGTGAGAAATATATAAACTATTCACAAATGCAAAATATAGTGTCTGTTAATGTCTGAAAAAATGTCTGTTAATAGGTAAAATATTAGATTTAAACTCAAAATTGCGTGGAAAAAGTCTATATATGTCTTTATATGTCACGATTCAATATTTTTTCTCACAATTTGCACAGTATAAGTTCAAATTGGGAGACCAAATTGCAAAAACTGATTTTTTAAAAACTGATAAAAACTTTATCATGTATCATTGATTTGTATACATGATAAAGTCTACAAAATTACAAATGCAAGAAGGATTGAGATATAAACTCAGAATTGGCTGAAATAAAGTCAGAATTATGAAATATAAACACAAAGGTCTCAGAAAATAAACAATTCATGAATACAAAATACAGTTGAGGGCCTCACAGTGGCGCAGTGGGTAGCACGTTCGCCTCACAGCAAGAAGTCGCTGGTTGGAGCCTCGGCTGGGTCAGTTGGCGTTTCTGTGTGGAGTTTGCATGTTCTCCCTGTGTTGGCGTGGGTTTCCTCCGGGTGCTCCGGTTTCCCCCACAAGTCCAAAGACATGCGGTACAGGTGAATTGGGTAGACTAAATTGTCCGTAGTGTATGAGTGTGAATGGGTGTGTATGGATGTTTCCCAGAGATGGGTTGCAGCTGGAAGGGCATCCGCTGCGTAAAACATATGCTGGATAAGTTGGCGGTTCATTCCGCTGTGGCGACCCCAGATTAATAAAGGGACTAAGCCGAAATGAAAATGAATGAATAAAAATACAGTTGAAAGAAAAAAAAAGTATGTTAATATGTAAAAGATTACACTGCCTGAAAAAAGTCTTGTCGCCTATCCATGTTTTAGGAACAACCAATAATAACTTGACTTCTAGTTGATCATTTGGTATCAGAAGTGGCTTATATGAAAGGCAAAGGCCTTTAGATTATACTTATTTAACAAAATAAAATATGCCTGCATCCATACATCTCTGCAATGATTCAAATAACTTATTAATAATGTCATCTGGAATGGCAAAGAAAGCGTTCTTTCAGGACTCCCAGAGCTCATTAAGATTCTTTGGATTCATCTTCAATACCTCCTCCTCCTCAATAATGTTGATGTCTGGTGACTGAACTGGTCAATCCTGGAGTACCTTCACCTTCTTTGCTTTCAGGAACTTTGATGTGAAGGCTGAAGTATGAGAAGGAGCGCTATCCTGCTAAAGAATTTGCCTTCTCTTGTGGTTTGTAATGTAATGGGCAACACAAATGTCTTGATACCTCAGGCTGTTGATGTTGCCATCCACTCTGCAGATCTCTTGAACGCCCCCATACTGAATGCAACCCCAAACCATGATTTTTACTTCACCAAACTTGACTGATTTCTGTGAGAATCTTGGGTCCATGCAGGTGCCAATAGGTCTTCTGCAGTATTGGAAGGATTGGAATGTAGTTCAACAGATGATTCATCAGAAAAATCTACCTTCTGCCACTTTTCCAAATGATCAACTAGGTCAAGTTATTATTTGTTGCTCTTACAACTGGGATCGATGACAAGACTTTAGTAGTGAAGATATGAACTCAAAATTGCTTGAAGTCTGACTTAAAGTTTGCCTGTCATGATTGATTTTTTTTCTCACAGTTTGCACAGTATAAACTCACTATTCAAAACCAAATTGTAAAAAATTTTAAACAGTAGCTCAATGAAGTTTTTAAAGTCACAAATGCAAAGAAAACGTCAGAATAATTTGATATATAAACTCATAATCAGGTGGAGTAAAACCAGAATTTGAGATATAAACTGAAAACTGACAATTAACTCTGCAAGCGTATATGTCATGATTCTTAATTTTTCGCAAACTTTTAAGACAAACAGTTCTCACGATTAGCACAATTGACAATTAAAATCAAACTCAAAAGTTTATTGGAAAGTCAGAAATTCAAGATATAAAGCCTATAAACTCATAATTGCTACAAAATAATATTGCAATCTTGAGAAAAAGTAAGAATTTTGAGATGTAAACCTGTTTGCAAGATGTCAACTCAGGTTGGCTCAGGGCAAAGCTGTTGTCTCTTCACATTCATTTTTCCTTCCTTACGGTCTCGTTTTGACACTTGCAATGATTTCTCTGTCCCGTATGCATACTTTCCAGACTGCCTGTTCTCTGCTATGTCAGATCATTAAGCACAGCTAAAGTGTGATCCTTCTGACACCACATCAAATTGGGATCCCTCACCTCCAGGCGAAACATGTCCTTTTGCACAGACAAATGGCAAGAAATCCACCCCGGAGGAAACTTTATTGCTCCAAGGTTGCTCTTTCTGTTCAGAAGACTTAAAGTCAGAGTGAAAGCAAAATTGATGTTCTTGGTTCATGTTTCTGCTCTCATTTTATATAATTCCACAGGGAAAATTATTCTAAATGAAAATAAATGTGGGGCGACTCGGTGGCTCAGTGGTTAGCACTGTCGCCTCACAGCAAGATGGTCGCTGGTTCGAGTCCCAGCTGGGTCAGTTGCCATTTCTGTGTGGAGTTTGCATGTTCTCCCCGTGTTGGCGTGGGTTTTCCTCCAGGTGCTCCGGTTTCCCCTATAGTCCAACGACATGTAGTATAGGTGAATTGAATTAATTGAATTGAACTAAATTGGCTGTAGTGTATGTGTGTGAATGAGTGTGTATGGATGTTTCCCAGTACTGGGTTGTGGCTGGAAGGGCATCCGCTGTGTAAAACATATCCTGGATAAGTTGGCGGTTCATTCCACTGTGGCGACTCCTGATGAATAAAGGGACTAAGCTAAAGGAAAATTACCCACGAGAACATGGGGAGAACATGCAAACTCCACACAGAAATGCCAACTGACCCAGCCGGGGCTTGAACCAGCGACCTTCTTGCTGTGAGGCGATTGTGCTACCCACTGCGCCACCATGCTGCCTACCCATTTTATATTTGGAGAATTAAATGAAAAAAGGTCTATATTTACATATAATCTAATATGAGTTATTATTGGACACACTTTTGATTGGACACAATTCTTGAGACTTTTTTTTTCTTTCCATCGAATTTCCTGTTGCTCAGATTGTTTAAAAATTATCTTGTGATATTTATTTCTTAAGAAATGGCTCAAAATAGCTACACTGTGCATTCCTTCCAGCATAAATATGGACGTTTTCACACTTAACTGTCAGACTGTACGATCAGTTATGTCATCTAACGTCTGTAAAATGCCACTTAACTGGTGTCATTGGATCTATTTTTAGTGACGTTATACATGCAGAAGTCATATTGTGTTTCAGTTTATTGGTGTTTCATTTTGTTATGTCCATGTGTGTGTATGTGCGGGACAACAGCTCGCATCTGTGTGTGTGTGTGTGTGTGTGTGTGTGTGTGTGTGTGTGTGTGTCTCATAATGAGTGTGCTTGATTACTGAATCTGTGTGTGTGGAGCAGATGCTGCCTTTCGTCCTCCTGTGAATCTCCTCACATCAAACGGCAGCGGCCCAGAGGAACTTTCTCTCGCATTACACACATATAAGCAAGCGTCTGAGCTGCACAGCACCACTGTTCAAAGCAGTCTACTGTGCTGATTTGGTCAGCGTAACATTTAGTTTTGTTATTGAAGACGTTTAAGGTTTATAATTATTGTTACTTGTGCTGCTTACTGATTTGATTATTTTTTGCAGGATTGAAAACATTGTTTAATTGACATTTTATCTTACAATTATCTTTCAATTCTTTACAATTGATATATTTATATGTAAAGAAAGAAAATCTTTAAGTCATTATCGGTCATTTTAATACATCCTATCTGAATTAAAGATAATGTCTTAGGAAAAAAACTACTACTGTACACTGGAAGCTTGTTTACACCTCTAAATTACAAAATACACTCATAATAATGATTTTTTTGCTGCTTGTTCAAACTACTTATTTAAAATGAAACAACACAATTTTTTATTTTTTTTGGGACAACTAATTTCTTTTATGTTCAATCCACTTAAATTTGTTAAGTTAACTTAATCGATTTGTGTTGGGACGACATGAATGAGTTGTGTGGAACCCTGCACTTTTTACAGTGTACATATAATTGACTTATTTTTCATATGTGACCCTGGACCACAATACATTGCATATTGTATACACAATAATTGAAAAATAATAATCATTACAATATTAAGTAGAGATCATGATCCATGAAGATGTTTTGTAAATATCTTACTGTAAATATATCAAAACTCAATTTGGATTAGTAATATGCATCGCTAGGAATGTAATTTGAACAATTTTAAAGGCGGTTTTCTCTACTGTGTGTTTTTTTCTTTTTCTTTTTAATCCTCAGATTTCAGATTTCAATGAGTTGTATCTTGGCAAATTATAATCAATATGATATGATATCCCATATGCAGTATGATGTCTAGATTTCAATTTCCAAAAATGTACACTTATGACTGGTTTTGTGGTCCACAGTCACATATCTCACAATTTGAGCTCATAGAAGTGCGAGTTTGCATTGATACTTTTGTATTTTTGTATTTACTGTGGACTAAACTTACATGTTTTGAATGAAAAAAAAAAGTTAGAATTGACAAATAAATCAACAATTCTTTAATGCATATGAAGTCTCAAAGTCTAAGCTTAGTGGTATGATATAAAATTTATATGATATATTATTGAAACTTATGTGATATTGTTTTATAAAAGATTTGGTAACACTTCAGTTTAGGTAACATCTCACACCATTTATTACTGGCTTATTACCTGCCTATTATTCAGATATTAACTGTTTATTATCACTTCTAAAGTATGATCTTATTTTACATCCCTAATCCTACCCAATACCTAAACCCAACTACTACCTTGCCAAATATTAATAAGCAGCTAATTAGTTGTTTATTGAGCTAAAAGTCTTAGTTAATGGTTTGTTAATAGTGTAAACATTAAAATAAAGTGTGACCAAAGATTTATATGATAAAAACTGGCAATTATTTAATAATAAGTCTGAATCCTGAGATACAAACTCACAGTTCTTACTATATAAACTTACAAATCTCTATTCAGTATATAAACTCTCAACTGTGAAGATGTAAAAATGATAGTGAGGTTTGAACTCAAAATTCCTTATAAATTGTTTTCTTATAACTCAAATTCAGTATAAGTTCAATTCAAAACTAAATTGGGAGACAACATCAGGCTTGCAAGAAAGTTTATAAACTCGCTACTGCTATAAAAAGGTCTGAACAAACTAACTGAGTAAAACTTTTCAGATAATCCTCAGTATTGTGAGAAAAAAAGGTCATAAGCACACACACATACTCACAACGGCTCTTTTTAAAGCACAGGCCAATGCTGAAATCTAGCATTGCACAGGATCATAATAAACAACACAGAGCGACGTAACGTGGCGCAGCTCCTTAAAAATGTGTTGTACGGGCAGATGGGCTTGTCTTGAAACGATCACGTTCTGATGTCTGCGCTATAGACCAGCAGTTTGGTATCAAAGCACGCTGTGTACAGAAGATTTTTAATAAGCCCAGACGGCTCAGTGACATCTGCGTTATATTTGGTGCTTATTTTTCTTCATTTCTCTGATGGAGTTGTTAATTCACAGCTCAGATTTGCAGTTAATTGACATGTTATCAGGCTTGGGATGCTTGTTTATGGTGTTTGTATTAGAAATGATGACTATATAAAGGATTTCAAAATTGTTACTTTCTTGAAAATAGGGATGTAAAGATGGTGTGTGTTTTCAAATCCCAGGCTAAATTGACTATTACCAAGAATCTTCAGGCTTCTCAGCTACTTTTATTGGCAATGTGTAAATTACTTGTAGCAAAGCTTAAACAAGACCCTGGATTCCTGTAGGTTGTTTGTTACGGTTTATGTGACTATTTTTAATTTCATAAAACAAATTTTACAGCATCGATAATGTAATTAAAAAATTATCTATTTGAGCATTAATTTAGTTGTTCAAGCATAAAACAAGACGGAAGGCTGTTTAAACACAAGCACCATCAGGAGCAGCAGGCAAGCGCCGATACTCCATAGAAAATACTGTGGTAAAATATATTTCCATATTTTAAAGACATGGTACAATGGATTTTAATGTAGTGCTTCTTTCCCACTTTTATATTGTATGTCAATCAGGCAGTGAAAATCATTGATTTTAAACAAGCCAGATCTTAAATGCTGCGAGTTTAAAATGGCACAACAGTTCACCGGAATTGCCTGAGCTGACTTATTCCAAATTAAAAGTCCCCGTGCATTCTTCAGGACACCGACTGTCTGATGACCCTGGTGTATAGTCTCAAATATACTTTATAATGAAATACAACTGTGATTTGAATAAATAAATGACACTTGTTTATCACAATTTCACAATATAGAAAATAAATGCAGCATTAGCTAGGTTTCTGTCCACCTATTTTTATGTACATTTTGGAATATTGCATAAAATATGCTTTACGGAAACTAAAAATATAAATGTTGAAAATGCACATTAACAATTGTGCACACAACTGACTAGGATAAACGTTTCATACCAATAAGAAAAATGCGCATATACTAGGATGAAAACAGATTTACAGAATAAACTCTATTCTAAAACAACCCAGGCTCATTCTGTAGCCCTGTATACATTTCTGGAGAGAGCAAAATACGTCTCAGGAGGTAAATTTTTTTGCAGTTTTTGTTTTCGCGAATCCACTAGAGGCCGCTGTGTACGCATTTTCATATCTCAAATTTTTCTCACGAGTGCCATTCGCACCTGCTGTTCTCGCATAAATCCACCAGAGGCCGCTGTCGACTGATACCCTCCTTCTTCCCTAAAACCAATAGTGTTTTAAAAACCATCGATTGACGCGCCCACGCCCTTCCCTAAACCCAACCGCAGTGTTTTAAAAAGCAATCCAGAAAAAGAAAAGCCCCCTGATTTTTACCAAGTTTTTAGATTTTACCACATTCTCACCCTGTTATTTACTTGTTTATTTTATTTTTTAGCTTTTGTTTTTGTCTTACCTGCTTTCTGGAACCCTTCTTCACTGGGCTCGAACCCCTTTGTCGCGGTCAATAATTCACGATCTCCAGAAATGTGTATAGGGCTAGGTTTTTTAAAATGAGCCCATGTTCTAATATCTTTTAGCCAAAGTCCATCATTAAAGTGGTTCAGTATTATTACCTTCATTAATAAACTTTCTTGAGCCTACAAAAGCCACTGTGCATTCATTGCATTCTGTCTTCATCTTCTGATATGCATGTCATGTATAATAAGAGAAAATAAGGCCCACATTTGCTTCTGCTACAACAGCAAATTCAAATTTTCTTTTGATATATGGCGCAAGTTTATCTGGAACTGATCATTTTGTTCTCGTTGACTCATTGGATGGAAAAGCTGCTTCATTCGCAAACGTTTTATGTGATATTTTCAGTTTGCACACAAGTTTAATTTGCATCTTTGAATGGAACAGGTAATGACAAGCAAAAGAGCACTGTAAAATATTATATGAACAATATGTCATGACATTATTTGTTTTATTGTTATTTTACCTTGAATTAATCAGGTTTTAACTTCATTTTTAGGTTTTATGATATTTTACTGGATGTTTTCAGTCAGTTTAACACACTGTAAAGAAATTCTGGGTTCCACAAAGTTCCTTCATGTTGTCACAACATAAATTAAGTTAACTTAACCGTTTTTACAAATTAAACTGGATCAAACATAAAACAATTAAGTTGTCCCCCCAAAAACGTAGGAATTGTGATGTTTAAGCTCTTTTTAAATAAGTTGTTTGAACGAGCAGCAAATGTCATTTTTTTGAGTGTATAATGTATGTTGAAAGGACTGTTGAAAGTTATTTTGATTCAGCTTAAAAACAACAGCAACAAATTATTGTTGCATTGACACTTCTTTTCCAAAAACAAACAAAAGTCTTACTGACCTCAGACATCCCTTTTAGCGAGTGAGACTCTGAATAACACCTGTATACATATTTGCAATATAAACAGCTATTATATGCACATTATTGCAATTAAGCTAAGACCAATTACATAATTTAGCAATATCATTGTCTGTATGTCAATTACAATTAAGTGTGCATTGTTGACACTCATTGGAGTAGTTAACCTACTATTAATAGCTTATTTATATAACAGTCATTTGTTCACATATCATTGAGATGTGAGAGAATATATTGCAATTTATATCATTAGAACAATCATACAGTTTACTTTTATTGCTTGGAATTCAATTATTTAAATGATCCCATATGGAAAATTATAGCTGTAATTATAACTGTAGTTATAGTGTTGTTTCTGAGTGTGTGTTGGGGGGTGGCCGTGTGTGTTTGCTGTTTCCCAATCATGAGATAAATGAGTACACACTCACGTCACAGAGTAATAACCATCGCTGGTGGCTCATCTTTATTGTCCCCACCAGTGTTTGCTGGCCTTTGTGAAAGGCCACTGGAAAGAGGGAATCTTTCCCTAGAGCTCAGTTAGGCCACAGACAGCCCCATAAATCCTCTACTCTAATACTCCCAGATTCGCCTCTATTGGCCAATGCACCAAATTGGATGCTTTGCATTCTCGGCCTGCTTCACTTGAGACACATGCTGTCTGGGGCCTGAATCACAGACTGCCTTACTGCCCGTCTTTCTGTCTCTGATTCTTATTCATTTGACATCACAGCCTCTTTTCTGTTCTTTTACTAATGCGTGGTTAGATGCATTCATAGATATACTGATGGTAAATGTCATAGAATTAGAAAAAAAAGCATTACACAATTGTGAATAGACAGCAAGAGTGTGATTCTATTAAATGAATGTGTCTAATTTTGTTCATGTAGTTTGGTTTATAATAAGAAATGTTTATATCATAAGCCATAGCTCTCCAACTCAGTTCCTGGAGGGCCGCAGCTCTGCAGAGTTTTGCTCCAACCCTAATCAAACACAGCTGATCCAAATAATCAAGGTGTTCAAGACTACTAGACACTAGTCTTAAACACTTTGATTAGTTTGTTCAGCTGTGTTTGATTAGGGTTGGAGCAAAACTCTGCAGAGCTGCGGCCCTCCAGGAACTGAGTTTGAGAGCTATGTCATAAGCCATTATATTAATATATTGTATATTTGAAGAAAATGTAAAAATTATCTTAACTTTAAGCGCTTTCAAGATACTTCCAATATTGGAAATATGTGTTTCAGCTTACATTATTGCGAAACCGCATAAACATACTTAAATATACTGTATGTTTGATTGCAGTTTGTAGGTAAAATGAATGATAAGGGGTTGTATGATGCCAACAACTTTTGCTCCTTTTCACACTAATGATATTTACAAGGACATATTATCTAATAGTCGAATATCAAATAATCAAAATTATCAAATAAATGATTATTTTTCACAAAAACACAAAACAACTTAACAGTGTGTATAATTTATCATCGTTTTTGCATTATCTGTCACCACCATATGGAGAGCTTTTCTGGTGTGGACAGTTCATTGCACTGCACAGTAATGTATTTGTGTTGTAGAGTGCTCTTGTTTGAGTTTGGTGAAGCTCGGTTCCACAAAAGAGATAAAAGCAATGTAAAATAAAGGCAAAACGTAATGGCTGCAGTGCACTTCTCTGGGTAATCTGTATGATAAGCTATGGACATGAACAAGAAGGATGTTTATCTGAAGTGTATAACAAAACGTACCCCAAGTAATCTTTTGATTTGTAAAAATTAAGATAGCGCCCTCTAGTGTATTTGTCATTTGAAATGGGCAATGAAACATAACTGGAGCAACGTATTTTACGTTTCTTAAACATGTAGGCTAAGACAGTGGTCCCCAACCTTTTTATCACCACGGACCGGTCAACACTTGACAATTTTACCATGAGTTGGTGTACATAGATTGCTAGGCGACCATCAACTATTTTCTCAGAGGATGACAATCTGACAAAACATTGTTGCAACTCTGATACAAGTTTTATTTATGGATAAAATTAAAAAGCACTGAGATAATGAGTCTACTGAAATGATGTTCTTGTCACATGACTTGTGGTGCGATGTTTTCAACTGTGTGCGTCTGGAAGGCACGAGCGCATCGCTTCTAATATGTGTGGCTTCTCTATTGGAAATAATAAACTAGCGGGCGGAAAAAGACGTAATATGTGAATGGCCCCCCGCCGTCATTTGCGATCTCCAGCAGTTGATCTTCTTCTTGCAAAGACATGCTGGATTCACCTGATTTGTTGACAAATGGGTTGCGGATCCATTCTTTGACAGTTCGTGGGTCCTTCACTGTGCCTTTTCCCCTTTTCCCTTTCCAAAGGTGTCTGTTTCTTACTCATTTAGCTGGCTTGTGGGTTAAATTTTGGCGCTCAAGTGACTGAGATGTTCAGACTCAGATAATAAATAAAACGGAAAAAAATTATGAGTTCTTGTACTGACAAGTACCAATTGATCCATGTACTGGTCTGCGGCTCGGGGGTTGGGCACCACTGGGCTAAGGCATGTATTTTCAATTTTTGTTTTTTTTGTTTGTTTTTTGTTATTAAATCAAAGTTATGTCATTTGAAGCATTTTTCCATTACTGTATGTATGTGTATGAATGTGATTATGGGTTTGTTTGTCTCCTACAATCTTCTACAATTAATATAGATATCTCTAATGGTGTTTACTGTATGTGATGTTGTTCATTTATTTTATATAGCTTGTTTGACCAAATAAGAACATTTAATCCACTGTTTTGTGTTCATACCTAAAAAATTATCTTAATTTTTTTTTCCAAAACACAACAGGGCTATATCCTTTTTTCTGCAGTATCAGCGGA
Source organism: Danio choprae (assembly GCA_903798125.1). Lineage (NCBI taxonomy): Eukaryota > Metazoa > Chordata > Actinopteri > Cypriniformes > Danionidae > Danio > Danio choprae. The sequence goes on from CAIGQW010053418.1 coordinate 2,543,375, forward strand.
ATACAGCCAATGATGAAATCAATGTCAGCCAGTTTTTTTTTATATATATTGGTCAAAGTTTTCCATGGCTTAATATCAGCGGTTGTAAATTGGTGAGTGGTGTCAGAGGATGCAGGCGGTTGTAAATGGCTCATTGATTTTCAGGCAAGTTGGACTCGAGGGACGTATCTGTCTCTCTGCTCCAGCCTATCGGCTTCTTCATTAGCAAGGGTCTGTCGATAACGGCGTGTGCGTATGTATGTATGTGTGTGTGTGTGTGTGTGTGTGTGTGTG
>CAIGQW010053418.1:2548541-2565745 GCA_903798125.1 Danio choprae
GTGTGTGTGTGTGTGTGTGTGTGTGTGTGTGTGTGTGTGTGTATGGGTGTTTCCCAGTACTGGGTTGTGTGTTTTTATGCTGGATGCTGGATAAGTTGGCGGTTCAAACATCGCTTTTTGAGTGTACTTAGTAATATAAGCTTAGATAAACTTAAAAATAATGAAAAAAAGAGCATATCATTGTTGTAATGTCATTAGGAAACGTTGTGGCCAATCCAACTCTGAAGATTCATACGTGATCAATATGCACACTCCAGCAGAGTCTGTATTTTGTTCCAATTGGCCTGTTTTACACTCACTGGATTTTCATGAGAAGGAATGAGGTTTCAGGTTCACAGTGTGCCGTATTTTCCATGTACTGATCTTTTATTATATGTCTAGCTATATCCAGATTTTCATTCTATGGCACTTTTAATACTCAGCCAGTGTTTGTGTACCTCTTTCTCAGTGTGCAGTTGCAGTTTTCTTTGACATGTTCTTGCCCTTTAATGGAGAGGTTCAATTAAGGTCAAAAATGCCTGAGATTTTAACTCTTGCAAATGAAGAAAGTAAGACGTTTCAATTTAATTAATGCTCTTTTAATATTGGCTTAGATATGTGGATGGTATCCTGTAAACGTATATATCTTTTTTTGAAATTCACAACAACAGAAACTACTTAATGCTTTAAATTAGTATTTTCTCATGGTATTGAAACTTATATCAAGTATATATATTTTTAAAAGTGTCGTATCAAAGTTATAAATAGATGTATCATGACAGTGCTAATTCTGAAGATCTTATCTGAATGAGCATGAGGGAAAAGCATGGTGTTTGCTGCTGGTTTTTGGGATACTTTCGGAATAAATGAGGCTGCCAGTTGCGCAGGGTGTTTGTGCAGCAGGTAGCTCTGCTTTCTGCAAGCAAATGAGAGGCTTAATGTGAATAGCAAAAAACAAAAAAAAAGATGAATGTGTGCGCGTGAGCTCAGGCCTCTGAGTGTCATTTGTTGTTTTGTCATGCGTTTTCATGGCTAGAATAATCCAGGATTGATGGGAGTGATATTAAAGCAGCAGTGAGTTTGCTCTCTCTCTCTCTCAGCACTCATTCGGAGATGCATTTGTTTTACCTTTATGCAATGCTGTGGTTTACATTTCTGTCAAAATCCCTTTATTTCAAATGGACAAGACCTGAGGTAGTCGTCTCTGGTTTAGCACGAAGAAAGATCAGCTTTAATCGCAGAGGGAAAACAAGCTTGAAAGGCGTCTTTGGCTTGTTTATTCCCAGTTGTTGCAGTGTTTTCACAGTGCTAAAATAAAAGCATAGCTATTTTTAATTTTTTTCCCACTTGGAGTATATTAACTGGCAAAATAGTGATAGAATAGTGTCAGTTAATCAGTACATTCACCGTGTGTTAGTTCTACAGCAGTGTTTTTATTTATATATGAAGAGTTTAGATGCAAAACCCTCATTTGTTGTAAATGAGCATTTCTTTTTATCAGGCTCATATATTATGTTATATATATTCATATATATATATTCATTCATTCATGTGGGGTCGCCACAGCAGAATGAACCGCCAACTTATCCAGCATATGTTTACGCGGATGCCCTTCCAGCTGCAACCCATCACTGGGAAACATCCATACACACTCATACACTACGGACAATTTAGCTTACCCAATTCACCTGTTCCGTATGCCTTTGGACTTGTGGGGGAAACCGGAGCACTGCTACCCACTGCGCCAGCGTGAGGCCCCATATATATATATATATATATATATATATATATATAGGTTCAGAAGTTTCATTTTAGAGATAAAGAAAAGGTTATTAGCTGGTAAATAAAATAACTTTTTTCAAAAATGTCACAATTCTTTGGTTTTTAAGAAGGCAGATTTTCTTTTGCGTCAACCAGCTAAATCCACTTGGGCTTTTTTTTTTTTTTTTTTTTTGCAAAAACCTCTAAATCCACCTATTGGGACAAGACAGTGTAATTAGATGAAAAATCACTAAAGATGCAATAAGAAATGATTTTACCAAACATAAAACATATTACACAAACCACCTAAAATTAAAAATACATAAATCTGTCAAGTAAGTGGTGGTTCATTCTGCTGTGGCGACCCATGATAAATCAGGGACTAAGCAGAAGGAAAATGAATGAATAAAATCTGTCAAGTAAGTGCATTAACCAACAACATTAAAATTGACATTAATAAAATCTTAATGATCTGTTGTCATTTCTGATATTTGTTATGTAGATGTAATGTAAGTAGAACAATGTAAACATTGCAAATGTTGTAAACTAAGCTTGATAGATTCAAATAATGTAGTGTAAAAACATTGTGAAACATCAATATCTGTGCATTGTCCATTATTATAAAAAGCTAATTAGATATATAGGTAATATGAAGTAATATAAATAATGTATAGTTTTATACATTATACTTCTCTTTTAAAAAATTGTTTACATTACCAAATACACAAGGTAGGCCTACTGGGCCACTTTTAGAAACTCATTCATTCATTCATTCATTCATTCATTCATTCATTCATTCATTCATTCATTCATTCATTCTCATCATAATCAAGGTCTTGGTCTCTTTTCGTCTCTTGTTTAACCTCATAGCATCCATGTGGAATAAAAGAACAGCATCTTAACTTCATCTTTCGTGAAACGGGGTTGCAATTTAATGTATAGTAAATCAGACTCAATCAAAGTAGCGTCACTGCACAAAAAAACTTTATGAATGAATGTTACACTTCCTACTATACAGTGTGTTTTCTTTTTCTTATAATGCACAGAGTTTTGAGGTAAGGGACGTTTTCATTGGCCAGTCACTGACAGTTGGACAGGCTCGTCCAATTCATCTATTTTCATCTTTTAAAATCTAAATTTGAATGGGAATAAAACAGTCTCCTCATAAAAGCCGGCTTATCAGCGCGCCGTTACATTGAAAACATAAGATTCGATTCGTGCCTTCTGATTGGTTCTCGGAACATAGCGGCTTTTGCTGTCAAAGGCAAGTGGCGTTTAGAGGCTTTTGCCAACAAACTGTTACTTCTGAATGTGCTGACACTGTGATTAAGATGATTTGAAACAAAAAAAATTGTTGAACATGTACTACGTGCCTAAAGCATTCGCTCAATGTCATTAGCTCATTTCTAGCGGTTTTTACATGTGAACTTTTCATATTATGTTGGTATTTTATACTTATTTTGTTATTTGAGTATTTATACTTATTTATAAAATGTATTCTTTTTGACTTAAAATAGTTTTTTCTTTGCTTTAACTTTTATTGTGTGCATTTTCAGAATTTTTTGATACACATAATTTTTATTAGCAATTATTATTACAGCTTAAGTTCAGTACTTTTATCATGCCAAAGCAACATTTATATTCACTGTAAAAAAAATATCTGTTAATTAACAGTTTCCGTATTTTGTGTTTTCCATTTATTTAGGGTTGTGAATTGTATTATGGGATCTTGATCTCTGCTCTGTCGACTTTTGATATTGAAAATTCAACTCTACAGTTTAATAGAGTGACTTTCTGTTAGGATTCTGCCACTTCTGTCTTAATTCTTGTTTTGGTGGCAGAGTCCAGACACTAGTCCTGTCTTTCTTGTATGATGTGCTTTCTAGCATGGTGTTTTTGTTCTCAGCGCTCCAGTCTAGTTTGGTAGTAGGTTTCGGTTGACACTTGGATCGTAAACATGCATGCTGCATGTGAGTGCGCGGTAAGTGTTCGGTCATTTATCGTGTGCTTGAGTCTTGCGTTCTGTTTGTGTTGTGTTTAGCACATGGTTCATGTTTACATGCGCCACATGCTTTAGTGTTGTGTTTCATGTGAAGATGAGTTCTCTCATTGGCTGCGTGTTCTAGTCCTGTTTTTACGTGAGCACATGACTTGTGTTGTTTCTTTGCCATGTGCTCCTGTCTATTGTCTAGTCCTACCCTCCTTGTTAACCCATTGTTAGTTTATTATGTTCACCTGTTTTTTTGTCAATATTTCTCCTTTATATTCTCCTCATGTCTGCTGTCCTGTGCCAGTTCATCGTCTTTCCAGCATCGAGTCTGGTCTTGTTGTGTTCAGCCCTGCTCTTCCCTGCCAGCCCAGTTTGTTTGTTTAGTTGCTTTTTTTTTAAATGTTTTCCCCCTCGGTGTAGTTTTTGTTTTATTTTATAATTAATAAACTCATTTTTTTAGTCTGCATTTGAGTCCTCGCGTCCTTCCCCAACCCATACCATGACAGTTTCATTGACATTTTAGTAGTTTAAAATAATATAATGTATATGAAATAATATATAGAGAAATGAATCTGTAAAATATCGGAAAATGTACTGGCTATGAGGGAGTCGTAGGTAAAGACATGAATCTAAATGCTGGAGGTTTATTAAACAAACAGCGTGCGTCAAACACAGGCAGAATCGTAAATCAGGCAAAGTCAAGCAAACATAGAGGCAGTCCAAGAAAAGCAAACAAGGCAGATTCCAAAATTCAAAAAGCAGCAGTCAAAAAGGCAGGCAAAAATGTCATAACACAATGGCAAACACAGCAGTACGAAAACGCTTGGTAAGGCAGTGAAACTGGCAGTACTTCGCAAAGAACAGACATAAACAATCTGCTTATATATGGTGGCTAACAGGAAGTACCACCGAGGAAGTACCCAGTCAATATTCAGGAGAGAGCTCTCTCTAGTGGGTGGATGAATGGTCATTCGCCACATTCGTTACACTGGCAGCTTATTACAAGGTTTTTGTATCGTAATATACAACACCAACCCAGACAATATATCACTTTAAACTATTAAAAATGTTAATAAAAGTCTCCTTTTCCAACTTTTTCAGGTTAAAAGTTGCCCGAAGAAAGATCAAGGTCTCATAATGCAATTCAAAAGCATAAATAAGTGGAGGAAAATAAAAAATAAAAACATAAATCACAAAATATGGAAAACCGCTAATTTATGGATATTTTTTACAGCGTTTGTCATGTTTTTATTTTTGTATTTATTTTTTAGAGTTTTATTTAATGTGTAGCGTTGTTTTAGTCATTTATTTTGTGTTATTTCTGATTCTGGTGGGTATGTAATTAGAAATTTGCATGCTATTTTATTTAATCGTGTACCATTTACATTAAATTGCATCTCTAATTTACATTTGTGACCATTTATGAAAGAACACCAAACAGGCCAAAAGCAGAGAAAATGTTATTGTATTATAATTACATGAAAAATACATTGAACAAACACTAAGGTGTATTGAGGTTGGTTGCTAAGGTGCTCTGAGTGGTTGTTAGTGTTTTGCTATATGGTTCCTTAGGAATTCGGTGTGGTTGTTAAGTGGTTACTTACTGGCGCTAGTTAAAAAAAAGCCTATGCTTGTGTTTTGTTTTTTTTTCTCTCTCAAGATATATCTCGCTCCCTCCTTCAGTGCAAGTCGGGATTTTTCACCTCTTTTATCATATTCCAACGCCAGAATGGTGAAATCAACACCAGCCTAATAGCACACCTCTTCTTAACAAGCCACACGATTTCTGTAATGTAAAAGTACATTTGTGCACACTTGCATCCGTGCTTTGTTAATTTTAACATCATTCTATCACATTGGAGCGTTATATGCATGCAGGGTTTGAGATCCACAAAATATTCCAGGCACTTCTTGACACTTACCCGTCCATAATTAAATGTTTTTTTTTCTTTCTCATCACTCTCTCTTCAGCCTGGCGAGATTAAAGTGAAGTACAGGTATTGATGGACCTCCTGTGAGTTTATTGACTTCACTGTGGTTACTGTAATCAGCTTGATGAATTGGAAGGGAGTGAACTCACCAGGATGAACAAGCAGACGCGGCTGTAGTTTATTACTGGCTCTGTCACTTCTAGACACACCTCCACACAAAGGTTGTGATTTAACGGACACATCAGTATGTGTAATATTTTGCCACTAGAGCCATAGTCATGAATATTGGGCTTTTATATTGAATTGAGACCATCTAGAAAATAAAAAATACAGTTTAGCCAAACAACTTAGGCTAATTAGAGATACAGTGTATCCGGAAAGTATTCATAGCGCTTCACTTTGTCATAAATTTCACATATAAATTACTCGCATATACACCTATACTATTGGATGTTCAAAACAATATATTTTAATATATTGCCTCATAGCTTGTCCCCCATATTTCAGCTTGCTATCAACAGACCCACGCATCTCCTTCCCTATACCCAACCGATTGTGTTTTCAAAAGCAAACAAAGGAAAAAGCTTGATTTTGCCACGATTTCACACTTTTTTCATGTTTTGTTTGACCTGGTTTCACTCCATGTCCTAAGTCCGACACCATATAAGGCAAGCTACCGAGCAAACTGATCTTGCCGGAAAAGCTATTCATATGGAGCTAATTGGTCAGTGGTAGTGCGAAAAGTAACAGAAGTTGTTGGCGGCATCATACTGGCCTGTGGCATTCGTCTTACAAAAAATACGAATGACAATGCGTGTGATGCTCTCATCTATTTTGGATGCAGTACTCTGTTTTGGATCCATTAAACCGAGCAAAAATGATAGTAAGTGACATTTAAAATGTTATAAAATATTATTCGTCTTTCTTTCTTCTTTTTATTCCTTCCCTTTATTAATGTCAATTGTAAATAGCGTTTGCATGTTAGCAGTGGTAATGGGTATCTCCTGTGGTTTTTGCACTCATTACATTTCCTGGATGTCATCTTATGAGAATGTCTTCTTGCTGAGTGGCTGCAGAAATTAGAGTTCATATCATTTCAACTCAACCCAACCTTTGCCTGCCTTTACTTCTTACCAGGAATATCTGAATGAACGGAACTCTCACCTTCTGTCTTTCATTATCCCTATTGTACGTAATTGATTATTCTTTATAATGAGCAGTAGAAATACTTGAGTCTTAGTTTCCATTATGAACCCCCACAAACCTTTACTCTTGGAGGACCTCTAATGACCGCAGGCCACTAATGAGTCTCTCCTGGAAACGGTTGTTATGGCAGCGGCAGGCCGTCGATCGGCGTGTGGATCTTTATCGACTTGTTGCCACACTCGCAGTGGGTTATAATTGTAGTCCGTTTGTACGAGGATGAGTGACTTGCTGTTTTGCATTTCTCTGATTTTGCTGCCATATTTTAGGAGTAAGGTTAGTCTGAACGTGTACTCGTGCATCTTCTGCATACCAAGTGCTGGGCGCATGTGTAAATGTGTACGTGCCGGAGTGTGAAACAGTGTATTTTTAGTTTCTCCCAGACTGTGCAGAGGAGGTGCAGAGACTGCTGGATCGCAGCCCAGACTTCCAGCTCTGGAGAGTCTAATAATGTGTGCGAATGCCTGTCTGTTTATAAGAACAGCATCTATAGTGTCTGGATAGAAAGCTTGATGTGCATGTTTTTTTTTTCTTCTTCTTCTGATGGCTGCCATTGGTTGTACATGTTTTTGATAAAACTCTGCTGACTGACGTGAGTTGCATCTGAATTCACAATCATTAGCTTCTGCAACCCACCTTGCTGGCCCACATTTGGCCATCTTATAAAATTACACAACTTTTTGGAGTTCAAAAGTGGGCCAATGCACAATTATACGAAGTTCTGGAGGAAGGTTTGGATTTCAGAGCATTGATGGCTTTATTGAGAGGGAGAGAGTATCATGATTGAAGGTATCTGTGTTGTTTGGCAGGTTTTGAGGTTTCTGATGAGACCCAATGTCTGATGGATCTGTTTATTTAAGGCAAATGCTTCCTAGATGGCTAGATGACATTACTAAACATTAACCTCAGCTCCACTGCAAATCAAGAGACCTGTAAAGCCAATAAGGCTTGAATGATTCCATCTTCCTTTCATATCATTTTCTTTGCTGGTTTTGAAGAGTTTGATGTATCACTGCATATAGAAAGCCTTTTTAAAACCCACAGTGCAAAGCTTCCTTTACTGTCTAACCAGACCCTTTAATGAAAATAAATTGCATGTATGTCTGAATTAGAAATCATATGAGTTCATTAGTATATAAATGTCTGTGTTTGCATGTTGACAGTAATTCAATATTCAGAAACAATATTCCTGCCCTGATGAAAGATAGTGTGAGTGCATTGCCAGAGGCTCGCAAATAATAGGACATTGAAGTGTTACAGATAGTTGACACAAAAATCAGAACTGCCATCATTTTCTCCTCTCATTTCCCTTAGTTTGCTTTATCTTTTATTGATTTCTTTATTATGATTTAGATTTTTTTTTTCAGCCCAGGCTCAATGAAAAGCCTACTTGTTTTTTTTTTTGTGAAATGTTATGTATACTGTTTGCGGGTAGGTCTCATTGCACATTTCAGATCACAAATTCACTAGAGGGCGCTGTCTACATTTTTGCAAATCTGAAATATGTTACTTCGGCTATGTTCACACTGCGAGGCTTAGTGCTCAAATCAGATATTTTTTTCTCATGTCTGATTTTTTTTGCATAGCTGTTCACATTGTTGTTATAAATGCGGCCAATAACAGAACTCCAGTGTGAACAGATCATGGTCCTAAACTGACCCGTATGTGCAAAAGTACAACAAGCATAGCACAAAATGTCTAATTAAGTGAAGTGAATAAAGCACAATGTCTAACAGATTATGTTAAATGTGATTATTGCCGTTTTTACAGACAACCGCTGTTTTTTTTATGAACTGTAAATGGTTGTGTTGCTAGTACTAATGAATATTTTAGTGTTTGAAATACAAAATAGGTGTTTTGTGATTGAAAACACTGATGATTTGTCATTTATGGCAAGCGCGGTGTGCGTCTCTGTGACTACCGGTGTAGTGAACTCATCAAGGGTTAATGGTTTAAGCCGCAGATTGAACTGTGAAGGCAATGCTCATGTCTGGTTCATCAGTGTTGAAAATTAAATTGTTTCCAGAGTCTGATAACCTTACCTACTGTTAATTCATTTTAATTTGTTATAAACAACAAAGGCTGTATGCAGTCAAAACTTTGCTTATCGGCATATTGAAGGATTTTGTCCTTAACAATGAAAAAAGTTTAAAGAGAGCATAACTGTTGCAAAACTTGTCACACTGTTATTTTTTTTAAATATTTGGTTTTGTTAATGTATTGATTATTTAAGTGAAATATAGCCATTATACGTAGGCCTATGTGTTTCATTCTTTTTATATATGCAATTATGGTGGTATTTTAAATCTAAATGAACAATCCTTTTTTTTTTTGTTACAGGCTAATGGTTAATGTTTGATTAACAAGCGTCAGTTGTCATTCAGAAAATATTCAAAATGAATAACCTTCAAATTTTGGGGTAAAGTATTTGCCCTGTGTGTTTATTAATGTTATTCTATGCCGCTGATGAGTAGACGATGTTTGCAGCATGAACAGTACAGAATAATGACGTGTGTCAATCAAAACATATGTAAAAGTCACATTAGTTCCTACATAACCGTTCACAGTGCAGTCGGATTTGATAAACATCAAATCTGAATATGTTTTAATACCACATATGAAAGCGGCACAAATCGAAATTGAAAAGATCAGTTTCCATGCAGGTTGGACTGTTCATACTGTCATGACAAAAACAGATCTGAGTCACATTTGGGCCACATTTGCCTCCACGTCCTTCTTGTTCATGTCAATGTGAAGGCAGGGCTTGTCATACAGATCACCTAGCACAGTGTTTCCCAATTCCAGTCCTCAGGATCCCCCCTTCACATTTTGTATGTCTCCCTTATTACATACACAAGGATCAGTTGATGGATCTCTCTGTCAATGAGCTGATGATCTGAATCAAGTGTGTTAAGTAAGAAAAACATACAAAATGTGCAGTGCGGGGGATCCTGAGGGCTTGAATTAGGAACCACTGACCTACCTAGCAAACCACTGATCTAAGCCCTTCCCTAAACATAACCGTTTTTCAAAAGCAAACATATGAGAATTTAAGTACACTTTGACCTCTTAGGTTTACCTTGATGTTATGTTGCTTTATATTTCTCTTTGGAACTTGGTGTTGTGCAAAGAACTGCACAAAAATAATATAATATGTTCCTGCAAGTATCATTAGTGTGAAAATGAACATAAGTTGTTGGCATCATACTGCCCTGTAGCATTCATTTTACCTACAATCTCAAGCTCATGCAGTCAAGCGTATATTTTAAGTACGTTTTTGCATTTTCACCAAAAGGGGCAGCATGTTGGCGCAGTGGGTAGCACAATTGCCTCACAGCAAGAAGGTCGCTGGTTCGAGCCTGGGCTGGGTCAGTTGGCGTTTTTGTGTGGAGTTTGCATGTTCCCCCCGTGTTCGCGTGGGTTTCCTCCGGGTGCTCCGGTTTCCCCCACAAGTCCAAAGACGTGCAGTATAGGTAAATTGGGTAAGCTAAATTGTCCGTAGTGTATGAGTGTGAATGGGTGTGTATGGATGTTTCCCAGAGAAGGGTTGAAGGGCATCCGCTGCGTAAAACATATGCTGGATAAGTTGGCGGTTCATTCCGCTGTGGCAACCCCAGATTAATAAAGGGACTAAGCCGAAAAGAAAATGAATGAATGAGTTTCACAAAAATGTAGACTGAAGCACTTATTTCCAATGAGCCTGCTAAGATTTTTTTTTCTATAGCTCTCATGTCCTTTTGTTCATGTTCTTTCATTTGTTTGTCTAGGACTTCTTTACTTTTATTTTTCAATAAGAGAAGATGGTATGCTAATTTATATAACCAGGTGGATAAGGACTGAATATGTGAATTGAGTGCTTGCTTTGCATGCACCTTTTGAATGAAATGATTTAAACTGTTCAACCTGTAGTTACATTTCCTTGGAGGGGGTTTTGATTATCACCATAGTTAGTTGGACACCATTGAAATATTGCTATTGTAGGCAATTTTGTGGCACCACGTTGCGGATTGTGTTACTTCTGTCTTGCTCTGAAAAAATGTAGTTAACAAGTTACAAATGAATCTCAAAAATACTGTATATTTTGTCTTCTACTTGGAGTGATATTTTATCCCTTGAGTTATACATCGACGTTTTAGATTATCCGTGGTCATGTATAACTGACAATAGGGGTAGTATTCATTCTGTTGTAAAAAAAAAAATCTCAACATATATTCCGAAATACTGTATGTGTCAGAGAGCGAGAACTCAGTCTTTGTTCTGGAAATGTCACACCGTGTTACAGTAGCGTTTCCTTCAGGGTAGACTCTCCGTCTCCGTGTGTAGGTGTGTGAGTGTGTGTGCGAGGGTTGAGCTGCCGAGAGCTCCGGGTGACAGAACAAAGACCTGAATGTTCCCTTCTATTTTCTTCTGTTCTGCCCTTTTCTTAAACAGAACCCGCCATCCTGTCAGACCTCTTGCCCACATATATTTTTGGTGCCACCTTAGGGTTTCCAGAACAGTATTGTCTTGTCTAATTGGTTAGTGGGGTTTCAGATGATGCATTGAGTGGTGGAACAGTAAACACACCTGTTATCAATTAGTTTGTTATGCATTTTAGTTGATTAATACAACGTTTGAGGATATCTGTGTGATATTTTAGTCTTAGAGATGCCCATGAGTCAATCGTCCTTCAGCAGTGACAATCATATTGAACTGACTCATGTCTGAACTAAATGGAAATACACTTGTATTGTGCTGCCTGCTTGACACAGTATATTGAATATGTTCTACAGTGGTGAAATCTGACTTCTATTATTCTTTTCTTCGCCTGCTCAACCTTGAAAAGTTGCTTTAACACAAACTACATAGATAGTGATAAAGAAATCAAGGTGACTTGACTTGACTGTGTCAGTCTTTTTATTGAGCCTTTGAGTAATGTAGTAAAAACTAAAATCTTAACATTACCTATGCGGTAAATCCAGATATCCTAATTTTGTGTCCTTTGGTTAAAATGATCCAGTTTATGGAGTACTGGTCACAATATTTCGGTATATGGCTTATTTTCAAGGTAAAGATTGTGGGGTTTAAGCTAAATTATGCATTCCATATTTGCAGTTTCTTTTCGCAAGATCTGGCAACTTTGTGGTGCATATACAACTCAGTTCCATACACATTTCAATGAATAATCCAGATATCATCATTATATAACTGGCCATCCCAGAAATGAGGAGATACATCTATCTGGAGATAGATAGGTGAGGCAAATGTATTCAATTACAAATCATAGACACCGTTAAGTTGTTTTGTGGTATTTATTTGGGGTTGTGCAAATAACAATAATAAGTACATTTAAATATCATTAGTGTGAAAAGGAACAGAAGTTGTTGACATAATACTGCCACCTAGTGTCCATTTAACCTACAACCTGCGGTCTATTGTTTAAAGTTACCATGAAACGGAAGTTAAGATTGTTCTTTTTTTCCATATTTTGACATACATCCAATTGAAATGGTAATGAAATGCGAAAAAAATGTAGGACGGTGAATGATTTTCTCCATTGGAAACTGATTTGATCTTTAGAAGATCAGCATTGATAACAAAATGAAGGAAGAAAGCAAACAAGACACATCCCGCTAGCCCCTCCTGAAAGGCATTCCATGTGACCAGAAGTCATTTCGAAGGGGCAAGGAAGGTTATGGTATTTAATAAAAGATTAAGAGGGCAAATACATTTTTACAAAACAATGAAGTGCACAGATGCATCATTTATAACAAGCGCTACTATATAAATCCAGATATCTCATTATATTACTTTCTATGATCACAGTCACTGATATGCTTAACTAATTATACTTAACTTTGTTGTTGTTTTTATAGACTTTGGCAACCGCAGCAGAGAATTTCCAAATGGAGCATCAATGGAAAGATGAATTTGCAGTAAGTACTTCTGCAACAAGTGCATGCTGAATGTTTACTAAGGGCTAGACATGTATACATTACATCCTATTTGATTTTGTTTTGATTCAGTTCAAGCCAGTTTGCTGTACATGCTATCCACTTACACACTGTAAAGTTTCAGGAGTGAGAAACACGTTTAACTGCGTATTGGAGTGAATTAAATAATGTATAATTTTGTGTGTGTTTGGATTAAAATAATCCAGTTTATCGATTTCTGGACACAATATGTTGGTATATGGCTTATTTTCAAGGTAAAGTTTGTGGGGTTTAAGGTAAATCATGCACTTCTTATTTGCAGTTTCTTATAGCAAGATCTGGCAACCTCTACCACTGTGTGATGCATATACAGTACAACTCAGCTCCATACACATTTCACAGAATTTTAGTAAATAACGCTGTCATTATCTGCATTCTCTGCCGGTTATTTGGTTGTTAATTGCAGTTGTCACTTCAGGAAATTACTCAGATGTGTGTGTACAGGGTAAAGGCCTTAAAGGGCTGACAACCAAATTTAGCTGTAGTGTGTAGGATTATTATTTTACGGCTTTACAAGAAAAGGAGCCTATATTTTTTCAGTGAGCTAATGGGTTGACTGTTACAAAGAAAAACTCACCCAGGTGTTAAAGGGGTAATGACATTTGGTTTTATTTACTCACCTTATGTTGTTCCAAAATAGACATTTTCAAGAACTTTGGGGTCCAAACAACCTCACTGACTTCCAATATATGGATAATTGTTGTGATCACCAGCAGTGTGTTCTCTGCTGGAGCTTACTTCCTGTAGTTTGTTGTAATCATTGCTGTGTTTTCTCCATTGGAAATCTCTACTTAACTACATATCCCATCCATACGCAACAATAATAATAGACAATTTGGTAACACTTTAAAATAATGGTCCATTAGTTAATTCTAGTACTAATACTAGCATGAACAAACAATAAACAATATGATTATTACAGTATTAATTCATCTTTGTTAACGTTAGTTAATAAAAAATAAATTATTGTTAGTTTGTTAGCTGAACATTGCATTAACAAGCACAAATATGAATTGTAATGTTGATCTGCGATTAATAAATGGTTTCAAAATTGTTCATATTTAGTAATAACTAACATAAACATTTTTTATATATATATATATTTTTTATATTTAAAACAACTTTTATTTATGACTACACTCAAAAAAAGTGTTGAACAAACCTAATTAAATTAGGGTAAACATTTCCAGGAAATTGAATTGAGCTGTTTCAACTTATTTAAATGTATTTTTTAAATTTATTTTATGTTAATAGAACCCACAGGCAAAAATCATTTTGGACTAATTATGTCAAATCATTTTCATTCGAATTACCAGAATTTTCTGATGCTGCAACTGTTTTATTAATGCCTGATGGTGCTTAAAATAGCACAGTTGTGGCTAACAATATTGTTGTTAATGAAGCTGCCAATTGCCAAAGCATGAATGCTATTCTTCTTCAAGGCGGTAAAAACCTTACAAGAACTCTTCTACATCTGGGGTTAAACTCTAACCAGCCTTTTTCTTAACTAAAAACACAAAAGATTACTTTTATTTTCAACGTTTCCCTCTCTTAAGGAACTCTTACGCAAAGTTTGCTGGGAACTACATGTTTACTAACTTGGCAGTTGCACCAGCACAATTGTTTTTTGTTGGAACAGCATGAATGAATTAAGTTAACTTAATTATTCAACAAATTTAAGTGGATTAAACAAAAAACGAATAAATCATTCAAATATAATATGGGAAATTGTGGTGTTTCAGCTAATTTTAAACTAGTTAAACTAGTAGTTTGAATGTACTAATAAGAGAAACCAGAATCTATGACCCGCTTCGAATGTTGTCACTCGATTGAATGGACATTATCAGTGGTTCTCAGCTGATAGATATGGGCCAGTAGGGGCCATCTGCACCTACTAGTAGGCTGTTATCATCCATCCGCATGGTTAATCAGCTATACTAATAGAGAAAACTCCAGATCCAGATCTGTTTTTACATTAGTGTGACGGTTGGCTTTAGGGTTGGGGTAGGGGTAGACTTTAATAAAATACAATTAATGGGAAATTTCATAAATAGTATAAATAATTCTCATGGTGAATCAGCTATACTAATAGAGAAAACTCCAGATCCAGATCTGTTTTTACATTACTGTGACGGTTGGGTTTAGGGTTGGGATAGGGGTAGACTTTAATAAAATACAATTATGGGAAATTTAACAAATAATATCACTAATTCTTGTTAACTTCCGGCCGCAGCTGTATGTGATGTATAGCTGATTAACCATGTGGATGAATGATAACAGCCTAGTTACAGCCTAGCACAGAAGGCCCCTACTGGCCCATATCTATCAGCTGATAACCACTGATAACGCCCCTTCAATCGAGTGATAACATTCGAATCGGCTGAATCTATACTATAGAAGCTATACTATGCCAATTACAAATTTAGTATTTTTTAATCTAATGTATATTTTAATCTGTTGTATCATACCTTACACATTAATTGGGTGTTGTTTACATGAGATGCATTCTTGCACCGAACACAGCTAGAATATAAATGCACAGATCTCTATACACTTTTTAATGTTTGGCTATTCTTAAATTGAGACATGCAAAAACAGATTTCAACACAAAAACAATTAAAACCAAAGATGTGTTTAGTGTGTGTCTGGCTGTTTCATGGTGCAGACTGTTTTCAAGAGGGCTTCATGGTGCAACTGTTTATCAGCATGCTGTCAGCACACTAATTAAAATACTGACCCTAAAAATATCAAAGATAAACTACCTAACCTTCCTAATGACACAGTTGAATAAAACAGCGACTGAACAGATTACCTGCTCTCTGCCGCTGACCTAATTTTTAAACATTACAAGACGAGTTCTTAGCCAGATATAATTTAAACATTGCATTCTGAGGTGAAAACACAATGTAAAACAGCGCAGTGTTCTCTTACCAGTCCAGATTGTACCACAGACTCGTGCATGGTGCGGTTTTACAGACACTAAAGCTGCAGCTCTCCGTATTTTCTGTTGTCTCCTTTTGCATTCTTATGTAAATAGCATGAGCTTATTGTAAAATATTACATCAAAATATCAGAAAAAACCTGTACCTACATGCACCCAAGGACCTTCTCCTCTCAAAGAAATCAGGAATGTAGTCAAAAGTGGATGAAAGAGACAAATTAAAACACCAGGAGTAAATAAGAATGTCTTTCTCATCTTCTTGTGATCTGAACGCTCAACTGAAACAGTAAAACAGGGCGGGGCATACAGTAGCCCCTCCCCCTTTCAATACCAGCCAATAGCGTTCCTTTTATATTACAGTTTACAGAGCTGTTAAGCTAACATGCATCAGACTCATGAGTCTATAATGTAATACTGAGTCTGCCACAGTTTATTCACTTTAAAATACCGCTTTCTGCGTAATTAAAATGGGTCTGATATGTTTTGTGGAAGGCGGCGCTGTGGCTCAGTGGTTAGCACTGTCGCCTAACAGCAAGAAGGTTGCTGGTTCGAGTCCCGGCTGCGTCAGTTGCCGTTTCTGTGTGGAGTTTGCATGTTCTCCCCGTGTTGGTGTGGGTTTCTTCCGGGTGCTCCGGTTTCCCCCACAGTCGAAAGACGTGGTAGGTGAATTGGGTGAGCTAAATTGAATTGAATAAGCTAAAAATAAATAAATAAAAAATAGTAATAATACAAAGAAAAGTCATACAGGTTTAGTAGGTTTGAAGGGTGAGTAAATAATGACAGAATATTCTCACATTATTTTTCACTTTAACACTTGTATCAGTTTGCATCCTGCATATTAACATTTATTTTAGACAGTGGGAGACTTGCTGGATCACAGGAATAAAATCTAAAGCGTTATGCATATTTCTAATTGGATCATTCCAATCGAATACCACCAGTAGGAGATGCTTCTGACGGAACTATTACCTCCACTTCATTTCACTACTAAATGACTTGGTGTGCCAGACCCATTCATTCAGTTAAATGTAATCAAGTTTCATTCAATTAAATCCTGACATGTTAACAAATAAATCGACTAATACATGTTATAATAAAATATGTAAGTATTGAAGTATTATGATAGTATTATTATGCATTATAAGTATTATTATGCATATTATATTTTATTAAAGTAAGTATTAAAATTGTATCATGTCCTGAGAGTTGTCTGCTGTGCATATGTGTTTAATCGAGGGACTGTTTTGCAGCTTAATAGATCTAATTTTACTTCCCACACTCCCCGCAGATGTCTGGAGATTTGATTTCACCGGATACTTATTCTGCATTACTCCTGTGGATTTATTTTTTTTTACTGTAGAGGCATACAGTACATCCGCGCACACACACACACACACACACACACACACACACACACACACACACAC
>CAIGQW010053418.1:2614836-2630620 GCA_903798125.1 Danio choprae
ACACACACACACACACACACACACACACACACACACACACACACACAAACAACAACAAATAACACCACAAATGTTTTCTAGGATACTTCTACGAAATCCCTTCCATTGGAGCCATCCGCATAAACACACAGGTTTGTAAGTGTTTCAGATGTGGTTTGTTTGCTCTTGTTTAGGATACTGTGAAGGATGACCTACATTTGATTGTGTTCGCTGTTGCTTAGGAATATCTAGATGTTTTGGGCAGGCCGATGGTCCTTGCAGATGCCAAACAAGTGCAATGGACCAATGTTTACCTGGACGCTCTGGTACAACCTTTTTCGGCCAACATTATAATATAATCTGTGGAGGTTATCAGAAATCGTATTTTTGATTGTTTTCTGCGTTATTTCTGACCTCAGGAGCTGGGCCTGGTCATTACAGGTACACTGCCAGTGTTCAACAAGACCAAATCCACAGAGGCCAGATCCCGGAGCCAGGTCAGTCCTGCATTTAGCTGGATTGAAAACACTCACTAATTCAATTTAATTCATCTTTATTGATATGGTGCTTTAACTATGTCAAAACACCTTAGCATAGATGAAGTTCTAGTAAATTGAAACTGTTTCAGTCCAGTTTTCACAGATGAAGTTCAGTTCAGTGTAATATAAATATCACTGCTTAAAGACAAAACACTGAAGAGCAAATCAAATGATATGCAGCTCCACAAGTCCCAAACCAAGCAAGCCAGTGGCGACGGTGGCAAGGAATCATCAACTGACGAAAGCGAAGGGAAAAAAAAAATCTAGGAAAAAAAAACAGACAAACTCATTATTATTATTATTATTATTATTATTATTATTATTATTATTATTATTATTATTATTATTATTATTATTATTTCTTATTGTTTTAAATTTAAAAGAGAAACTAACAACTGCAAAATTACTATATTTGTGCTGCTTCTATTGTACATATACCTATTGTAGTAGTAAATACCTTTGTACACTAAGCAATATTTGACCCTGTCCGCTTGTTAAGTCGTGACATATGGAATACTGTTTTCAGGTTCAAGCCGCTACTCATTGGAATTGAGAAAATAGTTATTTATGAGGGGTGGGGGTTTTCCACACCACCACTAGTGAGCAACTTCCACTTGGATGATGCAACGGCAGGCATAGGACAACGGTGCCAGTGCGTTCACCACACACCAGCTATTGGTAGAGTGGAGAGACAGAGATACAGCCAATTCGGTGGATGATTGAGAGGCCATGATGAGTAAGGGCCAATTGAGGAAGTTTGGCCAGGATAGTGGAGCTTTCAAATATCAACATTATTCAGCAAAATTTATTTAATGCACCTTTAATTACCCGACAAACACTATTTAACTGGCAGCTGAATGTACCAGTTTTCATTGGGTTTGCAAGAGGGTGAGCCGTTTTTAATGACTGACAGCAGGTTGTCCAGAAAGAACCTTTCAGCCATAGAAAGCGAAGCTGGTCTCTCCAAATCTTTGACTTTAAGAATGTTGTATCTTCATGCTGTGTTCACACCAGACGCGTCTTCTGTGAATAAATCACGCTATTCGGCGTAAAACATATGCTGGATAAGTTGGCGATTCATTCAGCTGTGGTGACCCCTGATTAATAAAGGGACTAAGCCAAAAAGAAAATGAATGAATGAATAGACGGTGATTCTCGTCATGGCTTCTATCTGCCCAGTGACTTTTTAGTTTTGTTGCTAAATGGCTATGGATTTTATTGAGAGAGTAGCTGTGCTTTATGTGCTTTAGAAAGGCTGAAAAACAGCGTATATTTGTTTAGGGTCGTGTCTGAGTCCATTAGATCCTGATTTCAGAGGTGCACCCAGCTCTGTGAGTTCATAAACTCCTCCAGAAACTATACCTGGATGATGGAAGCTTTCAGCGGAGCTTTAGACTGAGCCGAGCCAAGTTTAATTATTCTCTATCTATTCTCCCGTGTCGGCAGGAGAATTTCCCCTGGGAGCAACAGCAACAGGCGCTACGTCATTATCACGTACCTACAAGACCAAGCTCCTGATTGGTTAACGCGGCACGAATGTCTGCTAAAGTTCAGATTTTCCAACTCAATGACACTCCTGCAATGGTCACGCACCATTACAATGCGATTAACCGGTTGAAGTACTGTACACTGAAAGAGAAGTTCAGAAAGGTCAGGCTAAGGTGTAATTGGTTAAACACTGCAGCTGGAGTTGCTCACCAATTTGGCACTAACACTAGAACTACTGAGGCAGTCATCAATAATAGGCGATATTACAAAAAGATTGCATTTTTGGGAAATGACTTCACAAAATGTAACAACAGACATTCAAAGCTTAATTCTAAAATCTCAATTGAAGCTTTGGATGGAAATATGATGTGACAAAAAATCTATTTGCAACGGTCAGAATGACCTTCTAACAGACAGAATGACCTCTTATGTCCATTCAAGTAATTATAGTATTCTGGTAGTTCCAGTGTTAAACAGGGTAGCTTCTGTATCTTTATCTGCCAAATTTGGATTATGGAAAAGATGATCTGTTTATAAATTGTTCTTCCTTTGAATCTATTTAACAAATCAAGAACAATGTTTCAGACTGTGCCATAAACGTCAGAAGCAGGAATAAAGCATGAATGAAGACAGAGCAGAACACCAGATGTGTCATTAACAGACCCAATACTCTATTCATAGCCCGATTCTTGGAACAAATTGCTATTTTTGTCACATTTAATGGGGATAAAACTACTACTGACGCAAACATGTAAACCTCATTATCTCTTTAATGTGTTAACCATGCGGACAGCGAACTTCGCAGGAAGACTACGATAGAAACAGATATGGAAAATAAATATCTTATCCTAAACTTTTCCAGCTTGGGGGGTCATTGAGGATTTGTATGTTGTTGATCAACTGAACTGAATGACCCTTTGAAAGTTGTCATTATTTTCCGCTCACCGACTGCGTCACTGGTTTTTTGATAAGACTAAATATACCCATTTCCAGTATAGATGACGTGCGTTGAGGCCCTTTAGACGTGACTCTCTACACAATTTCATAGAAGTTGTTTTGCGCAATTGCAACAGTTTGCACGTTGCTGTGAAATTTGCATACAGATTGGTTTTGGTTTTTGCCTTATGTTGATAAATATGTCTTTAATCTCTTTCTAACATTAGAACCAGTTGATTTTAGGAGTGATGGGAGTGGATGTGTCTCTCGATGATATCAAAAGACTGACCCCTCGCTTCACGGTGAGTACAACAGACTAAACATTTCAGCTCTAATACTTTCAGAGAATACTTTTCAGCCATTTGTTTCGGTTCTTGTGAAGAAAAAATGAATAATTTAAAAACTTTTATTGTTTACTCACCCTCAAGTTATTCAAGACCCAAATTTGTCTTATGTGGGGTACAACATAAGATATTAAAGGACCTATTATGCTATTGTATAATTATAAGGGGTTAAAACACAGTTTTGTGGCAACAGTGTGTGAATATAGCTAGCCTCTAATAATAAAAATCAAACAATTATATTTTCTTATAATCACACTTCATAAAAACAGTCTGCAGAAACGCTTTGATTGACATTCTCCCTTTGTACATGTCATCAGAGGGGGAAAGCCCTGCCCGTTAGTGAGAATCTCTCCCCTATTAGCATCTATAGTCCTGAGTGAGAAGCAGCCATCCATCATTAGAGTTTTGAATCTGCCACTATGCTGACACATAGGCGTTTGTAGCTCTGCCCTGTTTTGAAAAGATCACAATCTCAGTCGATCAAAATGGCACAATTTGAATCAAAGGGTTTGATTTAAATTCCAAGAGTTAACAAAAATGATGTTTCGTATTTTTAGCTGAAACATCACATACACACTCTAGGCACATCAGAGACTTATTTTACAAAGGGGAATAGTAGACCTCATTTAAGGTGAATTTTCATTCACCTTATGAAATGTAAAAAAAAACAGAAAAGTATTATAAAATGTGCTCAGTTTATAAAATGTCTGTTTATTTGCTTGTAATTTAATGGATTTATAATTTTTTTTACCACAGAATTATAATTTTAAATACTCCTTTTTTAACTTTACCTTTCAGGCATTTGTTTCTGTTCTTGTGAAAAAAACAAACAAACACTGTCTTTGTTTACTCACCCTCGAGGCATTCAAGGTCCAAATTTCCCTGTTATATGTGTTGCACAACATAAGGTATTAAATGGGACCTGTTATGCAAAAAACACTTTTATAAGGGGTTTATATACAGTTATGTGGCAACAATGTGTAAATACAGCCAGCCTGATGATAAAAATGGCCCTTCCAGCCGCAACCCAACACTGGGAAATCAAAGAATCATGAAAAAATAAATATTTAGTTTGATTATTTTTAAATATGTATAAAAATGTATTATTAAAGAAATATGTTGATGAATAGAGGTGATTGTAAAAAAGAAAAAAATGAGAAGGGTATTATGAAATTTCAGTTAGTCGCTGTTTGCAGTACCATGTTTGTTTTGGGTCTGTGTTATAAAAAGGAAATGTACAAACGGTGAATTAAATGCATAATACGTAAAATATGTGAAAAGGATGAAATATGTTTCATGTAAAAAGAAGAAATAAGCAAAAGTAGAAATAAGTTGTGTGAAGAAGTGATGTGACGAATGCTGTGGTAGTGGTGTGGGGAAAATAATAAGCTTGTGCTTCATCCCGCTCCATTTTAAACTGGCTAAATATATTTGTTATTTTAAGTGTATATAGATAAGTAAATATTTAGTTGATCATGTTGAAATGTATTTTGTTTGAATAATTGTTTTAAGTGTATGATTTTCTATTCGAAATATAAATCAAATCAAATATATATATATATATATATATATATATATATATATATATATATATATGTATATATATATATAAACATCAACAGAAATTCCCCAAACATAAATTTCAGCTACAAATTTTTGGACTGCTATTGTAAACAATTTTGTTAGGTTAGCTCCAGATTTGGCTTCGTTACTGACTAATCTAATGTATATGCACAAGTATAATATTGTAAAGCATCCTATAGAAAATATGAATTTAAAAGAGAGATTTGTGGGGGGGGGGGTCGACGCGGTGGCGCAGTGGGTAACGCAATCGCCTCACAGCAAGAAGGTCGCTGGTTCAGCCTTGGCTGGGTCAGTTGGCATTTCTGTGTGGAGTTTGCATGTTCTCCCCGTGCTTGCGTAGGTTTCCTCTAGGTGCTCCGGTTTCCCGCACAAGTCCAAAGACATGCGGTATAGGTGAATTGGGTAAGCCAAATTGGCCGTATTGTATGTATGTGAATGAGTGTGTATGGATGTTTCCCAGTGATGGGTTGCAGCTGGAAGGGCATCCGCTGCGTCAAACATATGCTGGATAAGTTGGCGGTTCATTCCGCTGTGGCGACCCCAGATTAATAAAGGGACTAAGCCGAAAAGAAAATGATTGAATGAATGATTTGTGAGGGGTGTACTTATATATGCTGAGCGCTGTATCGGCTTTGAGTCACAGGACTAAATTACATTTGAAATATCTTAAAACAGAAACCAATTATTTTCAATTGTAATAACATTTCACAGTTTTTACTATCATATTGGTCAAATAAACGCAGCCTTTGTGTGAACATAAGCGTCGTCTTTGAAAAAGCATTAAAAAAACTGCCCAACCACAATCTTTTGAACAGTAGTGTCGAATAAAATACAAAGTGTCAGATGTGACGCACCAGTTTGATGTCATAGACGACAGCCGAGCATTGAATGGCTTCAAAAGCCTATATATCGACTTGTGTAGTCACATACACTAATTGTATGGTACTTTAATACTACATATGTTCAGCTTGATAGCCTATTCACTTTCACACCATGAAAAAAAAATACAGAAGAAAATCTGCCTTTGGGATGACGTGGGGGTGCGTAAACGGCGACAAAGTTTTCATCTATTCCTTGAACGCCACATAATTCAGTTTATAAGGGAACAAAGCGAAACTCATGTGTTAGATGTTTTCTGTGCAGACTCTTTGAGTCTCCGTTATAAGAATAACACGGCACGCATAAGATAAATGCGCTATTGTTCTGCGGTCTGCCGTCTTGCGGTTTCGCCTTCTTACAGTAAGATCACTCTTAAGAGGACGTAAGCCCTTGTACATTACATCTGTTTGTACTTACATTTGATTTGTAAATGGTTGTGATTTTCTGTTAAGCTCGGAGGAATGTTTCCAGATGAACCGACACATTTGATTAACGCTAAGTGCTCGGGGTTGATTGACAGCTGGGTTCTGCGTCCTCCTGGGATGGTAGACAGTAACCCGCTAGTCAGGGATTAACCACCGCTTCGCTGAAAACCCAGGCCCATTTGGTCTGAGCAGGGATTTGGGTTTGACGGTGGTCTCATTCACTGTTCTCCTCCTTTTTGTTTGTTTATTTCAGATCGGCCCTAATGGATATTATTTCGCAATTGATCCCAACGGTTACGTGCTGCTCCATCCAAACCTGCAGCCAAAGGTACCAAAGCATTTTCTCCACCCACATACCTTCAATCTGATCTCTCGCACAGCACTTTTATGACATAGGGAGAGGTTTGAGGGTGATTGTGGTGACATACTTGTCTTATGTTATTGCACTTGTGTCTTGTTTGACATTTGTGTTTAACATCAACACTGGAAAAGGACATTAGTTAAATTAAAAGAGAGGAAACTCGTTGTCTTATAATTATTAAGTAAGCAAACTATGTGCATAATTATAAAGGTTAAGTCAATGGGTTTAGTTACTGACTTATTTAAAGTAAAATCA
This sequence comes from Danio choprae, assembly GCA_903798125.1. NCBI lineage: Eukaryota > Metazoa > Chordata > Actinopteri > Cypriniformes > Danionidae > Danio > Danio choprae. The sequence continues at coordinate 2,621,627 of CAIGQW010053418.1, forward strand.
TCTTGTTACTTTTAAGGCAACAGGTTTACTCACTTTTTTAAAGTAAAGTAACTAATTGCTTTTTACAGTGTCTAGTATCTTTCTCTTTCTCTCCTTATCTTTATATCCACCTCCATTTATTTTGTCTGTGTATATGTGCTTCATATTTATGCTCATTCTTATTCTCATTATGTGTATGTGGGGCGCTTTTGGATGCCGCATACACACAGATTGTTGTCCCAAACTAACCACTGAATATCTCACTATTCTGAAACATCAGTGCCTTTTCCCTTTTTAGCAGTTCTGGTTCCAGAAGTGTTTTTCTTACTTGTTGAGTCAACTTAAAAAAGAAAGAAAAAAACGTGCTACACTTTAGTTTAAGTAACAACCACACTAATAATATTAGTTATTACCTACCTATTACTAAGATTTTAACTGTTTATTGGTATGTACTGTATAAAGCATGATATTTCTTTTTTTCTTTCTTTTTCTTCTTTTTCTTTTTTTCTTTTTCTTTTTCTTCTTTTTTTTCTTTTTCTTATTTCTTTTTCTTTTATTTTCTTCTTTCTTTTTTCTTTTTCTTTTTTCTTATTTCTTTTTACTTTTTCTTTCTTTTTTCTCTCTTTTTCTTCTTTTTTCCTTTTTCTTGTTCTTTTTCCTTTTTCTTCTTTCTTTTTTCTTTTTTGTTATTTCTTTTTTACTTTTTCTTAGTTTTTTCTCTTTTTCTTCTTTCTTTTTTTCTTTCTTTTTCTTCTTTCATTTTTCATTTTTCTTCCTTTTTTCTTTCTTTCTTTCTTTTTTCTTTTTCTTTTTCTTTCTTTTCTTTTTCTTTCTTAATTTTTTCTTTCTTTCTTTCTTTCTTTCTTTCTTTCTTTCTTTCTTTCTTTCTTTCTTTCTTTCTTTTTCTTTCTTTCTTTCTTTCTTTCTTTCTTTCTTTCTTTCTTTCTTTCTTTCTTTCTTTCTTTCTTTCTTTCTTTCTTTCTTTCTTAGTTATGTTACTTTAAAAAGTAAACCCATTACTTTAAATGCGACAAGTTGAATTTACTTTAAAAGTCAACAAACTTGTTGTAACTTAGAAACGTTAAGTTGACCTAACTGTTTATAATCATTATAATTTATCATTTTAATTATAATCATTTTAAAACAAGGTTTACTCACATTTTTAACAAAACGTAAAGCCAACTAATCACTCTTTACAGTGTACACTTCCTTGTCTTTCACATGTTTGGTGCAGTTTCATATTTCTGATTTTCATCAGGATGCATTGAATTTTGACATGCTGCAATTTCCAAGCCCTCTTATTAGCCGTTCTTTGTTTTCCATTTATGCGCTTTATAGTTAATAACACATTACATTTATCTGTCGCATGAAACAAACTTAAGCATCTGCGAGCGATTCGGCTCATATCAATATTGACAAGTGCGTCTGACCTCATATGTAAAGCTGCAGGTTTAGATGTATGAACATGCATTTGTGGCGCGTAAACAGGCGCTCATGTTGCTTTATCTTTGGATTGAAGCGCACAGCCTTGTTCCTGAGTGAATTTCGCACATAACCTCTGCAAATCGCCCCAAGTAATACTCGTGCTTCTGGCAGCCGACTCGCATATATGTTTCTCAATACCCTTTGATTCTGGTATTTCACCACACACATGGACCGGTCTGTAATTCATCTTTTAAACAAAGAATGCGCAGGAGAAAAGAGATCACGTGGTTTGAGTTTGGGGTCATAGTTTATCCTTGGTCTGGATGGTAAAAGCACTGTCCATCTTGTAGTCTCAGACAACTCCAGCACACCATGACAATCTGGCAAGTTAAGGAGGTAAATGCGTTAAATATATTGCGTCTGGTCAGGCTTAGATCGAAAATGGTTTAGACGTTCTTTGATTTAAGCAGAGAATGCAATTGCAAAATGTTAGGCACATGAAAGACTTGACAATAAAATGATTTAATGGCCAGTGAGAAATCTGAGATTTGTTGTAAACATTTAGTTTTTTCATTTAATTTCATTTAATGTGTATTTGTTAAGCAAAGATAAACACAGGCACAGCTGATTATACACTACCTGACAAAAGTCTTATCGCCTAAGATTCATAAAATGCAGCAACTGTCACTTTAAGACTCAAAAAGTCCAAGTTTTATAAATAATAACTTGACTTCTAGTTAATCATTCGGTATCAGAAGTGTCTTATATGAAAGGCAAAGGCCTCTAGATTACACTTATTTTGCCAAAATAAAATATGATCATGCCTTGATTTTAAATGATTTAATTAGGACAGTAAGGTCTGACTGTGTTAGACAAAAGTCTTGTCACTTAAAAGAAATAATGTACAGTATAGAATATAAAGTCATGGTACAGTGGAAAAATAATTAATATTGTGTATGACTCCCATGAGCTTGGAGGACTGCATCCATACATCTCTGCAATGTCTCAAATAAATTATTAATAAAGTCATCTGGAATGGCAAAGAAAACGTTCTTGCAGGACTCCCAGAGTTCATCAAGATTATTTGGATTTATCTTCAGTGCCTCCTCCTTCATCTTACCCCAGACATGCTCAATAATGATTATGTCTGGTGACTGGGCTGGCCAATCCTGGAGCATGTTGACCTTCTTTGCTTTCAGGAACTTTGCTGCGGAGGCTGAAGTATGAGAAGGAGCGCTATCCTGCTGAAGAATTTGCCTTCTCCTGTGGTTTGTAATGTAATGGGCAGCACAAATGTCTTGATACCTCAGGCTGTTGATGCTGCCATTCACTCTGCAGATCTCTTGAACGCCCCCATACTGAATATAACCCCAAACCATGATTTTTCCTTCACCAAACTTGACTGATTTCTGTGAGAATCTTGGGTCCATGCAGGTTCCAATAGGTCTTCTGCAGTATTTGTGATGATTGGGATGCAGTTCAACAGATGAATGATCAGAAAAATCAACCTTCTGCCCCTTTTCCAAATGATTAACTAGAAATCAAGTTTTTATTTATTGGTCGTACAACTAGAATCGATGACAAGACTTTTGTCAGGTAGTGTGGTGCTGTTCAAATAAATACCAGGAAAATCATTAAGTCAAAAGGAAAATGTAACATGAGGTTTAAAAACTGTATGTCATTTTGGCTGATTTATGATATTTAGTTATAATTAGACTTTTAGAGTTTTGTTGAAATTACAGGTTTGACATTGAACAAATCAGTAATATTGTGCATAGTGCAATATTGTAAATAGTGCATAGATACTGTTGCTTTCTAAAAATGAAAAAGAAAAACTGAGTTAATAGTTAGATTAGATTATGAATATTTTACATGCATGAATCAATCAAAGACTCTATCCATAATGTGTAGTGTTCATATCAGATTTAATTTGTCATTTTATATGAAATGAAAGTAAAATATCTACTTTGATATTCCAAATAACCTTTAGTGAAAAACAAATGTGAAAATGAAGAGTTCAGATGCAAAAAAACCTTTAAGTGCATCTGAAATGTTTTCCTGAAATAAGCATTTTTCTCAGCCTCTAATATTTTTGTTCAGTTATTTCACCTTTAACACAATGCAAAGAACCTATATTTTTGCCATAAAAAAAGATTTAATGAACATACACAAAAGAGCTTGTGAAAAATGCTCATTTTAGAAGAAAATGTCAGATGCACTTAGAGGTTTTTGCATATGAACTCTTATATGTGTAAAACAAGTTTCCATCAATTAATGAAAAAGTTATATTTGCTGTGTTATAATGGGTTTTGCAAAAAATATTACAATTCTGTTGATACATTGATAATTATAAGAAACGTTAGCATTGTAAAATTGTAAAGCTACAAAATAATACTTCAAAATTGTAAGATAATTCCATAATAATACATTTTATGTAAAAAAAAATGCCATTCTTTTTATTTAATCATATCAACTTTAAACATCAGTAAAAAAGTTTTCTTCGGATGAAGATTCTATTATTTAAAGGTTTTTTTTTTTTGTTAGATCAAGGGTGTTAGACTGCAGAGTTTAGTTTCAACCCTGCTTCAACACACTAAACTGCAGGTTTCAAACAAGACCGAAGGACTCAGTTTGATCAGTTGTGTTTAATTAGGGTTGAAACTAAACTGTGCAAAGCTGCGGCCCTCCAGGAACTGAGTTTGACACCTGTGTGTTAGATGCATGGGTAAATAGCCAAAAAAATACACTGTATGGGTCAAAATATTAGATTTTAATATTTAAACAACATTAAATTATTAAGCATATATCATGTTCCATGAAGATATTTTGTGAATTTCCTACCATTAATATATCAAAATTTGATTTGATTTATTAATATGCATTGTTGAAAACTTTATCTGGACAACATTAAACTTAAATTTCTCTGTTTTGATTTATTTGAAACTTCAGATTCAAATAGTTTCATTTCAGCCAGATATCATCCTGCCTAAAAAAGTATGCATCAATGGAAAGATTGTTTATTCACCTTTCCAAAAATTGACACTTATGACATGGTTTTATGGTCCAGGGTCACAAATATGAAAAGCTAATATGAAAGAAAAAAAAACTACCTTGCTGTTGCATTGGAATGTGTAACTTTAAGAGATTTCTTCACACTTTTCGCTATCTGTGCCTGAGGACGTCTTGGGGCAAGTGCTGAAACATGTCAGTGTTATTACCAAAACTCAGGGTCAAAGAAATACGACGTTTTCGGTGCGATCTCCATAAAACTAACAAAGCTCCAGGTCCAATATATGGAGAGTATTAACTTCAGCCAGTTGAAATCAAACAGGCAGAACACATTTCCGTCTTGGCATCAGCAAGAGCGAATGTTATGACATATTTCCATCTTGCCTCAAAGTTCCATCCTGCAGCTTTTGGATTAAAAGGAAAGACGCAAAGGTTTCTTCCCCTCCCCTTGACCATTACAAATGCGTAACACAACTGGAAGACAATGCTTTTTAATGAGCTCGGCTATATTGTTAAAGCATTGAAAATACATGTGCAATGACAAACATTATTGCTCCCAGCGGACTCCATGTGCAGAGCAGGCTGCGGGATCCGGACGGTTTTACTTTATTTTAGCTCGCCGGCTCTGATCACATCTGAAGGTTTGATCTCTCAAGGACAGATGCTGAGACGCGATCCGGTATCAAGCGGGCTGATTGAGAGAGACACATAGGCATGGATTGAATCTCTGAACCGTGGATGCCGTACTTAACCCTGAGCAGCGCTGATATGCAAACACAAGCCCTTAAACCATGGGGTGCCAGATCTACTGGAAACAGTTCAAAGTGCTCCACCAGTTTCCAGCGGTGCAAAACACATGACTGAATTTGTCGGCCGAAGTTAAGAGAAAGGAACCACTTTCAGGGCGTCTTTCAAGGAGACTTTGAACACTGCAGGAAAAGCTAATTTGATTTTGACAGTGCCGAAATTGAACAAACGCTCATAGTATGTCAGCCATATGTCGTCCGCTCACCAGAGAGCAAAATAACGGTTCAAACAGTAGGAAGGCCTACATGACGGGAATCGATTTATAGCGTGCGCTTTTATTTCCTTCAAATGGTCTCATCTATGATGGATCGCCATGTTTTACAATAACAGAACTGTTAACAAGTGTGGTCTCTTTCAGTGCTGGCTATTTGAGTCTTAAGTCTTACATTTTTTGGCACCCATAAATAACTCCCTTTCTGTTTGTCACTGAAATCCTCTTCATATTTCTTATTAGAACAGGATTCAGAGCCGTCGCCGCAGGCTAAGTAAAAAGCTTGCTCTTACATTCCCTGAGGTGAGACCATCAAACTGTGGTAGATCATAGAATTAGAGACAAATAGTGATAAGTGGCTTATTTAAAGGGATAGTTCACCCACAAATGTACATTTGTAGCTAATTTACTCATCATCAGGCCATCCACAGGGCTCCCTCGCTTCTTGAAAGTGCGTGAATTTCAGACATATGGATTGAAATCAGACAAGGCCTTAAAAACAAACATAAGTATTTGAAAGTGCTTGAATTAAATTTGAAATGATTGTGTTGGTGTTATTTCAACAATTGTCATGCTGCTGTCAAAAACAGAATGAAAAAAAAAACTAGAACCTCTTTAATTAAAAATCTTAAATTAAAATCTTGTACAGGAGTAATACACATTTTATAAATATTTCAGAAACCGCATTTGAATATTAATAGTTTTTAATTCAACAACAACATGACTGTTTAACATGGTCAAAAATGAAATGATACATTCAAAAATCATCACTGACATTTTAAGGTAAATATTAAGTGTAAGTGAGATGTTAAGTACAGTTAGGACTTTCATGGTGCTACATATAGTATGCTGGGGTTGTGAATTACAAAGGTGCTTCATTTGAAATTAAAGTTGCTTTAAAAAGTCCTTGAATCAGCTGTTGAAAGGGTGGGAACCCTGCATCAAGAGTTTTTCTTCTGTAGAACATAAAGAAGATTTTCAACTTAAACTATGTCTTTGGTGATTCATAAAATGCAGCTACCATCACTTTAAGACTCAAAAACATACAGATAAAACAAAATTGATTCCTGTGGCTTGCTGAGGCCGTGGATTAAAAGTCATAATACTGTAAATAATGTTCTAATTCTTGCACAGATTGATTTTTGGTTTCAAAAGACCTTAACCCAGCTAACAAGGCATGTTCCCAGAACATTCTGTAATGTTCCTTAAAAGCTGTGTAAAGTTAGAATGTAACATTATTAAGATAATGTTTTTGTAACATTTTTGTAATGTTGGTATAAAAACATTCTTAGAACAACATTCTTGGCTCTTCTTAAGGATGTTAGATGTTATTGATTAATATTCTCGTCATTTTGATAGAAAAACATTCTTAGAGCATTAATATAATGTGAATAAAAGGTACTAATGTTTAAAAAAAACACTATGAGAACATTAATATAGCATGACATGTTTTAAATAATGTTATTATAGGCAAAAAATAGTCATAGTACATTGTCTAAAAACTGGACATTTGGAATGTAATGTAATGTGTACTTATATAGCATTTATTGTGTATGGCCATACACTCAACGCGCTTCACAGTCATGGGGGGGTGGGGGTTGGGGGGGGTCTCTCCACACCACCACAAGTGTGCAACATCCACTTGGATGATGCGACGGCTGCCACAGGACAACAGCGCCAGTGCACTCACCACACACCAGCTGTTAGTTGAGTGGAGAGACTTGATAGAGCCAATTGAGTGGATCGGGATGATTGGGAGGCCATGATGGGGAAGGGCTGATGGAGGGAATTAGGCCAGGACACCGAGGTTACACCCCTACTCTTCACAAGAAGTGCCATGGGATTTTTAATGACCACATTTAATTACCAGTTAGGACCTCGGTTGAATTGTCTCATCTGAAAGACGGCGCTCACTGGAATGTTCTAAGAATATTTAAAAATACCCTAATAACATACAATTGTTTGCTGGGAATGTATCTTAAGGAGCCACCCGTATTAATTTTATTTTGCCTATATATTTTCATGATTTAAATTTTATGAATCATCAAGAGCAATCGAGAATTCAGCAAAAAATGTTCTTTAATGTTCTGAAGTAAAAAGTAAACTGGCCTGAGTAGAGAGCAGATTGACATTTTTGGGTGAACTGTACCTTTATCTCCTATAGCTGTAGTGTGGTTTCTACAGTGTGTCTACCTAATAATCATAGAGGTCTTGTAGTCTAAATATGTCATTACTGAGCTCAATGTAGTTCCAGAACCCAGTATCAGCATTTTCAATATTTGCGATTTTTCAGCATATATCAAACTATATGTCTGTTTATGCCCATATGTACTAAACGATGATCCTCCACTGTAGCTCTTGGAAAGAAAAAATAAATAAAAATAAACTGCTTCTTAGCTACACAGGTTGAGCAGCCAAAGGTAGACGGCAGTACACCAACAACCCATAGGTACCAGCATCCAGAACACGGCATATGCTTATGATCAGTCAGGCTAGTGTGTTCAACGTGTAATGGTTATCAGAAGTGCTAGCATGCCGTCTGATGTTTGTTTGTGTCTACAGAGTGAGAGTCTGTTGAGATATTTCCTGTCTGGCGGATCAGGAAAGATAATGCTTTTTATTTGTTCCAACCGTTCCCAGATATACTGGAGATTTCAGTCTGCCGTAGCACGTTCGGCGCTCGGATCCAATGCGGACCTCAAGCCGTTGGTATTCATGTCATGTGCTTGTAATCTTGAAGGATTCAGTAATGATTTCTTCATACGGCAGGTCTGTGTTCTCACTTGACCCCCATTTGTGATGTGAACAACAAGAGATGATTTACCGTCCAAGTAAAAACAGGAGTGAAAAATGAGGAGAAAAGGGAAAGGGGAAATATTTGCTGAAATGGTACATTGTCTGGCCCACAGCAGTGTTATGGGGGAATTTACTGCCTGACATGTTTCGTCAAATTATTGATGATTTGCATTTATTTTTTGTCTTTTGATTAAGGTCATTTGTAAAATTATTTTTTTGTTGTTTGTTTGTTTGTGTTCGTGTTTTCTGTGTACAGTCATTTATTAATTATGGATCACCCAGTGTTCAATTTTTGTGTTAGAAATGTATGCAAATTTATGCACCGTGGAATAATGAAATAACTAGGGAAGTACTGTGATATTTGTGTGTGTGCACATGCGTGCATGCGTGGGTGGGGGGTGTGCTTGTGCATGTGCGTGTGTGTTTGTGTTTTGGCTGTGTATAATAATTTATTAGTTATAGATCAATTGTTCAATTTTTGTGCTAGAAGTTTAATCAAATTTGTGCAGAATGAAATAATGCCTCATTTGCATATATTGAAAAATAATATATAAAAAAATTTAATACAAAAATGTTTGCAGTTCTTATCAACTAGGAAAGTATTGTGATATTTGCCTGTGTGTGTGTGTGTGCGTGTGTGCGTGTGTGCGTGTGTGTGTGTGTGTGTGTGTGTTTTGGCTGTGTACAATAATGTATTAGTTATAGATCAATTGTTAAATTTTTGTGCTAGAAGTTTATGCAAATTTGTGCAGAATGAAATAATGCCT
>CAIGQW010053418.1:2635620-2656189 GCA_903798125.1 Danio choprae
AATATATATAAAACACGTTGTCCTTTCCTCTGTGCATGTGGGTGTTCTGCAGCCTGGCCTTGGTCTTGCCTGAATACAGTCTGCATTACATCGAAGCAAACCTGGGGGACACTATAAAACAAGTCATGTGTGAGTACCGTCCGTTCGTCCCCAGAACATACAAACCAGCTCCCCACGTCAAGCAAGCACACTATCATTTACTAAAAAGATCAGATAGAGACGTCGGTATGCAATGCTATTGTTTTATGAAATAGCTGAGACGCGCTTGCAAGTATTTTTCATTGGCTCGCAAGAGAGGTCTGTCTATTTGTGTGTGTGTGTGTGTGTGTGTGTGTGTGTGTGTGTGTGTGTGTGTGTGTGTGTGTGTGTGTGTGTGTGTGTGTGTGTGTGTGTGTGTGTGTGTGTGTGTGACCTCGATTGTCAGGGCCGGTCTCTGTATTAAACTGAGGTCCAGCTGGTCTCCACCCATCCTGAGCAGTGTAGCCAGGCGTTTGATCTGACTCTCCCCAGAACACAGGGGCCCCGGCTGGGAAGAGAGACTGCAAATGCTCCCTCCCCTCTGGACATGTTCTGCTGAGCTCTAGAGCTACACACACACACACACACAAGCATACGCGCACGCACACAGACGCGCAGCTCATTTGGAGCAATACTGCAGGTTAAACTCTATCGATAGCATGTGGCTTGCTGTCAATTTAGCACAGAAAATGATTTAGCTAGAAAAGTATATTGGGCGACCTTGTTTTTTGGTGGGTTTTTGCTTTTATAAACTAAGGTATACGTCAAACTTATTTTCCATGGTAATTGACAGATGCTGTCGATACAGCTTAACTTGTCCCAGAGCATTCGGTTGACTCTGAAATGAAAATTGCCATTATTTACGGACTTTTGTGTGAGTCCAAAACTGTATACAGTTTTTTTTCTTCGTCTGTAAAAGGTAAAAGGAGAACTTTTAGGTTGCTCTGAAAGTTCATCCATAAAATCACTGTATGATTATATGTAGCCTTTATGGCTCTTGCGATACATAGATGTCTTTTGAAGCCTTATGAACAGGCCATTATAGTTATGTGATCCAGTTATGTCGATTCGAAAACCAGATCAGTCTGGTTTGTGAAAAAATGTGGATCAGCACTGAGTAAGAAAACGTCAGTAAATAATGACTACATTTTTCATTGTTTTTCAACTATTATACTCTAATCATGGCAACACAGTGGCTCAGTGGTTAGCACTGTCACCACACAGCAAGAAGGTCGCTGGTTCGAGTCCCGGCTGGATCAGTTGGCATTTCTGTGTGGAGTTTGCATGTTCTCCCCGTGTTGGCATGGGTTTCCTCCGGGTGCTCCAGTTTTCCCCACAGTCCAAAGACATGCACTATAGGTGAATTGAATAAACTAAATTGGCCATAGTGTATGTGTGTGAGTGAATGTGTATGGATGTTTCCCAGTACTGGATTGCAGCTGGAAGGGTTTTTCTTCTGTGTAAAACATATGCTGGATAAGTTGGCGGTTCATTCCGCTGTGGCAACCTCTGATGAATAAAGGGACTGAGCCGAAGGAAAATGAATGAATGAATACTCTCACTACTATAATCTATTATAGTATGTAAATCCACGTGCAAGGCTAATACTCTTCTTCTTCTTTTTGCAAAACTTTCTCTGATCTCTCCTTTCTTGCTTTCCATCTTTGAATGAAACAGCACAATGGGGCAAGTACTATCTTTCTGTCTTTTTAAAAGTTCCCTTACTGTCTGCCGCTATGGTTGTAGCCATTTTTATTGACACTATTTACATTTTTTTTATTTATGCATGATTGTAGATTAGTTTTTAAAGCTTAACTCATCTGTTTGTTTGAGTGTCATATTTATTTATGCTCGGTCTGTGAAACATCAGTTGGTTAATTGCTGACAGTGTTTGGTGCTTGTCTAAACATGCACGCTCAGTTGGAGATGTAAAAAAAGAAAAACCTTGAAAACATAGAGTGCTGATGTCAAAGTAACAGATTCCATACTAGAATTTATTTATAAGCCATGGAAATACAACATGTAAATGCGATCAAGACAGTCTGTTAAAAATCAAACGGAGCATTAGAATGAGGAAGAAAAGTGACATGGCATAGTTATTGGTGCCAGACGGGCTGGTCTGAATGATTCAGAAACTGCTGATGTACTGGGATTTGATCACACTAACATATCTGTGATTTACAGAGAATTTATTTCAGTTTAATTCATACTTTAATTCTATTATATATCAGACAGGCGGGAGAGTAGTGGTTCAGTTTAATAAAAATGCCACTGTTGAAATTCAGTCCAGCTTACAACAAATGTCACTACTGAAGGACGATCCACTGACCAGCAGCTCCATCAAAGGACAGCTCCACTAGCCCCAAGCAGTCAAGCCAGAGGCAACAGTGACTACGTTGACATGGACATCAGTAATCTAATTATTTACCTAAATTTTAATAGAGCAATAATATGATTAAGGTGTTTTTCGAATGTGCTTTTCATGTTCCTGTTTTACATGTTATAATTCATAGATCAATTAACCACAGTTTTTTCAGTTATGGTGGTGAAATGATCTCCCAGGAGTTCACTGTGCTTGCACTTGAGCCTTTGGAGATGCAGGTGTCTGTGGCCCTGAACTGACTTGGTAGGTGCAGAGAATACAGTGTCCAATATCCGTGTATGTATGGACTATCCTGTCACAATACGCTGCGAAAAGTCCTACATGACGGTAATAGTTTGATAAAGGTGTTTACATGTCTGTACTGCACTTCAATAATGTGATTAATTCGATTATTGTTTACTACGATTATGACTTTAGTTGAATTAAGGTCTTCAAAAATCTCTGTTTACATGGTAGACTCTTAATCAGAGTATTGTCTTATTCGTATTCAAATCAGAGTATTGGAGTGGCAAGCAACCAAAACTGAAGGAAATTTGGGAGAAACCAGGCTCAGCTGGGACAACCAGTTCTTCTTTGGCCAAAAGTAAAAGGCAGAGATGCAGTCTGGAGATAGGAGGCTTGAGAATGATGAACATCCATCATGGAAAAGGTGCAGGTCCAAATAGGTCACCTGACAGGTGTTCAGACTAGCTGAAGGGATCAATGCAAAGATTTACTTGTCACTGGGGTCTTTGCAGGAATCAGGGTTGCGCTGATTCGATTGCTACAACAAATGTCTGCTCTGGATATGGGCCGGATCCAAGATTATTTAAACCTTGTGATAAGGATACCATTCAAATTACATATGCCATTCAAATTACAGAATTGTTTGGGATGTTCCCAGCTCCAGTTGCCCTGATTAATGCAGTCTAACAATCCTTTAGAGCAGTGGTTCTCAAACTGTGGTACGTGTACCACTAGTGGTACGCGGGCTTCTGTCTAGTGGTACGCGGAGCAATCGCTAAATAATAAAAGAAGAAAAAATAAGGAACACACTTTTACCCCTTTAACGCATATGATAACACCAATGTGACCAGCACCGGCTGTTCCTTGGAGCGTACGATCACACCGCTGTGGTTAGAATGTTTAGTGCATTGCGTCATCAGATGCTAAAAATCATTCCTCTTGGCGCAGAGCCAGAGAAAGAGGCGCGCAGCACTTACGGAGCAGATACGCGCTAGAGTGGCTTTTGCAGACCAATGCTGTTGTGTTGGCATTTCAGTTACTGCAAACTCAGGAATTTCCCCATGCTGCATCATTAGTAAAATAACTATTACAAATGTGTTCAAATGTGTGTTCGTAGTTGTGTAAAATAATGCGTGTTTTCAATATATAAAGTTATTTGTTTTGTAAAGCAGCGTGGCTTTTGATTTCGTTTGTTACCTCAGATATAGGCTAATTAATTTGGACGCGATTCAAATGTCGCAGGACTTTGCCATGCTTGAAGTTTGGAGCTAGAATATAATTAAAGTTAGTGTCCATGTGCGCTTTATGCAGACTCCACTGTATGCTTAAGATGTGATCTCAGTCGCACCCAATCACGGTAGGCTATTGCCGCTTGAATTGGTCTGTCTTTTCTTTGAATTGATTCTCCCCTGTTTTACAATTCTATCCCGATATCATCCCGTTTAAGTATTTTCCCGTATTTCTAATCTTTCTACGAAAAGTGATTACAACTGTGCTATAATTGCAAGAGCTGTTCAAGAGAATTATGCTTTCACTTTATATTGGCTTGAAAGCACGTTGAAATTAATATTAAAATGACAGCATTCACTTCATTTCCATTAAAGCTATGCGTCAACCATCGACCTTTCTATGCAACCTCTGAATCAGTCCATTCATGTAACGGTGCTGACTGACGGGTGCGCTCCATAGTGATAAAGACACTTTTCCCAGATCAGCTTCTATTCACGTGATTTGAAGAGTTATTTTGGATTTGGGTGGGTTTTTAAACACAAATAACTTTCTCTTAAATGAGCATAAACAGTTTCGGAAGTAATCAAATGCTTTCATTATAGATCTGTGTATTGTTAAAGTGACAGCGCTGTTTTCCAAACAAAACAGTGGATCAAAATGAGAGATTCGCTGCTCTTCAATAAATAACTATAGTCACTTTAATAAATATTTAAATACAGTGAATAAAAAGTGAACGAGATTTAATTTCTGTATTGGCCACTGATTAGGCTAAACCTGTTATTTTATTTGAAATTTTCTAATGTTTGTTATGCATTCTATCATTTGAAGCTAATTTCTTCCCCATATTTGTAACTGTTGTGGGGGGCGAGGGGATTTGTAATTCCAAATCATATATTTAAAATACAAGTTAATGTTTAGATTTTAAAGATATACGAATATGTCATAGCCGTGTACATGCAACATATATTTCAACATTTATCAAAAAGAGTTTATATATGAATATGACATATAGCCTATATTTATGAGGTTCAAGCAACATTTCCAGGTTTTGATAAATAGGCTGCTACTATATGTTAATGCTTTACACTTAAGTACAGCACATTTCTTTTTACTTTTTAAGAACAGTACCATTTGTAATTAACTTTTAAAAGCACATTTAAACGTTGATGTCTTATTTTATTTTTTTCTACTGTAAGCACAGCACAGAACAGTGTTAATGTTCAAACTGATTATAATATTTAAAGTGGCTGACAATAAATATTCTTAATAATAGGAATTAATCTGCCACGTTTTTGAACAGTGCAGAGCTGTAGCTGCTTAATTAGGCCTACTGCACTACTGTATTTGAATACTGGTCATTATGGTGGTACTTGGAGAGACCATTTTTTTCTGAGGTGGTACTTGGTGAAAAAAGTTTGAGAACCATTGCTTTAGAGGATTTGGATTTCAAAGTTACTTGTTTGGCATGATACAGGGGAGAGGAATGGGGGAAAATTTAGTGTTAGCGTTAGAGGAAAATGGCCAAACTGGTTCGATCTGATAAAAAGGAGAGACTAACTCAAATAACAAGAGCATCTCTGAATGCACATCCATGCCAAATCTTGAAGCAGATGCTACAGCAGCAGAAACCCACATCTGGTGATACTCACAATTCAAATTTCTTTGAAAAACAAAAGCAACACCTTTCCTCGACAAGCTGCATGATTTGGTTCATCCTTCAGGTCTGCAGCACGAAGGATTGTGCAATGAATTATGAGTTTTATTCTTGCACAGAGGCCATCCACAAGGATCACACTAGAATGCAGAGCTCCGAGCCAGAAGCTTTTCCCCTTCTCACTGCTGATCAGCTTAATTATTTTAGCATAACAGTGCCTTGTAAGATCACATAACTTCAACTTTAGTCATTCCGAGCTAGGGAGCCAACAAAGGAAATTTTAGCTGGTGAAACATTGAGCAAAGCAGGTTTTGAAGACCAAAATGGGGCCACAAGAGGTCATGCTGTGGCTTGTAAGCAGTAACACTCAGCTACTTGAAGCAGGAACCTTTGCCAATTTGATGTTTTGTAAGCCAGTTATAATTGTGCATCTAATTTATGATGTGTGAGGGTGTTTGGGTGTGTGTTAATGTGCTAAGACTGATATTTCTGTATCCTGAAGTGTGCTACTGCAGAAATGTGTGAGCACGCGGCATCTCTCACTCTCTTTCTCTTCTTATTCCCCCTCTCTCTCTCAATTTCTCGTCGTAAAGGATCCTGGCGTAGGTTTACAGGCTCGTAAAGAGTCAGGTCCATATGGTTATTGAGAGAGGGGAAAGAGGCAGCGGTGCAGGGGTCAGGTCTTTGCGGTGGTCTTCAGAGTGCTCCTGGATACCTTAGAAGCTCCACAGGGCTTGTATGACCAAAGCTGAAAGCCGAATGTAAACTTCAGACATGCAGAACGAGAGAAGTGTGGCTTTTGGGAGCCGTGTAGAGCAAGTAATGAGAAGAACAGGTGAATGCAGAGTTCTCTCGAGGGACGTGTCCTTATGGCTGGTCGTAACTGAAACCTGTGATGATGGACTCGGGCACTTGGACCTGGTAGATCGTGGAAATTACAAGTTCTGGATGTCTCGACATGATTAGCCTCACATGTGTTAGAGAGCAGATTCGTTTGAGAAGAGAAGAATCCAACATCCTAATTGTGTTTTGATGGCAAACTCTGAACAGATGTGGAGCCATTAACTCATTGACACTTTGACAGAAGCTTCAAACACACATTTGAACACAAACAAGGGCATAATACCACCCCGATTTGACATGCACAGACACACAGACTGTATTGCGGCCTCACAGTCATCATTGGATGAAGCCTGTTCTTGTTTTTCTGAGCAGAAGCTGTGCTTTTGCAGAGCTAATGAGCAACTGTATACGGATATGGATTATATTCTGTAATATACAGGTTTTAGAAGGTAGTGTTTGGTACATTTTTGATGGTTGCTTTGTAGACCGAGTCAAAAGAGTCTATTGCCAATTGTTTAGGATATTTTGATCTCTAATATGGTTATTTTGCCATCTGCCATGTGAAGACCTTTAGTCAGACAGCCACCATTAAAAGCTTTATAGAGCATCACTTCAAATATCAATACAGGGCTCATCAAATTTGACTCTGGAGGTCCAATGTTTGCTATTCCCTACATTAGTTCACCAATATAGTCCAATAAATGGAGTGAATGAAAATGAATGAGTGAAAACGTGCACTGGGTCAATTAAACAATATACTCTTTAGAAATTTAAACCAATAGGATTGTGCTGTTGATGCCATCTTGTGGTCAGATGTGGCAATCAAACTCTCACATTGCATTATGGGTATTTTCTAGCCGTTGAGTGTACATTGGTTTTACACTCATTATTACAGTGCATTGTAGGATTGATTGAGTGCACTTCAGAATATCCATTAGTTTTGGACAAAACTTCAACTGGCTGCTCCCTCAAAAAGTGTACAATTTGAGGGTATGGGGGGTGGTTTTGAATACAGCCATAAAGTTTAGCTCCAACCCTGATCAAACTCTGCTAATAGTAGCCAATCTTGATTAGCTTCTTTAAGTTTGCTTGATACATATTTGGTGAATTGATCAATTTGGCTCTTAAATTCAATCTAACAAGCCATATTCAAAGCTGTTCAATAAAATGTGTTCTGTCAAATGAACCATTATGGGTTTTTTTATTGTCCAATGCTAATAGCGATATCTAGAGATTGGTGTAATGAATATAATGCTAATAAATGTGATATTACTGTTAAAAAGATGGTTTGCTGGTATATTAAGCTGGACTCTTTTGCTAGTTATTCGCTAATTATACCACCTAATCCAGCTCACACATCACTGGTCTATTTGCTGGTTTTAAAAGGGTTTGGAGGCTTTTTTATACAATATCTTCCAGGCTTGCCTGTCCTTTGGTTATATAGGGTTTTGGGGCTTAGCCATGGATGCTAGCTAGGGGGTGGTTTTGGATACAGCCATAAAGTTTAGCTCCACCCCTGATCAAACTCTGCTAAAATCTTCAAGTTTGCTTGATACATATTTGGTGAATTGACAAATTTGGCTCTTAAATTCAATCTAACAAGCCATATTCAAAGCTGTTCAATATTAGCTGGTATATATCCACACATTAACCACATTGAATTCAGTAATGTATGGCATCTCATGGCTTTAGTAAAAGTATATAAATTGGTTCTAATGCTATTAGGTTTCTGTTGGCCCTCTAGTGATCTTCATAATAGTAACTTTTAAATATAACTTTCGAAGTAATTGCCTCAAACATCAACAAAGAACACAATGTTACTCACAGCAGGCCATCGTTCCACAACAACATATTAAGGCGTAGTTGGTTAGATGCATCTGAATAATTTGAAGGTTTTTTTTAGCTAGCTCTCAAAAAGGTTTAATCCATAGTTTGTCTTGGTGAAAATGCAGTTTCCAGGCATAGTAACCTCTCTAGTAAACTGAGATGGTCTGGTTCTGTTTTAGTTTGTGGAATGATCTGCTGGTTCATATTAATGACTTATTGCATGTGCGATGCACAAAAATGTGACTTCACCAAACACTGGCTGACCTTTTTTGCTGATCGTGAATACTGCATGCCAATTTGTTCAACCATCATGTCATTTAAGGTTTTCATCAAGCGTCAGAATTATTTTACCATTCCTGCCAAACTCTCTACTCACTCCCCTCGTAACTTTCTTACGAAAAGTGTTGAATGGAAATGGAATGGAAGGACTGCCTGCATCCATTTCTTAACGTCTGTAATCTCAAACGCAGCCTTTGTTGTGTTTCCAGGCTTTGGTTGAGTCTAAAACTGCCATCATCTCCATAAGCATGTTTTATGTGAAATGCTGTTTTCAGAGTATTCGCTTTACAATGTTGGACATCTTCTCAGAGTATGAAAGATGTTGTAACTTTGTCTTTCTCTTTATCTTCTGATTGGTTGGATTTTCACCACAGGAAACAAGGGCAAGTACCGCAACCTCCTCTTTTCTGATCTTCACATTGTATTTCATTCATCACTCCTTGTAGCATTTTATTTTCAGTTATTTGCATGCATCTTTCTTTTTTTAATGCTTTTTTCCCAGAGCAGTCACAGAGCAGTGTGTAAATAACATAATCTGTTTTTTTTTCACAAGCACATTTCATAAGTCTTCGCATTCATTTTTGCATGTTGTTACTTATTGCCTTTGGTTGTTTAACATTTCTTTTCTTTTTTTTTACAGTTTTTCATTTAAAATGTGTCCTGTCAAATCAACCATTATGGGATTTTTCATTGTCCAATGCTAATAGCGATATCTAGAGATTGGTGTGATGAATATAATGCTAATAAATGTGATATTGCTGTTAAAAATATGATTTGCTGGTCTATTAAGCTGGACTCTTTTGCTAGTTATTAGTTATTATATACCCCCTATTCCAGCTCACACATCACTGGTCTGTTTGCTGGTTTTAAAAGGGTTTGGAGGCTTTTTTTATACAATATCTTCCAGGCTTGCCTGTCATTTGGTTATATATGGGTTTTGGGGCTTAGCCATGGATGCTAGCTAGACATGATACATATTTTGGTCTCCCAGGCTGGTCTGTTTGTTCAAGTATGAATGTCAACAAAGAGATAGTTAACAAACAAAGAGCTAGGTCAACAAAGAGATAGTGTGGCATTCATTGTTGGTCTCCTAGGGTTCAGTTCAGTTCTGATTTTAGTTGGCTTTTGGGATACTTTTTAAACAGTTTATGCTAGCTATCACCATACATTGTTGGTCTCCCAACATGGTTTGTTGATTGGTTTTAGAGTGTTTTTGAAGCTATTTTTCTTTTAGCTGTGACTGCTAACTAACTAACTAGCTAACTAACTAACTGATTAACTAAATGACTAACTAACTCTCTTTGCTTGTTTTAGAGCAGTGGTGTCCTGCAGGGCCGGTGTCCTGCAAAGTTTAGTTCCAACCCCAATCAGACATACCTGGGCTACCTAATCAAGCTCTTCCTATGCTTTCTAGAAACACACTTGCTGGTGTGTTGAGGCAAGTTGGAGCTAAAATCTGCAAAACACTAGCCCTCCAGGACCAAGTTTGGACATCTCTGTTTTAGAGGGTTTTGGTCTGTTTTAGCTATTTAGGTCAGATAGTCCGGCTTATGGTATAAAATGTTAGTCTCCCATCCTTTTGAATAGTTTTAGAGGGTTATTGGGGATTTTTGAGCTGTGAATGCCAGCTATACCAGCCAAAGACCAGTTTCATTGCTTCATTCATTGTTTGTTTCTGATGCTGGTCTGTTTGCTCTTTTCCTTTTACCATTATCTTCTAAAGACAGCTTGGCATTCTTTGTTGGTCTCCAAGACCTGGTTCTATAGATTGTGGGGCTTTTATACCACCTTTATTTTTGAGCTCCTTTTTTCTTTTTCTTTTTTGTAATTATTTTATGTCATGTATAGACCATCTGATGACCTGCTTGACACATTTTGTTGGTCTACCAGGTTGCTTTGTTGACTGGTTTAAATGGTTCGGTGGACTTCTTACATCTGTTGATTTCAGTCCAGCTGAAGACCACCTTGACATAATTTGTATTGCACCTTCAGACTAATCTGATTAGCTACTTTGAGAGGGTTTTTAGGCTATTTTAGGAATGTATGTTATGTGATGTTAGTGATGTATGTTAGGCCAATTCACCATACATTTTTGTTTTATATGCTATCCACTGTATGCTGGTTTTAGAGATTGTAGGAATGCCAGCTACTGTAGATCTGCTGAAGACCACCTTGGCACACATTGTTGGACCCACTGACCAGCTTTACCAGCCCATTTCAAACGACATAGTTTAACCAAATTTTATGCGTTTTGTAATGAAAAAGTAGTTGAATTAAAGCAGCTGAGATTTACAAATGTGCCAAAACTAAATATTCAGTTCACTATATAGTTTCCAACATTTATTATCTGTCTCTCTCTGTCTTTCACTCTCTAGTTTTTGAAACAATTCAACAGGAGAAATTTGAGGAGTTTGGATACACCTTTATTGCACCCAGGTAACACACGTGTATACACACACACACACACACACACACACACACACACACACACACACACACACACACACACAGAGCAGAAACAGCAGACCTCCTACAGGGTTTAGTCTTGACAGGTTTATTTGGGCTGTTTCTAGACTGTATTGGTCTTTGAAGGCCTATAAATTCACACCTTCAGACCCACACTTCACTCCCCTTAACAATGGATCTCGCAGACATGGCAGAGACAAAAATTGGTTCAAAGCTTCACATTCTTTGAATATTTTAGACCTTATTGTTCTGATTACAATTATTATTTGCTAAAGCTTTTTTTTCTGTTTTCAGGGAATACTGCAAAGACCTCAAAGTCTCATCCAACAACACCCAGTTCCTGATGGACTTCAATGAATATATTAACAAGCAAACACCAAATGATCCTACGTGTGAGTGAAAACTGATTTATTAATGTTTAGTGAGAGCATGTTAGAAATATGTGTATATAATGTTTTGACAGTGTCATTTATTCAGCAAATGTGTAAAATATAAAATGTCATTTTAGTTACTAATAACTACTGATGAAATTTTAAAAAATGTAGTAATTTTGATTTTTTTTTGGCTAAAAAAAGCACTCTGAATATGGTGGTGGGATGTCAAAACCCAATGTTGTTTGTTTTTTAATTATATTTAAATGACACTTTTTAACACTAAACTCAAAGGAGGGGATCATAGGGCTTTCACAAAACCTTTATAATCATGACATGCCACATGATGAATTTGAATGTAATTTTATGCATGTTTATGACAAATGTCATTGAGTGTCCTTCACTCAGTTATGTCATTTTAAATGCAAAGATGACATTGCTTGAGTGATTGCTTGACAAACAAATACCTCATAACTTGTCTTTGTCATGACAACTTGACATTGCCAAGGCAACATAACTTGTTATAAATCTGTCATGAACATGACTGAATTTTATAACAACGTCATTAATCTTTGTCATTAAATGTCATTAAATATTAATAACGCTGTTATAAAATTATTTGACACTTACAGTATTGACACTTTTACTGAGAAATTATAATGACAAATTTATTTTGTTTTACTTAAAAGTAATCAGAAAAATATTCATGACACAATTATAATGGCCTAATGACAATAATATTTACAACAGATTTCTGACAAGCTATGTTATCTTGGTAATGTCAAGTTGTCATGAGAAAGACAAGTTATGATGTATTTGTTTGTGTAAAGTTGTCATAACAAAACATCTCAAACGTCACCTTTGTATTTAAAATGACATAACTGAGCTATTGATACTTAATGGTAGCTGACATACTGTAAGCATGCATAAAATCGCATTCATATTCATGACAGTGTTATGAACAGCCCTTCAAGTAAAGTGTCACTGACAACTCAATACCAGCATTTGTACCAATGTTTCAACCTCAGAAGAGTTAAGAAATAAATAGTCGGTGGAATAACCCTAATTAATTTCTATGTGTGCCGTTTTGCTGCTATTTATTTTTGCTTACTACTGTTTAGATTTAAAAATTTAGTAATATACTGCAGTAAAAAATTTCTTACTTAGAGTTACTTGTTTCTATTCCAAATATAAAAAAAAAAAAAATTATTAAATCATGAAGCATTTTCTAGGCTAGAAGTTCTAGAAGTTAAAAACCTGGTCTTGTTTTCAGAAATAATATGTCAAAATTAGACAAGTTTTTCTTTAAAACAAGCAAAATAATCTCATTTCAAAGCGAAAACCAGATTGTTTGACTTGTTTTTAAGAAAAACTCACTTAATTTTAACTTATTATTTCTGAAAACAAGACAACATGTTTTGCTTGTCTAGAAAATGCTTCTTGATTTAAGAATTTTTAGATATTTGGACTAAAACAATACAAAAACTCTAAGCAAGAAAAGCATATTTTTTGCAGTGATATAGTGCAGTATGGGGAGAGCACAGTGGCGCAGTGGGTACCACAATCGCCTCACAGCAGGTTGCTGGTTCGAGCCCCGGCTGGGTCAGTTGGCATTTCTGGCATGGGTCAGTTGGCATTTCAGTTTGCATGTTGGTGTGTTGGCGTGGGTTTCCTCTGGGTGCTCCGGTTTCCCCCACAAGTCCAAAAAGCATGTGGTACAGGTGAACTGGGTAAGCTAAATTGTCCGTAGTGTATTGTGTGTGTATGAATGTTTCCCAGTGATGGGTTGCAGCTGGAAGGACATCCGCTGCATAAAACATATGCTGGATAAGTTGGCGGTTCATTCCGCTGTGGCGACCGGCCGAAAAGAAAATGAATGAATGAATAGTGCAGTATGCTGTAATTTAAAAAAACATAGAATTGTCTTCAGTTCTAAACCCCCAAAACCAGCAGAACTGTGACCCACTGAAACTTCACTGTTGGAGTTTTATGAGTCATTTCTGCAGCGACATTAAAGCAACTGTGGTCAGACCGACTTGATATTTAATCTAGTGCAAAGTCACCAAAGTTTCAAATAGATTTGGGGCCGCTCTATAACAGAATATCTTTAGCAAACATAAAGCGCTGCTGAGGTCATTATTGAGCTCATGATGTAATGATATGAGAGGTGAGAGGACTCCGATTACTCTGCTTTAGTGGCTGAGTCAGGTTGGTGTCAGCGTGTGTGTGGCGCTGCTGAGTCTGTGAAGGTGACTCTGTTTAATCGCTCTGTGATTGATTAGTCTGCTCTGGAATGACTCCAGCTCAGTCATCCTAATGTTCAGAGATGTGGTGACTCACGGTTTTCTGTAAAGAGATGCTATCGCTATAATACAGCACTCACACACACCAAGAGCTTTTGCATTACTCAGATAAAACTTACTTTACTCCTCCGAATTTTTCAGTAAGTGAACCAAAGCAAAGTTTATATACATACATACATACATACACACATACGATCTTCATTGATTGGACATTCCACATGTAAGAGCAGATTGTGAAGGTTTAATTAGCAGAATAATAGCACATTTTTGCTTAAAATATTTCAATGCACACAGCATTATGGGTGACATATCAGAGTTTAAAAGAGGACAAATTATTGGTGCAATTCTCGCTGGTGCATCCAGCAAGTCTTTGTGATGTATCAAGAACAGTATCCAGGATAATATCAGCATACCACCAAGAAGTATGAACCACTTCCAACAGGAATAACTGTGGACGCAAGAGAATGCTGTCTGAAAGGGATGTCTGGGTGCTAACCCTGATTGTATCCACAGCCGCCCAACTCACAGCAGAATTAAATGTGCACCTCAGCTCTCCTGTTTCCATCAAAACGTTTCATTGAGAGCTCCACAGGGTCAATATACATGACCAGGCTGCTTTAGCTAAACCTTTGGTCACTCGTGCTAATGCCAAACATCTGTTTCAATGGTGCCAGCAGCGAAAATCTTGGGCTGTGGATAATATAAAACATGTATTGTTCTCTGATGAGTCCACCTTCACTGTCTTTCCCACATCCGGGAGAGTTACGGTGTGGAGAAGCCCCAAAGAGTACCACCCTGACTGTTGTCTACTTTTTGCATTTTGCTTGACATTCATTCATATTTTTATTTCAGATATTTGGCTACTGCTATGTAAATTGTCACTCAAGCTCAAAAGCTCAACTATCATAACCATCATGTATAACTGCAGATAAAGTTAGAACAAGTAAAACACAATTTTCCATGACATAATCGCAAACACTCAACGCTAAAGTGTTTTCTTTCTCTCTGTCTGCATTATTCAGGTAATTACACTCTTGTAAACCGAATGCTGCTGGACGCCGGGCTCACAGCAGAGCTCATCAAAGTCTGGAAGGAGCAGAGTGTGTAAGTCTAAGACAAAACACACACATGGAACAACATAAAACACTCACTGTCCCGCTTTTTTAAGAAATCTCCAGAGGGATGCATTCATGTACACAGAGCTCTATTTAAAGTCCTGACATGAATAAGAATACGCTGTCTTATTGTTGAAAGCAAACTCAATTAAAGAACCCAGACATCTGGGTGTCCTAAAACACAATACTTTAACATCACATATGACAAAAATGGTGTTTTCAATTAAACAAATGCTGTTTTTACAGTAAAGAATGACCCAATCATTCCATTGTTTCTTTTTTATTATATATTTGACAGCTTAATGTGTTGTTTGATGCACAAAACGTTCTTGAAATAATAGAATTTAGTGCTGTGAAAAACTATAATGCTGAAATAAAACACTCACAGGTGCGATTTCTGCTTAACCAGTGTTTCTCAAAATGGTGGTTTACAAGATGTGAGTGTTTTGGGGATTCAAACTTGCTTTAAAAGACAGTTGTTGACACTTCTCTCAGTTCTGGTTTAAGTTACAGTGCCTGAGAAAAACATGCTGTCCTTATTCAGTATCCGCAGTCAGATAAGATGATGTCAGGCTGTATGTCAGTGTCATTCTTCTAATGTTATTTTTGTCAGTTGTTATGGAATAAAAAGTCACCTCCCGACCTGTCAGCTCATAGAACTGTTGGGTGCATTTTGCATGTCCTATTGATAAACCTTCTATTATTTTTTTCTAAACTAAAGAAGGTAGATTTTTTCCGATGAATCATCTGTTGAACTGCATCCCAATCATCACAAATGCTGCAGAAGACCTATTGGAACCCGCATGAACCCAAGATTCAGTCAAGTTTGGTGAAGGAAAAATCATGGTTTGGGGTTACATTCAGTATAGGAGCGTGCGAGAGTGGATGGAAACATCAAACAGCCTACATACATATATACATACAATCGTCATTGATTGGACATTCCACCAGTAAGAGCAGATTGTGAAGGTTTAATTAGCAGAATAATAGCACATTTTTGCTTAAAATATTTCAACGCACACAGCATTATGGGTGACATATCAGAGTTCAAATGAGGACAAATTATTGGTGCACGTCTCGCTGGTGCATCTGTGACCAAGACAGCAAGTCTTTGTGATGCATCAAGAACAGTATCCAGGATAATATCAGCATACCACCAAGAAGGATGAACCACTTCCAACAGGAATAACTGTGGACGCAAAAGGATGCTGTCTGAAAGGGATGTCTGGGTGCTAACCCTGATTGTATCCACAGCCGCCCAACTCACAGCAGAATTAAATGTGCACCTCAGCTCTCCTGTTTCCAGAATTGAATTGTTGAACTCAAATTGTAGAATTGTTGGGTGCATTTTGCATCTCCTATTGATAAACCTTCTATATATTTTTTTTCTAAACTTAAAAAAAAAACTTTAATGTAACAGTTTTGCACAATAACACAAATTACATCAAGTTATCTGTAAAAAAGTATGTGTAATCAGGGACATTTTGTCTTGAAAATATTTACTTAAAGTACAAATGAAATCAAAACTAGCCATGTTATTTTGTTAGCTCACATTGCTAGTTTTGTGGTGAACAATTCATCTGTGCATGTCATTAAGAAAAACAAATGTTTGCCCTTGTAATCTAAAATTAAAATCTGAGAATGCACGTCCTTTTTTTTCAGTTAAATTCTCAGATAAGGTTTGTCTTAGGTATTGGGCGTGGCTAACATACTTAACCACACCCCTCCAACTGTCAGTTTTGACAGCAAACAGAAATGGTGAAGAGGAGGCGTCTGTTTAGTTGTAATAACTCTTCTAAATCCCCTTTCCCTGATCTTTCTGAATGAATGCCTACTTTACTACATCCAATCAACTTGCAGGTTTTTGTACCGTAATATAACACCATCCCAGACAATATATCACTTTAAACTATTAAAAATGTTCATAAAACTTACTTTTTTGGAACTTTTCAAGGTTAGAAATTGTCAGAAGAAAGGTTGAGGTCCCATAATGCAATTCAAAAGCATAAATAAATGATCATGAATCACAAAATACAGAATTCTGACCATCAAAAAATGTGAGAACATAAATTTTCTTGATACCAAATATTGGTTTGTAGTTTAATGCTAGTACCAATTGAGACCATTAAACCACTTGCTAAACAATGCTGTTTTTTTCCCCCCATTGTATTAGAGATGGAGTTTTGGCCCGCTTTGTGGCTACAGATGGAGGCATCACACGTGTGTATCCGAAAAGGTACGTCTTGTTGGCAGTTGTGTGAAATATGTGCACCTCTACAGCCCCATGTGTGTGTGTGTGTGAGATGCTAAATTCTTCTGGTCTGGGTGTGCGCTCCAGAGCCGGAGAGAAGAGCTTTCGGAGGTTTCTTATGGGATCCATGTGCAGCTCCTGTCTTTATTAGCTTAAATCTGCTTGAGTTCATAAACTTACTCCACTGGTGTAAAACAGCAGGACGGTGTTAAAGAAGCTGGAGTTGCGCAGGCTCTATCATCGGCTCACAGACATCCGCATACTGGATTATCTCGACGACTGGCTGATTTTAGCTCACCTGCAGGATCAATTGATTATGCACAGAGACAGGGTGCTCCAGTACTTCATCCTGTTGGGGTTTCTGGTCAACCGAGAAAAGAGCAAGCTCGCCCCGTGCAGAGAATCTCTTTTCTCGGGTTGGAGCTGGACTCGATCACCATGAGAGCTCGCCTCTCCCGAGAATGCGCCAAGCTGATGCTGACCTATCTGAGAGAGTTCGACAGGAAAACTGTGGTCTCTCTGAAATTATTTCAGAGGCTCCTGGGGCATATGGCATCCGCAGCCGCTGTCATGCCGCTCTGATTGCTCCATATGAAACTACTTCAGCACTGGCTTCACGATCGGGTCCCCAGACGCGCATGGCACGTGGGCACACACAGAGTGACTTTCACTCCGTTGTGTCACCGCACCCTCAGCCACTGGATGGACCCTGTGTTTCTACAGGCCGGAGTGCCTTTAGAATTAGGATCTAAGCATGTTGTCGTCTCAATGGACAGCATGGCAACGGTAGCATATATCAACCTCATGGGGGGTTTCCGCTCCCGCCGCATGTCTCAGCTCGCTCGCCGTCTGCTCCTTTGGAGTCATACGCGGCTGAAATCGATGCACGCCATTCACATCCCTGGCGAGCTCAACCATGCAGCCGATGCGCTCTCATGGCAGCTTCCACGTCCAGGAGAATGGAGGCTCCACCCCAAGTCTCTTCAGCTGATATGGGCATGCTTCGGAAAAGCCCAGGTCGACCTGTTTGCTTCATCCGAGAGCACCCATTGCACCCAACGCAAATACGCGTTCCCTCCAGTGAGTTTACTCACGCAGTTACTGTGCAAAGTCAGGGAGAACGAGGAGCAGGTCTTGCTAGTTGCGCCTCTCTGGCCCAACCGGACCTGGATATCAGAACTCTCTCTCCTCGCAATGCCCCCCTCCCTGGCAGATCTCTTTGAGGAAGGACCTTCTATCTCAGGGACAGGGCACCATCTGGCACCCACGCTCAGATCTCTGGAACTTCCACGTGTGGTCCATAAATGGAGCGAGGAAGACTTATGTGACCTACCGGCTGCGGTGGTTAACACCATCACTCAGGCTAGAGCACCCTCTACAAGGCATGCCTATGCCCTGAAGTGGAGTCTCTCCGAGAAGACCCCCGGACTTGCCAGATCAGAGTAGTGCTTTCTTTCTTACAGGATAGGTTGGAGTGCAGGCTGTCATCCTTCACACTGAAGGTTTGCGTTGCTGCCATCTCCGCTCATCATGACGCGGTGGATGGTAGCACCGTGGGAAAGCATAACCTTATTATCCAGTTCCTCAGAGGCGCAAGGTGATTAAATCCATCCCACCCCCCTCTCATGCCCTTTTGGGATCTCTCTGTTGTGCTTACAAGCCTATGCGGAGGTCCATTTGAACCACTCGACTCAGTATCCTTGAGATTCTGTCCCTGAAGACAGCTCTGCTGGTCGCGTTGACATCGATCAAGAGGGTTGGGGACCTGGAGGTATTTTTGGTCAGTGATTCGTGCCTGGAATTCGGGCCGGCTTCCTCTCACATGATCCTGAGACCCCGGCCTGGATATGTGCCCATGTACCACATTGTTTAAAGACCAGGTAGTGAGCCTGCAAGCGCTGCCTTCGGAGAAAATAGACCCAGCCCTTTCATTGCTGTGTCCTGTTCGCGCTCTGCGTATTTATGTGGACCACACTCAGAGCTTTAGATCCTCTGAGCAGCTCTTTGTCTGTTACGGCGGTCGGCAAAAGGGAAGTGCCGTATCCAAGCAGAGGTTGGCCCATTGGATAGTGGATGTCATCTCCCTCACTTATCTGAGCCAGGGCGAGCCGTGTCCCCCAGGAGCGAGAGCGCACTCCACTAGGAGCGTCGCTTCTTCTTGGACGTTAGCACGCGGCGCCTTTCTAACAGATATGTGTAGAGCTGCGGGCTGGTCGACACCTAATACATTTACGAGATTTTATAATCTTTCCTCACGTGTGCTGGTGAACTCCGGTGAATGAGGAAATTCGGTTTGGTAACACGCTTGTGGCACCTTTCTCTCTAACACAGAGATACGTGTGCATTTTTTACTCTGTTCAGTTGAGTTCCACATTTGGCGAACCCTACAGAGTGCCTCTGAGGCCCCCAGAGGAGGAGTCAGGTGCTTGGCCTATTATGTTGTTGGCATGCCCACCTGGTCAGCCCGCGTTCTGGGTATAGGTTCCTGCTATACGCGATCGGTGCATATGTCTTCTCGCCACCAGGTCTCCCTAATTGGGCAGCAGGTGGCCTCCGCAGTGTCCTCCCTATCGGGACTGCACGCTTTCCCAACGTACTGTCGTAGTTAAAATTTCTAGAAACTTAAATAGGTGTATTTTTTACGACTCCCCCAAAAATATAAATAAGCCTTAAATGCTTCACAGGTAAGTAAGGTACGTAAGGGCCAGGGGCACGTTGAAGGGCTACGTCTCTGGTGATTATGGTGCACTCACGCGGATAGCCTGGCTAACCTCTCACCACACGTCACTGGTGAGAGGTTAGCCAGGCTATCCGCGTGAGCGCACCATAATCACCAGAGAAGGTTCAATCGCAGTGGCGTTTTCCATATATTTCCCCATAGTGGAAGTTTCCACATAGCATTGAAGTTCCCCTCCTACTACGTAACCCTTGTTCCCCGAGGGGGGAACGGAAATGCTATGTTCCTTCGCCACAGTGGTTGCGCCTTAGCTGACAGCTTAGTTTGGCTCTTCAGCTAGAAAAGGTGTCTTTGCTATGCACGCTGACGCCGCCAATTCATTGGCATTTTATTAGCCCGTTTTATCACTCTTCAGATGATTGGCTTCTGACGAAATCCCCATAGTGGAAGTTTCCACATAGCATTTCCGTTCCCCCCCTCGGGGAACGTGGGTTACGTAGTAACCGTTTCATTTCTGTTTCATGTAAAAAAAAATGTTTCGATTGAAAAGGCTGGATTTTTTTCACAATTATTTGGGTTTTATGTAATGTATTATTAATATATTAGTGTTCATGTGGTGTATAAAGTGTACATTTAGAAGTATTTAATTACATTAATTAATATTTTTTTTATTTATTTAAATTTATTTACTTTATTAATTTGGTTATTTTTATTTTATTTTATTTTATGTATTAAAAAAATATTTACTTTAATAATTTGGTTATTTTTATATTATTTTATTTTATTTTATTTTATTTTTGTTCCATATAATTTGAAAACTGTCCAAGCTTTAGATGCTATTTAAAAAACCTTTATATTATTATTATTATTATTATTATTATTATTATTATTATTATTATTATTATTATTATTATTATTATTATTATT
>CAIGQW010053418.1:2694192-2705737 GCA_903798125.1 Danio choprae
GGCATTTTGGGACAACCTAATTGTTTTATGTTCAATCCACTTAAATTTGTAAAACTAATCAGTTAATTCCTTCATGTTCTCGCAACACAAATCAGCATTTTTATAGTGCATATTCATGACGTGTCATATCATGATTATAATGGTTTCATGACAGTCCTATAAACACCCCTTCAAGTAAAGTTACCAGTGGACTTTTTAAATACACTGTTAAAAATGCTAGGTTCCACACAATTTCTTTGTGTTGACACAAATCGATTAAGTTGTCTTAATCGTTTTTTACAAATTTAAGTGGATTGAACATAAAACATAAATTAGATTAGATTCAACTTTATTGTCATTACACAAGTACAAGTACAAGGCAACAAAATGCAGTTCATATTACAGATAAATATTGCGGAAATGAAAAATCATTAACAGTGTACATTTTTTGTGATTAAAATAATTGTAGGGACTATGTCTCTCGGCTGGCCTGGAAACGCCTCAGGATCCCCCCGGAGGAGCTGGAGGAAGTGTCTGGGGAGAGGGAAGTCTGGGGTTCTCTCCTAAGACTGCTGCCCCCGCAACCCGGCCCCTGGAAAAACGGTTGAAAATGAATGAATGAATGAATAATTGTTGTATTTTGCTAGAAATTGCTATTCTTGTTATAACAATAATTTATTCACATTTATTCACCAACTAATTCATGCAAAACAAAATGATGTTTGATGCTCCGTGTATTAAAGTTCTTGGGATCTTTGCTAGGCTATTTGACGTGAAATCTGTAAGGTAAAGTATGCCACATCCAAACACATCTTGACACAAACACAATGGTTTTGTCATGAGGCCGCTTCGTCAACCCTGAATACAATGTATTATGGCTAACACCCGTAAATATTTGACATGATGTATACGTTTTTGCCATGTGAAGTACAAATGTACGTGACTTTGAGAAAGTTTTTGTCCAAAGAAACCACAATACTGAAGAAAACAAAAACATCCTTAGTCTGGGTTGGGCGAAGGTGCTTCAAAATGACCCAATTCTGAGTCAACGAAACAAACGTACCGTTCGCTCTTCGGAGTGTTTATAAATGTTGATTGTTATTACATTTCCTCTTCTAGACTGATTCCTTGATCCATTTCAAAACATTCCGGAAGAACGTTTTTGAACTGTTTTCGGATGACTTATTGAGCGACGTGATTTCTTTTTCAAAAGCGAAATAAACATTTCTTGTGGTTTCATGTGGTCAGGAACTGTATGCTTCCATATGTTGATCATAAGTCAGTTTATTAAGTTGTTTTCTGGCTTTTTTGACAGGGAAGTATTTCAGAATATAAGTCAGTGTATTAAGTTGTGTTCTGTCATTTTTGACAGGGACGTATTTTACAGTATAAGCCAGTTTATTAAGTTGTTTTCTGTCATTTCTTTTTGACAGGGAAGTTTTTCGCAAGGAAATAGAGCTATCTCTAATCCAGAGTGTGAGTCGCACACAGGAAGTGTGTGTTTATTTGAAAAGGCCTCTTCTGTTTACTGTGCCTGGAAGCTCCACTGCAGGATGCTCAAAAGCAGCTGTATGCTTGTTTGTAAGTGACCTCAGTATACCTCAATGTTAAATACACTACCTGACAAAAGTCTTGTCGCCAATCCAAGTTTTAGGAACAACAAATAATAACTTCTAGTTGATCATTTGGTATTAGACGTGGCTTATATGAAAGGCAAAGACCTCTAGATTACGCTTATTTTACCAAAATAAAATATGATCATGCCTTGATTTTTAATTATTTAAGTAGGACAGTAAGGTCTGATTTTGCTTAGACAAAAATCTTGTCATTTAACATAAATAATGTTCTGTATAGAATATAAAGTCATGGTGCAGTAGACAAAGAATTAATATTGTGTATGACTCCCATGAGCTTGGACGACTGCATCCATACATCTCTGCAATGACTCAAATAACTTAATAAAGTCAGCTGGAATGGCAAAGAAAGCGTTCTTGCAGGACTCCCAGAGCTCATGAAAATTCGTAGGATTCATCTTCAATACCTCCTCCTTCATCTTACCCCAGACATGCTCAATAATGTTCATGTCTGGTGACTGGACTGGGCAATCCTGGAGCACCTTGACCTTCTTTGCTTTCAGGAACTTTGCTGTGGAGGCTGAAGTATGAGACAGAGTGCTATCCTGCTGAAGAATGTGCCCTCTCCTGTGGTTTGTAATGTAATGGGCAGCACAAATGTCTTGATTCCTCAGGCTGTTGATGCTGCCATCCACTCTGCAGATCTCTTGCACGCCCCCATACTGAATGTAACCCCAAACCATGATTTTTCCTTCACCAAACTTGACTGATTTCTGTGAGAATCTTGGGTCCATGCAGGTTCCAATAGGTCTTCTGCAGTATTTGGGATGACTGGGATGCAGTTCAACAGATGAATGATCAGAAAAATCTACCTTCTGCCATTTTCCTATGATCAACTAGAAGTCAAGTCATTATTTGTTGCTTTTACAACTGGGATTGACGACGACTTTTGTTAGGTAGTGTATGTTGGGGAGGCAAAGTCTAAGTATGTCTGTATGTATTTTAGGAGGGATGGGCAGGATATTCTGTGTTCCTGGGGGTCAGAAACGGGTTCAGATAATTTGCTGCAGCTGAAGCTGAAACAAGCACCAGATCTGAATGGCAAATTTTGACAAAGTTGCAGGAAGTCTATTAGCACCCTGAGGATCTGACCTTCTGTGTTTCTATGTGTAAAAAATGCTCTCTGTCTGTCTCTCTGTGGGTAATAATTTCCATCTCTACATTCCAAACTTTTATCAAATACACCTTTTGTCAGATTGTCTGTATTACAGGAGCATCAACTTTAGAAGGCACTTTTATTGAACTTTGCCATCTGATGGCTATTACACTCTAAAAAAATTTTTCTAAAAATGGCAAGCTTCAATTTGATTGGCTTAGATTAACCAATTTCCAGGAGTCAGAGTGCAGGGTTTTATCAATCTGCCGTGTTTCGGGTTGCTAAACTGCTATGATGCAATTGCCGAAGTTCCCCAAGATCATTCCTTTCTGCAATTTGAGTAGAATTTGGATGGGGAACAATTTGAATCTCAATTTAAGAAACTGCAATGCAAAAGGCATTGAAAGGACAAGAAATACATGTCATTTTTAACTGGAGCAAATGTTATTCAAGACAAAAAGTCTGAAACCTTAAAGGTTGAAAAGTTGGATGACTAGATGGGTAGAACAATACATTAGATGGATGGAGAGTCAGAATTATTAATGGATGAATGTATTGACTGATGAACGAATGGGTGGATGAAAGGATATAATGATGTATAAATGAATTGAAGAATGGATTGATTGATAGATAGTTGCATGGGTGTATGCATGTATAGGAAGTTAAATGGATGGATAGATTGACAGAAAGGTGGATGTGAATGTTTCATTGGATGAATGGATGGATCACAGTGGATAAATTGATGGATGGAGAGACAGATAGATAGAATTGATGATCTGTGGATGGATGAACAGATTGACAGAAGGATGAATGAATGAATAGATGGGCAGATGAAACAAATAACGAATGGAATGATGGATAGAGGAATGGATAGAAAGATGGATGGGTGATATGATAGATGATCCAAAGATTGATGAATTGATGGATAGCACAATAGATGGATGGATGGATGGATGGATGGATGGATGGATGGATGGATGGATGGATGGATGGATGAATGTTTGGATGGGCAATAAATAAATATGATGTATGGATGGATGAATGGAGGGTTGGATGGGGAATAAATAAATAGGATGGATGAATTGATGAATGGATGTTTGGATGGGCAATAAATATAGATGGATAGATGAATGGAGGTTTGGATGGGGAATAAATAAATATAATGGATGGATGGATGAATGGATGGGTGGATGTTTGGATAAGCAATAAATAAATATGATGGATGGATGGATGGATGAATGTTTGGCTGGATGGATGGATGTTTGGATTAATAGATTAATATAACAATGGATAGATTGGATGATGAATGAATAGAATGATGGATTTTATAGATTTATCCATGACCCCCCTATAACATTTTAGTGATCATTATAAGTAACCAATGCATTATTTCTATTTAACTGGACAATTTTAGCCAATATGACCCGCAGTGTGGACCCTAATTTTCAGTGTTGTGTTTAAGAGCACTTGTAAACTGATGTGTTGATCTGTTTGTGTGCACAGCAGCAATAGCACAGCCCTGTGTTGACTGAAAGGTACATTGGTCTGTTGTCTGTAGCTTCTTGTGTCTCTACCACATCAGCACCACAGCGAATGACTCATTATATGTTTGTGTTCACTGCACATGGTCTTCATTAGATGCCAGACACACACCAGAGCGGATTAGTCTGTTGTTGTTTTGTTTATTTGTGGGAACAAGGGCTAAACACATAGACCAAACCACATGTGGTAAAATCTCTGTTTGTGTTCTGA
Source organism: Danio choprae (assembly GCA_903798125.1). NCBI lineage: Eukaryota > Metazoa > Chordata > Actinopteri > Cypriniformes > Danionidae > Danio > Danio choprae. Next base: position 2,698,654 of record CAIGQW010053418.1, read on the forward strand.
TCCAGATATTAAGCCTGTTGAAACTTCAACAGATTATGAATTTGATTCATGTGATTCACTTTCACAAAGCAGCATGGGAATCACAGCTGTACCTTTGTGCTGTCATGATGAGCTAACAGATTCCACATGGACAATTTATGAACGTTCCCTTTAATTAAGGACCATTTTTAAAACTCCGCCCTTGAAGACTGAAAGTGACCTTTAGATGTGTGGTTCTGACCACCCCGAACACGCCATGGAATTCACTGTACATTAACTGATGTGGCTGGGAATCAAATTCCGTGTTAAATTCACAATCTGATCAATGACTTTCTTCATAGCCTATAAATATTGTCTTATGCATACTTCCTAATTTATCACTAGATCCCCACATATGTGTTGAGTACAATTATTGCGATCTTAGACGCAACTAAGCGGCCTGGCTGACCACAGATCCCGTAACTCTGACTTCAACGGTTCAATTTTTCAGATGTCAGCTTGTGCAATCTGCATGCATCTGCTCTTAGTTATGGTGGTTTGAAGCCTATTTACGCAGACCAAGGGTTCCTGACATTTTGATCCATGTTGCTGCATTGTTTTTGTGTTTTAAAGAATCACTCGGATCTTGTCAGAGAAGGAGACGGACAACACTTCAGAAAGAGAAGAGAACCTTAGTGCTGCATTTTGATAATAATTTTGTTGCACTATTGATAATAACTATTAGATAGGCTTAAAAATTATGTTGGTATAATTGAAACTGCATTTGTTTGGTTTAGGTATTACCTATCGAAACAGTATAAATCTGTATCAGTAAATGAAGAGGCATCAACTCGAGTACACAGTGGGGTACTACATGGCTCAGTTCTTGGTCCCTTGCTTTTTCCATTATAAATGCTACAACTAGTTAACACAATATCATAAAAACACTAAATAAAAAAACATGGAGTTTATTTCCACTGTTATGCTGACAATACCAAACTCTATGTCTCCACACAAGCTGAGGTCTTCCTTATTGGACAAAAAACCTATCGCACAAAAACCTAGAATACTGCCTAACCCTAGATGGATGTTCAATTCAGTTCTCGTTGTCAGTCAAGAACTTACAGGTGATATTTTATGGGAACCTGTCATTTGAAGGCCACATTTCAAACATCTGTAAGAGTAGAGGAGTATAGAAGCTTTCACACATACCTGCACTGAGATTTGCAGCAGCTAAAGCTATGAGAAGTCATTTAGGTCTGAAGTGACAGGTGAGGAAGTTATTGTATACACAGAAACAACTCAGAACAACACTTACCAATAGAGGTGATGTCATGCAGTGGAGATCAAATTATCTGTCTTCTGCTGAGATATGGAGTTATGAATTCATGGCATCTCTTTTAGTATAGTGATATATTCTGATATACACATTAAAATAAAGGTTCCAAAAGCAGACATAGAAGAACATTTTTACCATTCTAAAGAACCTTGTGTGGACTGGGAATGATTCCAATGTCTGTGTATGGTGGTGGTGTCATTTACTGGTCCAGGATCAGTGATGCTTAATAGCTGTTTTTTTTTTCTTTTTCAAAATTTTAGCTTGCCTCACGGTGGCGCAGTGGGTAGCACGATCGCCTCACAGCAAGAAGGTCGCCGGTTCGAGCCTCGGCTGGGCCAGTTGGCATTTCTGTGTGGAGTTTGCATGTTCTCCTCGTGTTGGCGTGGGTTTCCTCCGGGTGCTCCAGTTTCCTCCACAGTCCAAAGACGTGCAGTATAGGTGAATTGGGTAAGCTAAATTGTCCATAGTGTATGTGTGTGAATGAATGAATGAGTATGAGTATGAATGTTTCCCAGTGATGGGTTGCAGCTGGAAGGGCATCCGCTGCGTAAAAACATATGCTGGATAATTTGGCGGTTCATTCCGCTGTGGCGACCACAGATTAATAAAGGGACTAAGCCGAAAAAGAAAATTAATGAATGAATGAATTTTAGTTTAAACTTCAGATATGCTTGGGAAAATGGATCTTGTGCAGATGCTGCCATGCTACAACAAGTGAGTTTCCCCAATTGAAAAGCTACTTGATTCAGAAAACAGTGACATCTAGTACTTTTGAGAAGTAGTTAAATTATTAATGTCCCTTCTTGTAGTGATGTTACTGCCCAATGCTGGCAACAGCTCCTTTGTCCCTTTATGGATGACAGATTCCCTCCTTTGCTGTGGCAGACTGTGGGGAATCTGGTATTTTGTAGACTTGAAAATGGGTTTCAAATTCCAAGTTTTAAAATAAGATACCATTGTCATCTAAACTTAAACAAAACATGATTTTGTGAAAATGGTCATGCCATCTACATGCATATTGTGTGTTCAGTCAGTAGACAAATGTACTACATACTGTATATGTGCAGATGTGTTTCTTTATTTAGTCAGTGATCATGTAGTGATCATTTTTGATAGCATTCTCTGTGCACAAAAATGCAAAATATTTTTTAGTTTCAAGTACATTTTCATGGTCTGTACTGCATTCCATATTAATGAGAATATCATGAGATTAATTTAATACTGCACAAACTTTTCAGAATTTTTGGCAAAATTGTGCTGAACTACAAAACAAAAGAACTTGATGAACCCCAAATTTTATTTTGTTTATTTACTTTTAATTGTATGGGGTGAGGGCCTCATGGTGGCGCAGTGGGTAGCACGATCGCCTCACAGCAACAAGGTCGCTGGTTCGAGCCTCGACTGGGTCAGTTGGCATTTCTGTGTGGAGTTTGGATGTTCTCCCTGTGATTGTGTGGGTTTCCTCCTGGTGCTCTGGTTTCCCCCACAAGTCCAAAGATATGCGCTATAGGTGAATTGGGTAAGCTAAATTGTCCGTAGTGTTTGTGTGTGAATGAGTGTGTGTGGATGTTTCCCAGTGATGGGTTGCAGCTGGAAGGGCATCCGCTGCATAAAACATATGCTGGATAAGTTAGCGGTTCATTCCGCTGTGGTGACCCCAGATTAATAAAGGCGAAATAAAGCCGAAAAGAAAATGAATGAATAAATGTATGGGGTGAAATGTGATCTGGACATGTTGTGAGATTCACCCAGAGGTGTGGAGAGATGAGAAGACAGGATGTGAATGGCAGTGCTGGAAACAGTGTTAAATACACGCACACACTGACTGATCACTCCCATGGGGCCGTCAGGCATGTCGTTTGGCATTTGTAGTTTGTACCTCCATCATCATAGGAAGGAGAAGCAACACGATCACAGTCACGGAGGACACTCTCATAAACATTACTGTTATTAACTAACACAACCAGACAAACTGAGTGAAAAATTGATATCCAAAAAACAAAATCTCAGATGCATCCAAAAGCAAAACAGCCTGGAATACCTGTTAGAGTATGAGTGTACTATAAATAAACAGATGGAGTGTATTTCCATCATAGAACAATAGAAGAGCTCTCTCGGTTCCAAGAGGAGAGGAGAGAGAGCATCTTGAGTGTAGTGCTGTTTAATAAACAACTCGTGCTTCCAACCTGCTCTCAATCCATCCTAAAAGCGTTGAAGATTACGTTCATCATGACATCAGTGTCATAAGCTTCTGATTATAAAGAGAGTTGAGCTCCATCTCTAAAAAGAGTATTTGCAAATTTTAAGCTTAAACTGTCCATAGTTGTTCTGCAAATCTTTACAAACATAGAACTTTAATGTGTGGTCTGTCAGTACGAATCAATATCTGTCTGTCTGTCTGTCTGTCTGTCTATCTATCTATCTATCTCTATCTATATGTACTTTTACAGTATATGTTATTTTATTAATAATGACGTGATTGTTTGGCTAGTCATTGTTCATGTCTGCTACAGTGCCTTTACAGTACACTCAAAAAATGATGTTTGCTGTTTGTTTAAGCTATTTAAAATTAATTATTTGTTTGGCAACTTAATTGTTTTATGTTCAGTCCACTTAAATTAGTAAAAAACTAATGTTAACTTAATTCCTTCATGTTGTCCCAACACAAATCCATTATGTGGAACTTAGCATTTTTACAGCGTATGTCCTTAATAATATTATATGATTAACTGTTTGGATAGTCAGTTTTCAGTTGGTGAAATTGTTAAAATATCAAAGGAATATTGCCAATGTATATAAACTCTACTGTGGTACGTAAGTGTTTGTGAACGCTAAAGTGATGAAAAATATATTCTATCAGGAGGGTTGTCAATAACGAAATGTAAAACAAGCTATTACGTCTTAGACAAACGAAAACAACGTGAGTGGCCCGGAGTTTATCAATTCACAACTTTCTTCCCAAACAATCTCAGGGAGGTTAGTCAGCATCTCACAGCTGTGTTGACATCTCCTCAACACGTCCCAGCCGCTCCAATAAATTAGACAGGCAACAAATATAAACAATTTCACTTTATTTTACTTCCCGGATCGGTTCAACAGCCTCGGTGTCTATCAGGAAATGCGATAATATGCGATAATATCCTATGTTGTGGAATGGACCACGGCGGGGCGGCTTTAAATGTGCTGAGGGAAAGGGGAGGGAGCGCCCAGTAGAGTCTCTCAGCGCGCGCTCATCTTCAGTCAGTCCGTCGCGCGCCCGCTCACTGTCCACAAGAGCCACTGCAGGGAGACTACAGTCTGACTGATACACTTATTTTAAGGAGGAAACGCCACGAATTCCGACATATCTTTTGTATTTTTGTTTTTGGGTCACATAAAACTCTTTAAAGCGACATGTGGATTTACAAAATTTTGCTCTGTGTGGCCGTTTTGGTTTTCTCAGGTAAGTTTTTTCGTCTGTCAGGAAAAGCTTGCTAACATGTGTCATGATTTACTGTAGCAACTATCATCTTTTAAAGTGATAACAGTAACTTTAGGGATGAGACCATGCTTATCGTGGTAATTTTTTATTAGTGTTCACTAAACAATATTTCTGCCCAAGCTTATTTAGGATACTATTTACATGGGTTTTACATGGGTCATTCCTAATTGGTACCTACTGGGATTTTAACATTTAATTCTTTATTTCATGAAAGGACCATCTTCATGTCGTCATACTTGTAGATTTAGATGTAGTTGGATTTACACAAATACATATTTTAAACAAGTTAAAAGTTAAAACAAAGAAACCTAATGGACCTCTGATATAAACTTGTGTAATTATTGCGTGACTTTACACCACAAACTTTTATGTTATTTGTTGACAAATTGGCCCAGATTCACTTTTAATTAATTTTTATATAGATAAGCATGTGTTTACAATTGTGGATACCATTACTGAATGTTTATGTTTACTATATTTTATATTTTAATATTCATGCAAATATATAAATGTATTCTGCATTGTCATTGAGTATATGCAATTTTGAAGTCATCATAAAATCAGTATTGAACATTATTTTTATTGTGTTAGGGCACATTTCAGGTCTTATGGTGTAACTAAACACATAAGGTACAAAATCTGTCTCTGGGATGTACTTACTAATTAAGATACTAATAAGGTTCCAGTATGCCCCCTTTAGGAGTAAATAAGGTACAAAGGTGTACCTTTTGGAATGAGACCATTTTTTCAGGAAGAGTATTGAAAAAAATGCATTTGTCTTCCCAATGTTTAGTGAAATTAATAATTGGCTTCTCTGGAATGGCATTGCTTCTCTGATTATATCATTTTGACTGTTTGGGCTGAACATCATTTAACAGAGGGGTGTGCTATGATTAAGCCCCTTCCCCATTTCGTATCCTTTTTCATTTAGAGAAAAAAATTACAATATTGAAATAACTTCTTTGCAACTCATTGGGATTAATTGGTATGACAATCTTTTTTTATATTAGCATGGCCAATTTTTTTGTTATTCCACAAGTAAAAATAGTTTCAATCTGTAAAAAGTATGCATTTTAGTGTTACTGGACTGTATATCAGCACCATTGGAATACCAATCACCAAATAAAAATTGATGACCAGTTCTAAATAAGAGTATGCTGCATAGATGTGACCTTTTTCATTTGAATATTTTAATTAATTATTTTTGTAATCAATCTTGACCATAGAAATGCTTGCATGCCAGTTCATGATTTGCATTTGCATGTATCAGAAGCATCGCAGTTCCCAAACATTGTATTAAGTTTCACTACGGAAAACTTCACAGATGTTGACATTCATGGCGAGTGGGCCGCTTCTTTGCAAAACATCTGGATAAATGAGTCACCGACAGTGTGCAAGGAGCTGGAGGGAGAGATGAAGTGTTAGAGTGTGGCATTATGATTCTCTTCTTCTGAAAAATCAAACTGCTTTATTGTGCAAAGCCAATTAATTAGTCTGAGTTTAGTCATTTGTTTTTTAATCTGTAGTATTTCTGTTACAGCGCATTGAAAAGTCAATGTGGCCCATTGGTTGCCTTAGATCCGAGGCATTAGTTTTTATTGATTTTATAGCTACTGTATATGTGGGGCTTAAAAACCTTGTTCAGATACATTGCATGCATTAGGATATAGATCTACATTATGGAAATTGTAATGATTTACTACTATTAGAATACTATCATTATACAAACGTTTTATTGAGAGGTGACTGACTGCTGTGCACTGAGAAGCTAGCCATCCCATTGCTTGTTGTTCTGTACTTTCTAATGATATTCAAGAGCTGGAATCTTTTCAAAGAGCATGACTTGGCTTTGGGTCAGTTTTAGAGCTTAGATCGGGTGTAATGTTCCCTGCTTGTCTGCTATCAGTATTTAGGGCTTATTTCAGATCCAAAAAACATGTCTGGTCTAACAGTGCGGTTAGTGAATGTGCTGCTTTCTAACCATGTGTTTGACAGACAACTCATTTTTTTTAATGATAGAAGCTGGCTTGATGGTTTCAGAAGGTTTGGATCAGAGGCAGTTTACTTTGGCCTTCATAATCCTTTCCGGCACTTCACCGAAATCAGGCTGTGATTGATGGATTTGCATCCTGTTACATTTTATGATAGAGCTCTATTAAAATGCTAATTTATTGCTCCACTGCTTTTAATTACAAATGACACTTTATTGTTTGCTGTTATAACCAAATAGAAGTATGAGCCAATAGGGCTGTAGGGCGATATGACAAAAATCTAATATCACATTATAAGTCATCTCATATCCTAAT
>CAIGQW010053418.1:2706137-2722416 GCA_903798125.1 Danio choprae
AAAAACTATTTGACAAGACTTTATTTTGATGGTCCTTTTTTAGGTATTATATTGACTTTATATAGTAACTTTGCAACTAAATGTCAACAAGCATTTGTTAGAGTAGTAGTACAAAAATAAAAACACTTTGATGACCTCCAATAGTCTATAAGTAACTTTACAAGAACTTTAATGTATTTTAGAAACTCTAACCCACCCTAACAGTCTGCAAATCATTGTCTAGAGTATTATTTGATGAGCATTACTTTACAAATATTTGTGAACTAAACCAACAATTATCAAAAAAATTAAATAAAAAATGTTGGTTCCACTTTATATTAGGTGGCCTAATGACTAATATGCACTTACACTGAAATTAATCATTTGTTACAATGTACTTATTATGTAATACATGTTTTTACATTGTACTTGTGATTGATTAAATACCTGCATGTAATTACATCTGTAATTAATTTGTAATTACACTGTTGACCTTCCTTTACACCGTAACCCACCCTTAAACCTATCCACACCACCAAATCTGTCCCTAACCCTACCCGTATCCCACTACAAGTAATCTGCAACACACTCTGAACACAGTAAGTTCATTGTATTTATTTTTTGATGCAAGTACATAGTAGTTAAGTCCACCTAATATAAAGTGGAACCAAGTAAAATGCACTCTATTAACATATCATTTTTATAGTGCACACAATAAAATCCATAAAATGTTCAAAATAACTTTAATATGATGCCAAGCGAATAAGATTTACGTTTTGGTTGAATTATTCCTTTAAAACAGACTTGTTGACTAATTCCATCTGTCTAGTCGGTTATGAAAATGTGTGGATTTCCACATCCTTATTTTGATCGAAGCAGGTTGTTGAAATGCAGTTTCATCATTTTAGTTCCCTTTTTTATTTGCTCCATATTTCATATTCTCTTTCATGGCCACCCAAACTCTCTCCTATAAACCTTTTCATGAGCCTAACCGATTAAGACAAATAAAAGCACGTCATGCAACTTATTTTGGGATTTTATGGATGTTTTTTCTTCATGCATGTGTGTTCTGTGTGTCAGAAACGAAGAGACATGCCCTGCAAGACTACCAGAAGACTGATGCCGTGCGCTTGGTCACTCCACCTGATGCATCCTACATGACCAAAGGCCGCAAGATGAGCATAGGAAAGTGTGCACGACGCTGTAGCCGCAACAGGAAGCTCCAGTTCACCTGCAGGTACAAAGATCTCCAAAGGTTAAAGCACAGAGACCCTCCACCTTACACATAATCATAAACAGACACAGCCAGAGCATCTAAATAAAATAAAAAAGCACACACACTCCCAATTTGCTCTTTCCAACTATGCTGATTTGAAATGGCATTAGATTGTCTAATTGTGTACAACGCAGTGTGAGAGGAAGCAGCTGGAATCTGTTTCACCAGTGGAAATCGAAGATCAGCAGTCCAAGTGTTTCCTATTTTGATGCTTCAGGTCGATGACCTCTGGGTACTTCTGCATGGAAATCAAATGCAGCTCTTAGTACATAGAAACTGCGCGAAGTTGCATGACATCTAACCTTTAGCTTCTTGCAGCGCCTTCATTTTCTTGGAGGCATCAGCTGACTTCAAAATATAGAATTCAGATAACAATAGCTGCATATGAAGAATTCAGATGCAAAAACCTCTAAATGCCATCTGAAATCTTCTTCTAAAGAAGCATTTTTATCAGGCTTGCGTGTGTAAGTTCAGTTATTTCACCTTTATGCAAAAGAATAAGTTATTTTCATTGTCTTTTAAGTTATATGTTATATGGGGCTTTATATGTTATAAATAACTCAACACAGACATAGAAGGCTGAGAAAAATGCTCTTTTTTTATTAATATTTCAGACGGCAATTAGAGTTTTTTTGCATCTGAACTCTTTGTTATCTATCTAGAAACAAGCCTAGGACATGCTAACAATGCTAAAATGTGCAAAAAAAATGCTAGCAATATGTTATGCTAAAAAAGAAGCATGATTTTTAAACATGTTATAACATATTTTTGCTGAAATTGAAGCAAACATGAAAATTAAAACATTAAAAATCATGTTGGATTACGCTAGCAATGGGCTGTGTTCTAAAACAAGCAATGTGTTAAAACATGCTAGCAATGCGCTAAAACATTAGCAACATGCTTAAACATGCTATATCAATGTGCTTAAATGTGTTAGCAAAATTTTAAAACAACTTTTCAAAACATGAAAATCACATTAAATCATGCTAGAAGGAATGTGTTTTATGTGTACATCTATCTATGTGTCTTTTAGTCTGCATGGCTATGAATGTACAACTTTCCAGCTTTAATTTAAACTACTCAAACAGTCATCAAACATTTTTAAACTGAAACTTAAAGATTTTAAAATCACTTCAATATTTCTAGTCAGGCTAATTCTCAAACTAACATCAAATTCTTAAAAACTTGTTTTATATTGCTTATCCGTTGCTAAATCTGTATCTAATGTTGACATTAAACGGATAGTTCACTCAAAAGTGAAGATTTACTCACTATTTACTCTACCTCGGGTTGTTCCAAACATGTTCTTTCTTCTGTTAAATGCTTAAGAAGATATTTGGAAGAAAGCTGAAAACCTGTAACCATAAACTTTCATAGTAGAAAAAAAACAAATACTCTGGAAATCAATGGTTACAGGTTTACAGCTTCTTCTTTTTTTACCCAAAATATCTTCTTTTGTGTTTGACAGAAGAAAGAAAGTCAAACAGGTTTGGAACCACTTGAGGGTGAGTAAATAGTGAGTACATTTAAATTTTTGGGCAAACTATCCCTTTAAGTGCCTCAAATTAAGGTTCACAATCATGATTTTTGTCACCATCCACTTCTTTTATATACACAACATCATTTTAATAATAACATCTATGCCATGTGTCTTTGCAGAGCATTCAGCTTTGATCAGAAAAGTACAAAATGTCATCTACTCTCCTATGACAGCCTTACCTTTGGCGTCCGCATGGAGAATGACTTCAACTTCGATCTATATGAGAAGAAAGGTAAGCAAGAGTATTTTATTGGCACCTTTAAGACAGAGAGAAGGTCTAAAAGGGATTTTAAATATACTGATAACCAAAAACAGCAATTGTTAAAAAATTGTTAGTGGCTTATACATTACACATTTGACATTTTCCAATTTAGTCAATTTACCATTTCCTAAACAAGGTTCAAGTGCTGTTATTGTTAATCATATAGGCCCTTTTTATTTCTAAGTGCTTGATGTCACTTACAGAGTACAACATTTACAATGTGACATTGAGTTGAATGATTTTCTAAAAAGTAAACAATAACTAGTTCTAAAAAAGAAAATATACAGTGAGAAGGTAGCCTACAACCTGGAAAAAACATCATGCAGGCAGACTTCCAGCACATCTGATTCCTCATCCAGGCTGTGTACGATGCACTACCACTTCACGTGTGTTGCAAGATTGAGACTCCAGCATGCCAGTTATGCTCTGGTAGTGAATCATTACAACACCTATTGAGCAGCTGTCCAAAGGCCCTGGCGGAAGGGGCCTACTGTTGGCGGCATGACTAAGTACTGAAGGTGGTGGCAGAAAGCATATGCAATGCCATCATCTCTGGTAGGTACCATCTTGCCCCGAAAAAGAGGATTGACTTTGTAAAATCTGGGGAGGAACTCTGCCAACTGCAAAGGACAAGGCCAGGCCTCCCCACTTAGCCCCTGACTAGAAGTTGCAAGTCAACCTGGGGAAGCAGTTAAAGTTCCCACAGCACATAGTTACAACATCATTCCGACCAGACATAATTATCATTTCTGAGACAACAAGACAGTTGATTATGCTTGAACTCACAGTGCCCTGGGAAGAGCAGATGGAAGAGGCAAATGAAAGGAAACATTCAAAGTACCAGGAGGTAGTAGAAAAGTGCTGAAGACCCACTGTGAGCCAATAGAGGTGGGCTGTAGAGGGTTTGCAGGGCGTTCACTCTGTAAAGTCTTCAACCAACTTGGCCTAGCAGTAGCAGCAAGAAGAGGGACATTAAATCCGTTTGTGAAGCTGCAGAGAAAGCCACATGATGGCTATGGATAAAGAGGGCTGATCTGTGGGTGATGGCTACTGGTACGCAAGCTGGGGTCTGATCAACCTCAGCAGGGTCACCTGGGCGAGGGTGTCTGATGTTGAAAGACCCAAAACACCCAGTGACCCCAGGATACATAACTGACGATGCGTCCCAGTGCATCTAGATGATGTATCTTGGACACAATGTACAGTTAAAGGCATTTTTAAAGGCATTTTTAAAATATTTTTCAAGTTCTTTTAAATAGAGAGAAGATTTTTTTGTTACACAGTTTTCAACATAATGGTTTTAACTAATTTCTAATCATTAATGTATTTGCCATGATGACAGTACATAATATTTTACTAGTCATTTTGCAAGATATTTGGCATAAACTAGGTTAATAAGGTTAACTACACTGTAAAAATATCTATAAATTAGCAGTTTTACATATTTTGTGATTTATGTTTTGAATTTTAATTTTTCCCCATTTATTTATGCTTTTGAATTGCATTATGGGACATTGATCTTTCGTCCAACAACTTTTAACCTTGAAAAGTTCGACTTATTTCTCTATATATTATTTCTTATACATTATATTATTTCAAACTACTGAAATGTCAAAAAGGTCACTTTGTTAAGAGTTGAATTTTCAGCATCAAAAGTCGACAAAGCAGAGATCAAGATCCATAATGCAATTCACAACCGTAAATAAACAAAAAACACAAAATACAGAAACTGTTAATAAATTGATATTTTTTTACAGTGTAGGCAAGTTAAGTTACTGTAATTAGACAATCAGTGGAAAAAAGTGGGTTGTTCTGTAGCCAATGGAAAACAAGTCTTAAGGGGGCTAATAATATTGACCCTAAATAATATTTGAAAACAAAATGTATTACAGAAAAAGAATTACACAGGAGGGCTAATAATTTTGCCTTCAACTGTAAACATCATATCCATATCACACCAAAATGTGTATATATTATGCATTATTTTATTTAAGCCCATTTATATTTCAAGATACAGAGATATAGATTATATGCTGACATGATCTGTCACTGAGGAGTTTTATAATATGATGCGCTGTTCTCAGACTTTACCCAGAATCGGACTCTTAAGGATTAATTAAGTTTCAGTGTGAATAAATGTGAGATTAATGTCCATGTGATGATGACACACTCTGCAAACATTCTGCAAAATCTGTCCACCACCAGGACAAGGATGACACAGCAAAATGGCTTTCATTCTAAGTCACTGAAAGAAAAAGCCCCTCTGTTATCTCTTATACTTGCAGATTTCAGGCCCAAAAACCCTTGACATTCTTAAGACTTGACGCTGATCAAATCAGCTCATGTTTATGTAGCACTTGACCCAAAAACAAAAAAATCAGGATGGGGTTTTTGTTGACTTTGCTTGTCTGCATTTATTACTGCTGACAACGAAGTGCAATCATGACCTTTAAGGACTTTTAATGGCCTTAGTTTAAAACTACATTAAACTAAACCTTTTTAAAGAAGATAATTTTATTTAGCATTTCCAAATAAATTTATGTAAAAATTGCATTTATAATTGTACTTAAATTTATATTCATCAAAAAATCATGCAAAATATGTTGGGGTTTTATTAAATTTAATAATAATAATTAAGTAAGTTATATAATAATAATAATAATAATAATAATAATAATAATAATAATAATAATAATAATAATAATAATAATAATAATAATAAAAATAATAATAATAATCATAGTAATAATAATAATAATAATAATAATAATAATAATAATAATAATAATAATAATAAGTAAATTAAACTAAACTAGGGCCTCACAGTGGCGCAGTGGGTAGCACGTTCCCCATACACATGCGCTATAGGTGAATTGGGTAAGCTAAATTGTCCGTAGTGTATGAGTGTGAATGGGTGTGTATGGATGTTTCCCAGAGATGGGTTGCAGCTGGAAGGGCATCCGCTGCGTAAAACATATGCTGGATAAGTTGGCGGTTCATTCCACTGTGGCGACCCCAGATTAATAAAGGGACTAAGCCGAAATGAAAATGAATGAATGAATGAATGAAACTAAACTTTTTAAAAGAAGATCATTTTATTCAGTATTCTTAAGTTAACGTTATCCCAAAATGACATTTATAGTTTTACTAAAACGTATGTTCTTTTAAAAATCCTGTGAAATATTGCATTAATTTGCTAATAATAATAAAAAAAACCCAAAGTAAATTAAACTAAACTTTTTAAAAGAAGATAATTTTATTCTGCATTTCCTAGTTAAATTAATCTAAAAATTTACATTTATAATTTAACTAAAGCTTATATTAATCCAAAAATCCTGTAAAATACACTGTGGTATTTCAACAAATATTAAATAATTTGATAATAATAATATTAATAATAATAAAAAAAAGAACCCAAAGTAAATTTAACTCATTCATTCATTCATTCATTTTCCCCTCGGCTTAGTCCCTTTATTCATCAGGGGTCGCCACAGCCGAATGAACCGCCAACTTATCCACCATATGTTTTACACAGCGGATGCCCTTCCAGCTGCAACCCATTACTGGGAAACATCCATACACTCTCATTCACACACATACACTATGGCCAATTTAGTTTATTCAATTCACCTATAGCGCATGTTATTGGACTGTGGGGGAAACCGGACCCCTCGGAGGAAACCCACACCAACACGAGGAGAACATGCAAACTCCACACAGAAATGCCAACTGACCCAGCTGGGACTCGAACCAGCGTCCTTCTTGCTGTAAGGTGATAGTGCTAACCACTGCGCCACCGTGTCACCCGTAAATTAAACCTAAAAAAAAAATCGTTTTATTTGGCATTTCCAATTTGAATTCATCTAAAAATTACATTTATAATTTGACTAAAATCTATAATCATCACATAATCATGTAAAATATGTTGTGGTTTTTATACAAATATTAAGTGAATGTGATAAATGAAAACAAAAATGTTTCTTGAGCACCAAATCAGAATATTAAAATGAATATTCAAAGAGTGACATTAAAGGCAAGATGCTGAAAATCCAGCTTTGCTACCACACAAATATATGACATTTTATTATTAATTAGATTAGAAAACAATTCTTTTAAATTATAATATTTCACAATTTTATTTCAAATAAATAGTGTTGACTCCTCAGTGCAAGACACCTTTGGATTTAATATTGCTAATGAAGTTAATGAAGACAATTGTTAAAATAACTTTTTAGTTCACTTAACAGGTTTTGAGTGCATGATGGGTTGAAACTCATCCAAAAAAAGAAAAAAGAATGAGAATAGTTTTGACTTTGAATTTGCGTCTCGAATACAGATGTTGAACTCAAATGTCGTAAGGTGTTTGTTTATCTGTTTTCCCTCAGACTTCATGAGAGAATGCATCATCGGTAATGGACTCAACTACAAGGGGAAAAGATCGGTGACTAAAAGTGGAGTCCAGTGCCAACTCTGGAATTCCAATATGCCACACGAGCACAAGTAAGTGCTTACTCATCCTCTTTACCTCCCATTCTTGCTTCAGTCTCTCTACGGGCAATTAAACTCAATTACCCACCATGTGCATTTCTGTGGCTATCAAAAGTCTTGTGAAGCTATTAACATCTCCTTGATATCTTTCGGTTTATTTATTTATGCACATATTAGATTGCTAATGGCAAAACAGACTCATCACGAGTCATAAAAATCCCCATTAGTCTGTAATGATGATGAACGCACAGTTTTATGCATGCCGTCTTACTGACTTTGATTCGTCAGAGGCTTCTCGCTAAGTCTAAAAGTGTGATAGTAAGTGCAACTCGACCATTCTCAGAAGCAGAGACAATTAGGTCAATGGCTAGAATGCCAGCGTGCAGATTTAAACAATTGCTTCCGTTCTTGAGTGACCAAAAATAGACGGCTGTAATCATTCTGTACATAAATGGTTCAATGCAAGTTTACACATTTTTTTTGCCTAAGTGGGAGTTTGACAGAAAGCAGCGCAGTGCTATGATAAGATACCTAATGGAGAACATGTCTTTGAAACAAGTTCATTACGGCTGCAGGAATTCATTAGGGACACCACATGGTGCATTCGGATTTCTTCCTTTACTTCAAGTCAATACAATAGACCTGGCCTATTTTCGGTTGTAGGCCTGCACTGCATGTTTCTTAAATCCTAAAATCAGATCAAAACACTGTTCATTCTAGAATTGATTTCAAGATTTTAATTTTAGTCTTCAAAGCATTAAATAGTCTGGAACTGACATACAGTGCTCAACATAAATGAGTACACTCCATTTTGAAAATGAATATTTTTATCCATTTCTCAGTGAATATAGACAATATATTTTGGTGCATTTGATCAAAACTTTTTTTATTAAATGGAAATATTTATTAAAATAATATTTTAGTCACTGAACATCTTTAGAAACAGAAATATAATACATTTAAATTCATGCTAAATATTACAAACTACAAATTTCAACACAATTTTATACATGGGGTTTTGCTCTTTTTGAAAATTTATATTTAATATTTTTCCTTAACATATAAATTTGAAACATATAAAATCGAACCAGTGACCTTCTTGCTGTGAGGCGAGCCACTGTGTCGCATGTTTAATTTAATTTAATTTAATTTAATGTGATTTAATTTAATATTTATTTAATTTAATTTGTAATTCAATTTTATTTCAAAAATGTTTTTATTACATTTTAAAATGAATAAATTAAATAAAATTAAATAAAATTAAATTAAAACTTAGGCGGCGCAATTAGTTTAATGTAGGTGGCGCGGTGGCACAGTAGGTAGCGCTGTCACCTCACAGCAAAAAGGTCACTGGTTTGAGCCTCGGCTGGGTCAGTTGGCATGAGTTTGCATGTTTTCCCTGTACAGCATACCTGTACAGCAATTTGGTGATCACTTGTTGTTCTTAAAAAATTGCTATATAAATAAACTTTAATTTGATTTGAAATCCTGAAAATGTGACTGCCTTTCAGAGACCTTGAACTTCCTCCAGTCAGGATACCTCTTCTTTCTCTTTTTTTTTTAATCTCCCTAATGGCCATCAGTACAGTTTTAAAGCCAGCTTTTGAAATGCTTGCCTCTGAAACATCACAGGCATGTTTTATCAGCTCAGAAAGCCAATGGACCTGAACGTTCTGACATATCACACAGGCCTGTAGGTCAGCTAATTTGTCACAGATTGCATTTTTATCTGTATTCATCCATCATCATGAACTCGGTTATTTTGTGTTGCGAATGCCAGAGACAATTACACACAAGATAATTACCATTTGGCTTGAGGCATTGATTTATTAATGGTTTACAAATATTTGCATGGCAAGGGCAAAGAACTTTTTGAAACTCATCGCAATAGCGGGCATCGCAAAAGCGAGTTTTACCACTATAAACTGTTACCCCTAAAGAAACTAATAGTACCCTTGAGGTTTAAAATGAAGTGTGACTACGTTAGATTTCAGTCATGTTGGTGTGTCATGTTGTTTTTTTATGGTGGCTACCATATCGCATGAATAGCCATATACTATAAACTTAATTGCTATAACCATTTAGAATAAATGGATTATTGGATGACAGACAAGCCTGCAAATTATGCAGTTTTATAATGTAACCAAAATAAATGTTTGTTTTTATGTGATGCAGCTTTCAAAATGTTCAAATAACTAAAGAAAACACTCTTAAAACAACAGCTCTCATAATGAGAGTAGCCTAACCCAAGCATTGTGCAGTTTTTGACCTTCTGTGGCCCGAGGCTTTATACTTCCCTATTCTCTTGCCAAAAACATTATTTGTCTACATGCATTTGTTAAATCAAACCTTTTTTTCCATAAGTGGAGAAAAAAAATGAAGAAGCTACATTTTTCCCTAGGGCCAAATACGTTCTTGGATCTTAAAGATATAGTTACGTTCTTAAAGATATAGTTAGTCATATCACTCTTATTAATGCACACTTCATTGAGATGTTGTACTTGGCTGGAATTACAAGAAAACAATTCTTCCATAAATGATCCTTATGTCATTTGTATTGAAGCTTTTGTTTCGTAAGATAAAAAAAAAAGCTAATACTTTCAGAGGATTGTTTATGTTTCTTTGCCACTGATTTAATGAAGTCGTCAGTCCCTTCTTTACGCAGCTAAAATGTCAAAGAGTAACAGTGTTTGAACAAAATTGCTGCAATTTAGCTTTGTGTATAATTCTACAAACATCTCTTTCATATTTTATTGGATCAGTTTCTTACCCCAGAGGCACAAGCACCGAGATCTACGGGAAAATTTATGCCGCAATCCGGACAACACCACAACAGGCCCTTGGTGCTTTACCACAGACCCCGAACTACGTCACCAGGACTGCAGCATCCCACAATGCTCGGAAGGTGAGTTTATTGTTTACCTGCTGTTGTTTTATGTACAGTAGCTCTATGTTATGTTTATAAAGTGTTTCAATGTTTTTTGGGGGGAGGTAATTTAGGAAAAAATTGTTAAGTTAAGGATAAAGTGCATCCAAGAGGGTTTTATTGTCAAAATAAAGCCTGACAGCCACAAAGTGGAGGGCTGTTGTATTAGACTACAAGGACAAAAAGAACATCCTGGATGTACTTTATCCCACATATTACACAACTACTTGCCACAAAGCATTGCTCTGAGTTGTAATAGTTTATTAAATACTTAAATAAATGCAAAGCTGACAGAAACTAAAACAGCTGATGGAGTATAACGCACTAAACTGCGTATTATTCAGTCACAAGTTGGCGCCAAACAGTCAAAAACGCAAAGCTGACAGAAATTAAACTGGCTGAATAAAGCGTAGACTACCTACATATCATTCATTTACAAGACAAATAGTCAAAAACAGTCAAAAACTGCAGAAAAGCAGATACATATGAATGTGGATGTAAGTATATGGATTTGAATGCATTCACTGATGGTCAAGGGGATTCGAAGTTTCTGTATGAGCCTGTGTTATTTAAAGGTTGTTAACTGGGAATAACATACATTAGAATGTCGCGACTGACCAATCCAAAAGAGTATTCCAGACATCTGTGTAGTATTTTAATGTAAGAATATGCTATCACTGACCACTTCAATAGATGAAGCTGTTCAACAGATCGTTAACACAAATAAGGTCATAGCTCAGTTCAATTCATTTAGGCCTGTAGATGTGTTCAGGCCAAATGATATGCTGGAATTCAAATTGAGCAACAAAATTGGGAGGAAAGGTGATTTAAGTGACTTTGAACATGGTATGGTTGTTGTTAAATGTTGTTAAATAAACAGCTTTCTCTAGGGTTTACAGAGAGTGGTCTGAAAGAGAACTAGCGAGTAGCCATAAAAACGCCTTTTCATTTTATAGGTCAGAGGAGA
The DNA here is from genome assembly GCA_903798125.1 of Danio choprae. Lineage (NCBI taxonomy): Eukaryota > Metazoa > Chordata > Actinopteri > Cypriniformes > Danionidae > Danio > Danio choprae. Next base: position 2,717,576 of record CAIGQW010053418.1, read on the forward strand.
ATGGCCAGACTGATAGAAAGGCATAAGTAACTCAAATAACTAACTGGTAAATCTGAGATCTGTAAAAATATCTGTAAATGCACGGACACAATAAACCTTGAAGCAGATGAGCTACAGCAACAGAAGAAGATCACAACTCGCAGCTAAAATAGGAAATTGAGATTACAGTTTGCATGGGTAGGCCTGTCACGATATCAATTTTTTTGTGTTACGATATATAGCAATATTTATCATGATAAACAATATTATTGTCATTTTAAGATCATTTTGACACAATAATAGCATTATAATACAAGTACACTCTTCCAGTGAACACATAATATTTTATTCTTAAGAATATTTAAATTAATTATCGTAATTTTAACAATTTAATAATTAGGTATTGGAAGCAGAATGTGAAAACTGATATTCTAAACAAATACATAGTAATAATAATAAATGTTAACAAAAAACATCCAAGGTAAAAATAACAAAAAAAAGTAACAGATCTATTTTCAGTCATCAGGCACCCACATTAAAATATACTATAGTAATTTATAGTAAATATTACCTCCAATAGAGATAGAGAGGCTGCACAATCAGCTAAAAATGTGGTTAGAATTGGTTTTTATGTATGGGCAATATATATTGCAGCATCAAAAATTATTGAGGACATGTCCACGTGCTGTGCGATTATCGTGAGAGGCCTTTGCATGGGCTCACAAAAATGTAATAATAGAAGACTGTAACAAAGTTACCTGGTCTAAGGAATCTTTGCTGTGATATTTGAATGGTACGAACTAACATTGCTAAAAGGAATAGTTATAAAAAGAAAACTCTGAGTAAAAAGTGAGTACATTTTCATTTTTGGGTGAACTATTAACAACATGAGAAGCATGTACCCACCCTGCCATGTATCAATGGTTCATGCTGCTGGTGGTGTACTGGTGTGGGGACTATTTTCTTGTCACACTTTGGACTGACAAAACTCAAATAATACACAGGCCAACAGAGGATATGCTTGAAAAGTAAATCCACATCACGGACATGTAGTGTTTTCAGAATCTTGTTGTGTCTATGCCACAAATAAAAAAAAGGCAGTTTTGAAGGTAAAAAGGTACTAACAAGGAATGCTAAATAAAGTGATCGATGAGTGTAGAGCTTGGAAATTAATGTAAACAGCATTTTTTTTAAGATAAGTTGGCCTTGCATTGAAAATCTCATACATAAAACAGTACTATTTATTAGTGTCTTGGCAAAGTCAAGCATGTTGTTGAGAAGTAGAGGAGACATGCGAGATTACGTAAGAGAATTTTCTTCCTTGATAAAATCTGTGAATCAGGGAACTTCAGAGTCTCCATTTGCTCTCAATTTGATGTCTAGAGGAAGTATTTGAGAAATTAAAACAATCTCTTAGTGATATCTGCTTGTTTATTAGATTGTCATTTAAACTGGGGGGTGTTTAATATGAGCATTATAGTATGCATTGATTTTCCTTTTTCTTTCATGTGGATTGCTAATTTATTGGATTTAGAGCTGTTGAAGCTGTTATCTATTGAAGAAGAAAGTGCTTGATTGTTGTGGTGACCGGGGAATTTCATTAATAGGAAGATGCATTGAGTTGCACGCAAAAAGAGGGGTTTTCTGCAGAGATAGTGATCAGGTTAACAAAGAACATCTCTTGTCTTTTCTAAGGGTTGCATGGTAAAAATATGTCTGGGAGGGTTTGTTAATAAATTAGTTTCCCATAATCAAAAACACAGACACACACATACACAAGGAAGTCAAATCTTGCTTTCTTGAGAGTAGCTGACATTAACATCTGTTTCTACTACAGCAATCTGCTCCTTATAGTGTGTGTACTGTACAACTAATAACAGGTTTTAGAGAGATGACTCTAGCTGAGGTGACCCCCATCTGCTGCGATATTTGGTTTGGTCCTGTAGTGACTAAGCTATACACTAAGTACTGTAATAATTACATGTTGCTTTAACCTTTGATCGTATGAAATCTGTTAGAAGCTGCAACATACCTCTGGGGTTAAATACAAGGCCTAATGGGTGGTATGTCTGCCTGGTAAATTGAAGCGTCGGATGATTTATTTTTAGACAATCTAAGGGTCACATGTGGCTTCATAATTGCTTGTCTTCTTGATAAATACGATTACAATCCCTGTGGATATTAGCGTTGGTGATTAGGCTACAGTATGTGACACTAACGTGCTTTAATTTACTACCAGCATTCTGCCACGGTTAAATTTTTCTAAGCGTTTAACACAACAAGCAGGGTTGAATTTGAACCCAGTTGACTCATCCTCTACATGCATGCTAATGTCACTCATATGGGGTCTTTGGGGCTTTGTCCTGGTTAACATTCTTACCAGACATGTTCCTTATCCATAGTGGAATGTATGACGTGTAACGGAGAAAGTTATCGTGGACCATTGGACCACACGGAGAGTGGCCGGGAATGCCAGCGCTGGGACCTTGAGGAACCACATAAACACATTTTCCACCCTAAAAGGTATGAGACCCAACACAAAATTGCAGACATTAAGAGAAAATCATTTAGAAACGTTTATGGTCTAGATTTTTAATCAGTATGAAAGACTTCCGTATTAGACATGCTTGAAAAAAGGCAGATCCATTCAATTCTCCTCTTATGTAAGGTAAGGTTCTTACTAAAACAGGCAAAGAAGATCCTTTAACATACATTGCAGACATGTATTGACTATGTTGGAGACTTGGGGTCAGTCTGATCTGAGTTAAGACCTAGAAACCTTTTTGAGATCTCTAAAAACTCCAAAGCAACACAAGCACTCAGAACACCTTAGCAAACCCACGAAGCACAACAATTGGATTATAGATGTACAAACCATATTACCCATGATGCTGTACTGAAAATTCCACAAATCAGAATATGGAATTGAGCAAAGCATGCCATAATTTATGTCTAGCACCACCCACTCTCATGAAGCAGCAAAGAATAAATGATCAACTCAGACTCGCTACGCTCTCTAAATACTGAGATATTTGTATATATATATATATATATGCATGTTTCACTTAAAATATATGTATTATTTCTATAGATCAGGGGTGTCCAAACTTGTTCCTGGAGGGCCAGTGTCCTGCTGAGTTTAGCTCCAACTTTCTTCAACACAACTGCCAGGAAGTTTCTAGTATACCTAGAAAGAGCTGGGCTGTGTCCGAAATCGCATACTTCCATACTATATAGTACACTAAAATCAGTATGCGAGCCTGGTAGTATGTCCAAATTGATAGAGTTCAAAAAACAGTATGCGAGAAGTACCCAGCTGACTTACTACTACTAGCGAAATTCGGGAGTGCACATCGGATGCACACTATGCTATCCCATGATGCCACACGAGAGAATTCATAAATGGGAGTGAAGCGATGCGGGTAGGTCACGTGATCATGACAAAATGGCAGATGTAGTACGTCTGAGTTCCATTCATACTACTGATATTCATACTGTATAGAACATACTTTTCTGACAGTCGAGTAGTACATTTAAATTTAAATCCAGTACCTACTGAGTAGTAGCGATTTTGGACGCAGCCCTTGATTAGCTGGTTCAGGTGTGTTTGATTAGGGTTGGAGCTAAACTTTCCAGGACACCGGCCCTCCAGAACCGAGTTTGTGCACTCCTTCTATAGATGCAACTAAGAATATGTTTTCTCTGTCATATCAAATTCAAGTCTTCTACAGCAAAAACACTTAATTAGTTTTTTTCAGAAATGTATTTGATGATGCGTTTCAATAAAGGGATCAGACATCTGTTGAAAAGAGTTTTTATATGTAATGTTGAAGAAAGCTGAGGGTCATGCATGGATCATTGGCCTCATGTCATTGAACGTGAACTGTGGAAAACCACTCAGTTGTGCATTCATCTTAAAGTGATTGAAAAATTACACTTTGTTTTTGAAAAACATTGTATATGTTTTCATTATCTGTTGTACCACTTTCAGCAGAAATAAGTTCCTTGCACATCTTTACTCAATTAGACACTTATTATGTAGTGTAAAAGAACCGAAACAGTTGACCACATTGCTACCTGAAGTACAATTATGAACATTATGCTCATTTTGCATGACCTTCTCAATGCCCCAGTTACATCTTTACTTGTTCTGGCAAGCTACAATATTGTTAATCTTGAAATAAATGACAGTTTGATTGAATACTCTCCCTTAAGACTCTCTAAGACCATTTTTTTAATATCTTAGATTTCATACATGGAAAGTACTCTTGCATTTATCCTAATCCGGAATGGCATTTGTGTGCAACGTTTAAAAATATTTGAAAAATCAATAAAGTATTTTCCCACTTGACCTCATGGGAACTGTGTCATGCCGGTTTGATATAAATCACTAAATCAAATGGCCGCTTTGTGTGAACCAACCCTAGAGGCAAACTATCTATGATGTCTGAAGTCTTTTATTTTATTTTTTTTTAAGTCCAAATAACTATAAAAACCCATTCAACACTACAAGAAACACTTTGCCCTTTGCGGGACAAATGTGTACAGGAAAAGTCCTAAATAAATCAGGTTAAAATTTACTCCTAAAAATATTTTTATAGCAAGTATCTGAGAAATTAGCATACACAACTGTAAATAACAAGTACTGACTATAATATATATTACAGTCATATATATTTAAGAGCTTAATATTTATTTAATACATTTAAGAACTTATTTATTTATCTATTTTAATTTATTTAAGAATTTAAAAATAGCAACCCCAAACTTTACAATAAAATAATAATAATAATAATAATAATAATAATAATAATAATAATAATAATAATAATAATAATAATAATAATAATAATAATAATAAT